>RCUC01147162.1:0-28306 GCA_003697995.1 Taxidea taxus jeffersonii | reverse complement strand
TTTTTTTAACTGAAAAATAAAAAATAAAAATAAAACCACTTATGGGGCCCCTGGGTGGCTCAGTCAGCTGAGCGTCCAACTCTTGGTTTCAGCTCAGATCATGATCTAAGGGTGATGAGATCAATCCCTGCATTGGGCTCTACGCTCAGCATGGAATCTGCTTGAGATTCTTTCTCCCTCCTCCCCTCTCCCTTTCTCTCTCTCAAAATAAATAACTCTTTAGGGGCGCCTGGGTGGCTCAGTCGGTTAAGAGTCTGCCTTTGGCTCCGGTCATGATCCAGGGGTCCTGGGATCGAGCCCCGCATCAGGCTCCCTGTTCAGTGGGGAGCCTGCTTCTCCTTCTCCCTCTTCCCTTTCCCCACCCCACCCTGCGTGGGCTCTCTGGCTCTCTCTGTCAAATAAATAAGTAAAATCTTTCAGGAATAATAAAAAAATAAATATATCCTTACAAACAAAATAAAACCACTCGTATCCTAGTGAAACAAAATAAAACCACTCGTATCTTCACTAGGATACGACTACACACGACTAGCTGCCCCTTCACGGCTAGCACGGAGCCCGAGGGAGCGCTCAGGAGGCAGGTTCTTAGCCAGTGTTCCATGGGGCCAGAGAGGATGCTGGGAAACCACAGGGCTCTGTCCCCACCTGCCAGGCTCTCCCACAGTGGAGCAGTGAGCCTGGGCTCAGAAGCACAAGGGCTCCCAGCCAGGGCTACAGAATGGAGCTGGGGGTTCGAGTCTCGGCTCTGCCTCTCACTAGCCGTGTGACTTCAGACAAGTCCTCTTACCCTTGGAGGCACCGTTTCCTTATTTGAAAATGCAACTAATAACAGTAGCTTCCTAATGGTACCCTCACAACAAGAATCAAATTAAATAAGCCACATAAAACACTCAGCACAGCTCTTGGCCCGAGTAAACCCTTCCCAAGTGTCAGCAGTTAGAAGCATTTTCATTATTCAGAGAAACAGTTTTTCAGTCATGCAAAATTATCTTTTTCCCTCAGATGCACACCTTGCTTCTTTCTTCCCATGCGAAACTGGAGGAAGAGCCAGGCTCCAAGGAATGCTATGTGTTGGCAGAGACTTCCCAGAAAAATCAGGAAAGCTGACTCAGCTTGCCCTCCCCGCCCCCCACCAAAAAATGGTCAGGTCATCAGATGGAAGGTTTTGTGGGGGAGGTTCGCCACAAACCAGGGAACCAGAAGATTCTATCTCCACTGAAGACAACCCAGGGAGAAGGTCAAGACCAAGCCTGAGCCATCTGAGCCAGCAGAAACTTCTGGAGAAACTTCTAGAAAAAGAGACGGACTCTTCTGGCAATAGCCATTTTCAGAAACGGTTCAAGACAGAGCCTAGGCCTGCTTGAGCCCCTCCACCAAGGGAGGTCCCAAGACTCCTCTGAGGGCCCTCACATCCACCCTTGATCACCTGTGACAGCCGGCTCCAGGGACATCTCACGCAGCAGGGTGAGCGAGTTAAGGGTCCGCATCTGCACGGCACTTGCCTTCTCTGAGAGGGGCCCCACAGTGTCCAGCTCCGTGCAGGAGGCCTCCCTCAGCACGCCAGCCTGGAAACTCTGGAGGCAGATGAGGCGGGAGGCCAGGCCAACCTGCTGGACCACAGGGATGGGAAGAGGCAGGGGTTCAGGGGAGGCCCAGGCTGGGAAGGAAGCCGACTAATGGGGCCCCTGGAGGGCAGGAGGGAGTGAGGTGGGGCACACCCGGGCCTTCAACAGGGGACCTCAGCAACCCCCCCCAACCAACCTGGGTCATAGTACCAGCAGCTCAAGCAAAGCCGGATTGGGGGGTGGGGGGGAAGGAAGATGGTCTCAGAAACAGGCACCTGCACGGGAGGCCAGGTGTCAAGACTTTGTCTAAAGATCATCTAAGGAAAGGGAAAGGAAGGGACTGACCGTGTAGATGTGTAGATGGGGCAGGAGAGGGAGTTGAGAGAGGAGGAGAAGGAAGACGGGACTGGGGGACTGGATGGGAGGACCCCGAGGCACTTACCTCCTCCCGCGGCAGGGCCTGGGAGCGCAGCGAGGAGCGCCCTCGCCGCAGGGAGCAGCCGGCCAAGTCCTTGGTCTTGCGCAGTCGGGCACCCTGTGGCTGGTACGTGGTGGGACACCTGCCCAGGACGTCCACCTGGGCGAGCGGGGCCCCAGTCAGCTCCCTGTGAGCCCCCTGCTCCGCCCCTGCCCCGCCCCCTCCAGGCTCCCAGCCTCACCTCTTCGAGGGTCTGGGCGCCACGAGCATCTGGGAGCCCCTGCAGGAGGCTCAGCACTGCCCGCTTCACGTTCAGCGCCCAGCGCGGCTCTGCGCGGAGGGGACACAGGCGGGCCACGCGCCCTGCCTGCAGGACAAAGCGCAGCGGGTGGCGGCCCAGGGCGGCGCTGGGGACGATGAGCGTGAGTCACACGGAGGCCCTCCGAGGCGCCAGGCGGCGTCTTCACTGTGGGGGCCGTGGTACCCCTGCTCCCCCCGCTTTAGGTCAGCCCCGAGGAACCCAGCATCTTCCCTAATAGCCTTGCTTCCCCCTTTAGCTGTGTTTACTCCAGCAACTTCGGAATCAAACACAAGGGGCAGCCAACTCTGCTCAGAGCTGCCTCCCCCTTATAACACTTGCCCCCAAATTACCTGTGCGTGCCCAGCCTCAAAGAATACAAGTGTGCACCTGTAAGAGCTTTCTGAATAAAGTGGTACCTAGCATCCCTCTCTCTCTCTCTCTATATATATATATGTGTGTATATATATATATGTACACACACACACACACACACACGTTACAGGGGAAACGGAGGCTCAGGACCAGAATGTGACTGGTTCCAGGCACCAGCTGGGGTTTAAACCCAGGCAGGTAGGCTCCAGTGTCATGGGTCTCAGAACTCTCACCACCCCTCACCCCCCTACCCCCCGCCACCGCAGGAAGTGACTTGAGACTCCATCACTGTGCAAATGAGGAAAAGAGGCCCACAGAGGGCCAGCTCCCCTGAGCCCCGTCTGCCCACCCATCACCTGGCCCAATGAAACCTGCATCTGGAATCCACCAGGTGAGCGGATGGGACGGGGGAGGAGATGGGCGGGGACGTCCCCACCATTTTGGGGGGTGGGGTGGGAAAAATAGAGCCAAACTCCAGAAAAGTGTCCCTACTCGTACCTCCTGGGGAGGTCACAGCCCCTTCTCCAGCCCCAGCAGGAATCTGGGGGCCTTCTGGGAGTAGCCCCCCTGGGTCTCAGGCCTGGCCCTAGAGAAATGCTAATGGTGCCCGCCCCTTCCAGAATAGCAAATGTCTGTCTGGCCTCAAGGAGCTGACAGCCCCCGGCCCCATGACTTAGCATTTCTGATGAGGGGCCCAGGACAATAGCCCGCCCTCCCCCGCGGGAGGAAACCACCCTAGGCCTTTCAGCGGGGATCCATCTGCCCCCACAGAGTCCCCCATGCCTGCACCCCCCCACACACACAAAGGCTTTATTTTTTTTTAACAAATGAATTTGCAATAAAAAAGGAAGAGGAATCTGCAGAGATGGGCTTGTCTTCAGTCTGGCGGCTGGACTGAGCTTTGAGGCCACAGAGGCCACTGTCAGCGAGTCCTGGGAAACAAGCCGGAGAGAGAATTCCAGGCTTGGTCCTTGGTTGGGTCACAAAAGGGAGGCTTAGCTTGAGACGGGAAAGGCCATGGATCTCCAAGAAAACCCCCATCTCAGCAGAGATGGGGGAGGGGGGCTTTAATGGAAGATACCCAGTGTCTTCCAGAATGCGCTCAAGGACAATGCCCAGAGGCTGCCAGACAAACATAGCATCTGGACATGCTGGGGGTAACTGGCAGGGAAATAGGAGGTGAGTTCCATCCACCAGGAAGGGAAGGCCACCCGAGGCCACTGAGAGTGACTTAAGCCTCCTACATGGGTCCTCATCAATGATGTGCTCTGGGAGCCTACAAGGTCAAAATCAAAGGGGGGTGTCACTCTTCCCATCTAACTTGGTGCACCCAGCACCTGGCAGCTGTTGGAAGAAGATACGGGGCTCACACGTCCTGTCCCATGGGGAGCAAGGCCTAGTGTCTTACCTCAAGTTCTCCGAGTCCTTCAGAACTGTCACCTCGGACCCCAGAATAGACGTCACTTGGAATGTTTGGAGCTGAAGCAGAAAGGCCACGAGTCAGGGACCTCTCCCGGGGGACCCAGGACCTCACCAGCTCCCCTACTCGTAAAGCGGGTCTGGGTCCAGCAGGAGACGCAGCCCCAGGGAGGGGGGTAGGCAGAGAGATCCCTCGAGCAGAAGGTTCCAGTTCCTAGGTGGGGGAGGCCAAGTATCTCCAAAAGGTAAATAGGAAAAACAGCCAGGGCCTACCGCTCCCCAGTAAATGCTCGGAAAGTTCACCCTAGTTTCTCCTTTTGCCCAAAAGGCCCTGGAAACCAGAGATTCCTATGGCTATCTAATAAAAACATAAAAACAAAACAGATTCGGACTGCAAAGCAAACAAACAGGAAAGAAAAAAAGACTTTGCCCACTCTGAATAAAGCAGTTGGATGTCCCCATAGCACTATGGGCATATGCACGCACACACGCGTGGGGGGCAAGCGTGTGTCCTTCCTGCCAAAGAAGGTGGATTTCCTCAAGATGAAAAACAAAACCGCCCCTAAACCGCCTCCCTAACCTGACTGATACCACTTTGTAAAAAACAGACTCTTCCGAGAACAGTCTTAGGTTGATAGCAATGTTGGGAAGGATGTACAGATTTCTCTTATACCCTATGGATACCCATACCCACGCCCCCCACGCCCAAAACCTAAACCCCCACCAGCATGGCACATAAGTTACAAACACATCATCACCACCCGAAGCCCATGGTTTTAGACCAGGGCTCGCTCTGGGGGTTGTGCATTCTGTGGGTTTGGACACACGTGTCCCGACACGTATCCAGCATGAGAGCATCATCCAGAAGTTTCCCTGCCCCAGGATTTCACTTTTTCCAAAGTGACTTACCTCCACTCATCTTGTCTAAAACCCATTTCCTCTCTCCCCTGAAAACCAGCTCCCCAGTCACCCAGGCTTGAAATAGCGGGGTGAAATACAGTCCCCCTTGGCCCCGAGAGGCTGTCCGGGACAATGGATCCCTCAGGCATGGAACAGACACCACTTCCTGGCTGACCACTTGGCTGAAAGCTGCCCCCTGTGACCGCATTCCATATGCCCCGGATTTTCCTAGAGACATAGAGACATGGAATATCATTCTTGAAAACCCCCTGAACTGTATACTTTAAAATGGTTAAAAAGAGGGCACCCGGGTGACTCCATTGGTGGGCCACCCAACTCTTGATTTTGGCTCAGGTCATGAACTCAGGGTTGTGAGATCAAGCCCCACAATGGACTCCCCTATCAGCAAGGAGTCTGGTTCTCTCTCTCGCTCACTCTCCCTGCCCCTGCTCCTTCCCCCTCTAAGATAAATAAATCTCTAAAAATATATATTTAAAAAAATGAAGATCTGAATAGAGCTACCCATGACCCAGCAATCGCACTACTGGATATTTACCCTAAAGATACAAATGTAGGGGGGCGCCTGGGTGGCTCAGTGGGTTAAGCCTCTGCCTTTGGCTCAGGTCATGATCCCAGGGTCCTGGGATCCAGCCCCGCATCAGGCTCTCTGCTCAGCAGGGAGCCTGCTGCCTCCTCTCTCTCTGCCTGCCTCTCTGCCTACTTGTGATCTCTGTCTGTCAAATAAATAAAATAAAATCTTAAAAAAAAAAAAAAGATACAAATGTAGGGATCCGAAGGGGCATGTGCACCCGAATGTTTATAGCAGCAATGTCCACAATAGCCAAACTATGGAGAGAACCTAGATGTCCATCGACAGATGAATGGATAAAGAAGATGTGGTATATAGATACAGTGGAATACTATGCAGCCATCAAAAGAAATGAAATCTTGCCATTTGCGATGACGTGGATGGAACTAGAGGGTATTATGCTGAGCAAAGTAAGTCCGACAGGGAAAGACAATTACGATATGATCTCCCTAATATGAGGAATTTGAGAAACAAGACAGAGGATCCTAAGGGAATGGAGGGAAAAAATGAAGCCAGATGAAACGAGAGAGGGAGACAAACCATAAGAGATTCTTAATCTCAGGAAACAAACTAAGAGTTGCTGGGGGGTACTGGGTAGGGGGAAGGGAGAGAGTGGTTGGGTTATGGACACGGGAGGGTATGTGCTATGGTGAGCACTTGTATAAGATTGATGACTCACAGACCTGTATTCCTGAAACAAGTAATACATTATATGTTGATTTAAAAAGAAATAAATGAAGATCTGATACAGACTGTGATGTGGATGAACCTTGAAAACATTACACTAAGTGAAAGAACCCAGACACAGAAGTTGGCATATTGATGGCAATAAGTGATTCCACTTCTGGCCGGCGCCTCCCCAGCAAATTCCCAGAGGCAGGAAGTGAACTAGAGATCCAGGGGGCCTGCAGGGAGGAGGAAGGGGGTGTGACTGTGTGGCAGGCACAGTGCTTCTGTTTGGGATGATGAACCAGCAGCTGGAGACAGTAGCTGTAATCACATATGTACTTTGTACGTACGTACACATTTACAGAACTTCAAAAATGCATCTGTTGCCGCGGAATTATACACTGAAAATGGTTGATGAAATAGGAGGGGTGCCTGGGTGGCCCAGGCAGTTGAGTGTCTGACTCTTGATCTCAGCTCAGGTCTTGATCTCCAGGTCCTAATTTCAAGCCCTGCATTGAGCTTCATGCTGGGCACAGAGTCCACTTAACTAATTAACTAATTAGTAAACTTTGTGAGATATATTTTACCATAATTTTAAAAAAGGACTAAGGGCATCTAGGTGGCTCAGTTGAAGCATCTACCTTTGGCTCGGGTCATGATCTTGGGGTCCTGGGATCAAGCCCTGTGTTGGGCTCACTGCTCAGCAGGGAGTCTGCTTCTCCGTCTCCCTTTGCCCCATCCTACTGCTCATTCTCTCTCACTCTCTCTCTCAAATAAATAAATATCTTTTTAAAAAGAATAAAAAGAAGCCAGACATAAAAAAAGAAAGAACATCCCACCTGATGCCATCAGAGAAAACTCCAAAGACAGGCCAAATTAACCCACGGTGTTAGAACTCAGAGGGATCTTTGGGAAAGTGACCAGAAGGGAGAATGGGGCAAGGTTAAAGGGTTTGTGTTTCATTTCTTGATCTGGTGGTGAGTACACACACATTTTGTTTGTGAAAACTCATTGTTTGGGAAACTTCTTTTCACACTTTAATTGATGGCTTCCTGAGTGCACGTAAAATTTCCATTTTCACCAAAAATCTTTGATAAAAACCAGTTTTTTCTATTCTTGGAAACATTGGACATTACCTACTTTTTAAAATTATTTGTTTAGAGAGTGCAGCAGGGGGAGGTGCAGAAGGAGAGAGAAAATCTTACCCAGCCTCCACATCCAGTGTGGAGTCCAACAAAGGCTCCATCTCACGACCCTGAGATCATGACCTGAGCCAAAATCAAGAGTCGGACACTCCACCGACTGAGCCACCCAGGGTCCCATCAATTTTTTTTAATGCTGAGAACAAAGCAACCAAATCAATCAGCGGCAGCACACTACTTGCTTTGTGAAAACCGGCCCTGTAGGGGGGAAAACCAAGCAGATGAGGGTATTTTGAGGGACACGAGCAGACAAAGACTCCACCAAAGTGGCAGGTCTAAGCCAAACAGACATTCTGGATGTTTTAAGAATTCAGAGGCAAGGCTGCCTCAATGGCTCAGTCAGGTAAGCCTCTGCCTTCGGCCCAGGTCACAATCTCAGGGTTCTGGGATGGAGCCCCGCCTCAGGCTCCCTGCTCGGTGGGGAGTCCATCCCTCCCCTCCCCCAACTTGTGTGCTCTCTCGCTCGCTCTCGCTCGCTCTCATAAATAAATAAAATCTTTAAAAAGGAAAAAACAAAATTCAGAGGCAGCTCATAGTCACCCCATGGAAGACCCCATCCTGTGATCCATGTGAAACATAAAAAAAAATAAGTTTTGAGAAACGCTTGTCAGCAAGCGCTCCAGGCAGTTCGAAACTGCTTCTCAGGCCTGAGAGAAGACTCCAGTGAAACTGAGAGGCCATTTATGCAGGGTGGGAGGGTCTCTGCAGGAAACGGAAGGAGAATCAGCAGGAAGGAGACAGGAAAGAACGGGCAGGCACTTCCGCTACCGGGAACACAAGGGAGCTCGGGGGAAATCCTGAGGAAAGGCAATCTGGGGCCACCAAGTCTACCTGATAATTCTGCCTCGACTGAACGCACCACCAGCACCACACTACCTACCGTTTGCCTTGAACCCAGTTGTGGACCCAGGCACTGCAAGGCCCAGTGCCCAGTATAAAGCTGCCCAGGGCAGGCCTGGGGGCCCCATCCAGGCCTCGGGTATCCACTCCAGTGTGTTCACTTGTCTACAAGGCCCTTGACTCGGTTTGCCTTCGTTCACTCCTGGGGCCGGCGGGTTCCCCAGCTTTGACCCTCCTTCCTACCAAAGACACATCCCCCTGTCCCCATCCCATGGGTCTACTTGCTCCACGGAACACCATCACTCTTTTTTTAACCACTGCTATTCCCCCCACTGGGCACTTCCTTCAACCAAAAGGGCGCCATGTTCCCATGTCACCCTCCGAGTCCTGACTTGTTGATTCTGAGAATCCTCAGAAATCTCTTCTCCGTTGGAGAGCTGGGGGTCTGTGGCTTCCCCTTGACCCTCCCCAGTATCACTGTGACTTCTCTGTTGCCCAAAGACACTCACCCATAAGGCCATCTGGCACGGGCCCAGCACATCAATGATGACCAAGCCTTGGAGGCCAAGGCCGCTCCCCTCCACCGGGTCCCCCTGCAGGCCAGTACTGGTGTTGGTAGAAAACTGATAGGTGTATCTGGTGCCCACAGGGAGGTGGGGATCAGCTGACCCTGGAGAGCAGACAGAGGGCATTGGGTCACCTTGACAACCCGTCCCCCTTGGGGACCCAGCTGCATGGAGACTATCTGGACATGCTTGTTCCCACCTCCCTCCCTCCATCTGGGCCCTGAACTGCCTGCTCCCAGTACAGGAGAAGGCTGGGGGGCTGTACCCTCCTATGAAGGCAAAAAGAAAATTAAAATATTAACAGTTAGTGCTTAATAAATGGTAACCCATGTTCTCAAGTACTAAGAGCTCCTTCGAAGAGCTTTAAATGTCAACTTTGGCCTCTGTCCACTTGATGGGGTCCCAGTTGCCATAACCAAAACCACCTCTAGACTTTGCAAAACATCCCTGAGGGGAACAATCGTGCCGGTTCAGAACCACTGATCTACACCTACGTGAACCCATGCAGGCCTCTTAACCAACTCTGGGGTGGGTGCTCTCATTTTCCCCATTTTACACAGGTAGAAATGGAGGCCCAGAGAGGTTAACTAACTCACACAAGGTCACACAGCTGGGACACCAACCTTGGGAGTCCGACTCCTCACCTACTGCCTTGAGGACTGGAGTGTGTGCAAGGAGAGCATTGCCCTGATCCCTTACCAGGGGCAGAACCGTCAAGCCGACCGGCCTCAGGGGCACTGAGGTGGCAGAAAGGGCTGATTTAGGGAGCAGGCAGCTCTGTACTTCTCAACCCTCCATTTAGGCCAGGGGACCGATTGCAAAACCTGACTGTGACACCCCACCCTTCTCTGGGGCTCGCAGGTGAATTACCATGTTCCTGAGCTGAGACAGAGACACACCTTCCACTCCCAGGATGCTTTTCTCCCTCCAAAGAATTTGCCTGAGGTTCTCTCATGTGCTCCACCCCAAAATGCAAATAGAATCACCCAGCACAGATGTTTGTTGTACCAGAGGACCACCAGGCATGAGGCCAAAGCCGGAGGCGTGTTACCTTGGGTGTGTTGTTTGCTTCCCTAACTGCTGATGACCAGATGGCCTTTCCAGACCAGACCTCGCTTCACCCAACCCGCCTCTCCTGGGAATGGGGACATGCCCTCCAAGGCTGTCCCTAATCACACCTGGCAGCTGGTCGGCTTTGTTCCTACCACCACCCCCGCCCCATCCCGTCTCCTGGTCACCAGAGGTGTGATAAGGTCTCCCAGGAGATCTGCTCACCTGGGCACGCCATCATGCAGGAGGCCGCCGGTCTCACCAGTGAGTCTGGAATTTCTGAAATCACAGATCAGATGGAAGGAGGGCAAAGCCAGAGGAGGACAACCCACTGACCTACTTGTGAATTGAACACTGAAGGGTTCAAGGGGATAAGAGACGACACCCACCTTCCTCTTCCCCGTAGGGCTGGGAGTGACCTCCCCACTCCTTACCCAACCTGCTCTTCCCCACCCTGCTTGCCGGCACCACTGTCCCGACTGCTTAAGCTGGTGAGGCAGGGGTCATCTGGGCTTCTACTCCCTTCCCTTACGGCAACCCCAGTGCCAGTGCACCAGCACGATCTGCCGATTCCATCACCAAATCCAAGTCTCCCTCCCTTCCACCTGCCATCCCTCCATACCCATCCCTCCCTCCCTCTCTCCATCTCTCCATCCCTGCCTCCCTCCCTCTGTGAGTCTCCATCTCCCTGGCCATCACGCCAGGCAAAGCCTTCTCTTGCCTAGACGAAGGCAGCAGCCTCCTAACTAGTCCCCGTGTCCCCAGTTCATCGTCCACAGCTAGAGTCATCTTAAAAACCTAAATCTGATCGCAACGCTCCTGGTTTAACAGTTCCTAAGCCTCCTGCCCACCTCATGCACTCGTAAGGACATCCTTAGCGCAACAGCCGGCCTCGCTCTGCCCTCTGGCCACATCTCACCCCGCCACACTGGCTCTTCTTCAGCTCAAGGCCTCGGCCCATCCTGTTCCCTCCTGCCCAAGCACTCTTCCTCCTGCTCGTCACACCCCAGGCTCCTTCAGGTCTCGCCCCAGCAGGGCCCTCCCTGACCACCATGAACCAACAAATCCAAACCAAGAGGCCGCAGCCGTGAACGGTGGGGTCTAGCACTGCTGCCTGGGACGGGGGGGCGGGGGGGGGGGCTCAGGGCACCTCCTCCCGGCTGCCCACCACCACCTTCTCAGGGGCAGAAGACGATCACAGCATGAACAGCGTGGGCTCCCGACTTCCTTAGCCCCCACCTTGGGCCACTGAGGCCCCTCTGCAGGGAACCTCCCCGCCCCCCCCCCCCCCCATCCCTCCCTCCACCCATCCCAGCCTGAGGCCTCCCCACCTGCTATAGTCCTCGCGTGTCCTTCCTTCCAGCCACTCGCCTGGATCTTTCCAGCCTACCATCTGCCCTCCTGGGAGAGCCTCAGCTCCGAGTATCCATCTATCTGCAGCCGTTTTCATACAATGGCTTTTCAATAACATTTCTATCCTCAAAACCACCCCACTGTCCCCCAACTGCCAACCATGACCCACGCCAGCCTGCTCAATCCCTGGAAAGACAAAGCACGCCCATCAGGCTGGGGAAAGTGCATTTCATACCACTTGGTACAGACCCTTTGCTACAAAATAAACAGTGGTGGGATGTTCCCACCTCGGAAACATTGTATGTAGTCTAACAAGATGCTCTTTGCATTCAAGTAGAGCATTTATTGATGGATAAAGCTACATTTCAAAGACACTTAACTCAATGGATTTCTCTCCCAGTTGTCCTCCAGCTCTGTGACATGTACTCTGGGCACCACATTAAACCTGTTTACGTATAATCGTTAATTTACGCATAGTGCTTAAACTCCAAATCGTGCACAGATCCAGCATTCTGCTTGCTTGCTCATCCAACAACCTCTACACCTGCTTTACCCCCCAGCTAAGGCTGCAAAGCAGCCGAGCCCGCGAACCCCCATCCACCTCATGCTCCAGAAACCAGGTGTGTTGCAAAGGGCATTAGTACCCAAACTGTGTCCTGCTCCCTTCCACTTCCCACGCACTTAAAAAAACATTTAAAATTTTAAAAAAAAGTTTCAAAATAATTCAATAATCCTACTCAAGAGATCCACAAAGGAAGGGGAAACACAGAATCTTGGGAGGTAAGAAATCTTCCCATCGGATCCTACTCATATCTAGGGGGTGAGTTGAAAGAGACTGAAACTGAGGTTATCTCTACAGCCTGGAAACGAGATCAGGTCTCATTCCAGCTTTCTCAGATGGCAGTTCTGGTCCCTGTTCATTCATTTATCCTGCACGGATTTACGGAAGAGCTACTGTCCATTGGGCAGGTAAGTGCTAAAAATATAGCAAACAAACAAAAACAAACAAAAAAAACACAAAAACAACAAAAAATAAAAAACAAAGCAAAACAGAAAAACAGCTATAGTCTGACCTGCACCATCCAGCTCGACAGACACCAGCCACGTGTGGCTATCGGGCATCTGAGATGTTGACTGGGGTTATGGGGGAGCTTTTCGTTCTGTAATTTGTTAATTTAATTTTTTGTTATTAATTTAAAGTTAAAAACGGATCCTAAAGTCAGCCACTGGAAAACTTAACTACGGTTAGAACAACTTAGGATACAAAACTCCTTTTTTCAACTCTAAATCCTAGGAAATTAAAATATACATCAAGTACTTGCAATGAAAATTTAGCATCCGAACCAGAATGCGGAGGGGTTGTGGGGAGCGCCCAGCTGGCTCACTGGGCAGAGGGCGTGACTCCTGCTTTTGGGGGTTTTAAGTTCAAGCCCCACATTCGGTGTAGAGATGACTTAGAAATAAAACCTTTAAAAAAATTTGAAATAAGCTCTCAGTATAAAATACACCCTGGATTTCAGAGAATGGAAATTTTGTCTCATTAATATTTTTTTTTACATTGATTACATTTTATAATGAGACTTTGGTCCAGTAAAAAAAAAAAAAATCTTAAAATTAATGTCACCCGTTCCTTTTTAACATCTTTACAACGTGGCTGCGAGAAACTTTCAAAGTACACATTGGCTCCCATGATATTTTATTGGATAGTGCTGCCCCGGGCCCTGCTGCAGGAAGCAGACAGCAGATAAAAGCTCAATCTGCCCAGTCACCCTGCATCAGAGAGCTACTTGGTATCTTCAAGCTCACCACCCCTGTACCCCAGCAGACAGCGAAGCATCCCTGGAGCACAAGGTCAGCATTTCCTCGCTCAGGATTGCAGATCTGGTCTCAGGTTTCAGAGGATGTTGGTGGAAGACAGGAGCAAAACATGCAGGACCACCTGGAAGCTCGCTCTCCTTTTCCCCATCAGAGGCCCAACCAAGGGAGGCAGAGGAACAGGTGACCAGGCATCTAGCAGCAAAACACGCCATCCCAGGTGGACCAGCTGCTGTCCCAGCCCCGCCCCAGCTTTACTTACTCCCGGAAGTCACTGCCACCAGCGCCCAGAGCAGGACCAGACTGAGGGGCCCCATGGGCACCAGCACCGACACCAGCCCAAGGGAGCCCCACACCATCAGCCTCTCTCCGAGTGCACCGAGAGGAATCCTCTTTCCCAAAGGGGCGGGTTCAGCCAGGATCTACGCTCCCACCCCAGGGCCGGTGGGGAGGCGGGGAGGGGGCTTCATGAGCAAAGACCCAGCCAATCAGAAGCCTCCGATAAAGTTCTCAGCCTCTACCCAGGAAAGGGGGGGGAGAGGTGGCTTCTGACCAACAAGGGGGAAAAAAATCCCTTTTCTGGATGGGGAAAGAGAAGAAAGGTTTGCCTCTTCAAGCCTTGTAAATGGAGTTCTCCGGCCAGAAGGCAAACACAGCCATGGTCTGATTTCTTTCTTTCTTTTTTAAAATGCTAATCAAATTGACCATTTTAACCATTTTTAAATGGCAACCTGATGGCATTGAGTGAATTCACAATGTCGAGAGAACCATCCTCGCTGTCAGGTCTGGCCAGTCTGTCCCATTGCTCCAGGCAGCCAAAGCCAGGCCTTAGGCATGGCTGTCACCAAACAGGGAACAGCAGCAGGGTCTCTCAGAGCTCAGGCCCAAGGCCTCCCTCCAGGACCAGCAGTTAAGAGGCGGGAGGGGCGCCTGGGTGGCTCACTGGGTTAAGCATCTGCCTTTGGCTTGGGTCATGATCCCAGAGTCTGCTTCTCCCTTTCCTCTGCTGGCCCTCCTGCTTGTGCTCTCTCTTTGCTAAATAAAATCTTAAAAAAAAAAAGACGGGGGGAGGTCTGCTCACCTGTGCTCCATGTCCTTTCCCAGACCCCACCTCCTCTTCCTAGGCTCCTAGTGGCCTCCACGCACACTTCTGTTTTAGGCTCCAGGCAGCCTGGGCCACCACCTCCTTCAGCGCTGCAGGCTCAGCACCTCCTCACTGGCACCTACCTCCTGCAATAAATCTGCTGTTTATAAACCACTTTTATTACCATACAATACAGATCCCACAATTCTCCCACTGAAAGTGCACAATGCAATGGTTTTGGGCCCATCCAGAGCTGGGCGATAATCACTACAACAATTTTAGAATATTTTCTTCACCACGAAAGGAAACCCCATCACCAGCAGAATCCTTAGTCCCTGCCACCCCAGTCCCTGGTCACCACTGATCTGCATTCGGTCACTATGGATTTGCCTACTGTGGACATTTCATAGGAATGGGATCATTCCCTAGGCGGCCTCTAGCAACTGGTCTCCTGCACCGGGAGTCATGCTTCCCAGGCTCATCCACATTGTACCAGGCTGACCGTGCTTCCTTCCTTTTCATGGCTGTGTACTATTCCACAGGACAGAGAAACTAGATTGTTTATTCACTCAGCCCTTGATGGACAGTGAAATGACCATTCAACACAACTTTCTTGGAGTTAAGCTGAGACACAGTTGACAGGTGACACATGATGTTGTCTAGAAACAATTCAAGTTCTATACTAGGTCCACTTTCTGCTCATATTTTGAAACCAGGAATTCTGCCTTCCCATCCTGCAGCTCAAACATGTTCACTGGCCCCCAACCCACAGGGCTGAAGATTTAAGAGTCCCCTTACAGCTACGTCAAGGCCCACGACATGTTCTGAGTGGTGCCAAATGCTATAAAGGAAAGAAGAAAACTGCATCGAACAGGGCGGGCCTCTAGGAGCTAAAATCCCAATGGGGAAATGAGGCACAGACAAGATGTGAAGCGTACTAAGGAGAGCCGTGGTTCTGAGATTTATGCTGGAGGATTGTTGGGAATTTACGACAGAGAGATTGCCTTGAAACCTCAAAAAGACAGATAATAATGTTATTAGAAAATTGTACACTTGCAACCAGTAGATAAGTAAGTCCTGGAGACCTAATGCAAAGAACAGCGATCACAGTTCAGAAAACTGGATTAGAAGCATTAAACTCACTAAGAGATTAGATCTGAGTTGCCCCTGATACCAGAAGAAATGGTGGTTATGGGGCACCCTGGTGGTGTTAGCTCATGCTACAAAAACAACCATGTTGCAATGTACACACATCACGTCAAGACCTTGTAAACCTCCAACTTATCCAAGGTTGTATGTCAAATGTATCTCCATTTTTAAAAATTGTATCAGGCACTAGGCAAAGCCCTTCACAGAGTATTAACTCATTCAGTCAAAGCTCCCCTGCACCCCACCACCAAAAATCACCAGTGAGGTGGAACTAGTATCATCCCATAGTACAGACAAGGAAGTAGGACACAGAGAGGTTAGGACATTTGTCCCAAATCACACAGCTGGACTCCACCTGGCTCCAGAGCGTCCTCTCTCTCAACTCTGCCACTTAGCTCCGTGGTTAACACTTCCTCCTCCTCCGCCTGCAGGAGCCTCTAGTCTCTGCCCATAGTCCTAGAACTCTCCCCCGTTCACAGTCAGGAACTGGAGAGAAAACCTTGCCATGTTTCACACGGTTGTTCCCAGACAACATGGTGGCATCACATTCTAGGCCCGGAAAATCAGAACCACCGGGGAAGAGGAGGAGCTCCCTCCAGAACATGCTGATGACCAGCTGAGAGTGCCATCACCCACATTGTACCAGAGCTGGCCAAGGCAGGGTTCCCTGCATCTCTGGTCCCACTTCTCCATGTTTCTATCATTACTCAACAAAAAGCTGATGAACCCATTGGATGGAGCACCAGGACTCAAGGACTTGATTCATGGAAAGACCCTCCTAGACAAGCCTTCCCACCCCCTCAGCCTCCCAACATAGCAAAGTCCAGCTTCCTCGGGGTGGGGCGGATGGGGTGGGGGAGAACGGCAGGAGGTAGGGCTGGGCTTGGCAGTAACTGAGGATTGAGCTCCCAGTTCTGAATTCAGGCAAAGGATAAACTAGGGCCTATCACACCCAAGTCAGAATTAAGAAAATTAACAAGCCTTCGTTTTAACCCATCAAGAGAAGGCATTATTTTCCATAGGTGGGGCAAGAGATAGTCCTAACCAGTAGGGGGTGCAGTGAGCTCTGCTCATGTGGGCGGAGGATGTCACAAAAGATTTGGTCCTTAATGAACACACCCACCATACTTCTTAAGTCCTTTTTCTTTTTTATAAACATAGAATGTATTATTAGCCCCAGAGGTACAGGCCTGTGAATCGCCAGGTTTACACACCTCACAGCACTCACCATAGCACCCACCCTCCCCAATGTCCGTAACCCCACCACCCTCTCCCTAAAGTCCTCCTTTTTTACAGCAGTTTTAGGTTCATAGCAAAACTGAGAGCAAGGCATAGATGTCCCCTCTGTCCCCACACATGCAGAGTGTCCCCTGTTAGCAAATGACCCCAGCACACTGGGACATGTGAGGCCATTGGAGAACCTACATGGACACATTGTTAGGATCCAAGGTTCATACTTTGCCTTAGGGTTCACTCTAGGAGCCGTACGTTCTGTGGGTTTGGACACATGTATAATAATCTGTATCTACCACCATAGTATCACACAGAGTGTTTCACGGGCATAAAAATCCTCTGCGAGTCATCCTTCCCTCTCCCAGTCCCTGAAAATCACTGACCTCTTCACTTAGTGTCTCCATATTTTTGTCTTTTTCAGAACATCATATACTTGAAATCACATAGTACATAGCCTTCTCACGTTGTCTTCTTTCACTTAGGAATATGCATCTAAGGTTCCTCCCGTCTTTTCCTGGCTTGACAGGTCATTTCTCTTTAGAACGGAAGAATATTCCGTTGCCTGGATGTACCATGTTTGTTTATCCATCCACCTACTGAAAGACACCCAGATTACTTCCAAGTTTGGGCAATTGCCGATAATGCTGTTACAAACATCTGGGTGCCAAGTTTTGTGTGGACGTAAGTTTGTTTTTTAAGTAGGCTCTGTGCTCAACGTGGGGGTTGAGCTCACCACCCGGAGATCAAAAGTCACACGCTCTACCGATTGAGTCAGCCAGGTACCCTTGTGTGAACATAAGTTTTTAACTCCTTTGGGTAAATACCAAAGAGCATGATTGCTGGGTCCCATGGTAAGAGTATGTTTACTTTTCTAAGTAACCACTAAACGTCTTCAGAAATGGCTGCAGCATTTTACGCTCCCAAAGGAATGCAGGAGAGTTCCTGTTGCTCCGCATCCTCACCAGCACTTCATGTTGTCGGTGTTTCAGATCTTAGCCATTCAAATTCAAATCTTTTTATGCACTTATTTGCCATCCATAAATCTTTGGTGAGGTGTCTTTTAGGGTCTTTTGCATATATATTTAGTTCTTTTATTTCTTTCAGCAGAGTTTTGTAGTTTTCGTCATAGATTTGAATATTCATCTTGTTCGGTTTATACCTAGGTATTTCATTTGGGGGACGCTACTAGAAATGGTGTTTTTTATTTTCAAATTCCACTTGCTTGTTGCTAATAGAGAGGAAGGCAATTGACTTTTGTGTATTGACCTTGTATCTTGAAACTTTACTATAATAGCTTAATAGTTCCAAGAGTCTTTTAGTCAATTCTTTCAGATTTTATACATAGATGGTCAGGTCATCTGGGAAGACCTTATATTTCTTCCTTCCCAATCTGTATATATTTCCTTTCCTTGTCCTATTGCATTGGCTAGAACTCCCAGAACAATGTTGAAAAGGAGTGGTGAGAGGGAACATCCTTGCCTTATTTTGGATCTTAGTGGGAAAGGTTCTAGTTTCTCACCATTAAGTATGGTTTTAACTGCAGATTTTGGGGTAGATATTGTTTAACAAGTTGAGGAATATCCCTTCTATTTCTGGTTGACTCATTTTTTATCATGAATGAGTATTGGACTCTTTTTTTTTTTTGACAGAGAGAGAATACAAGCAGGGGGAGCAGGAGAGGGAGAAGCAGGCTTCCCGCCAAGCAGGGAGCTGGATGAGGAGCTCGATCCCAGGACTCTGGGATCATGACCTGAGCCAAAGGCAGATGCTTAACAACTGAGCCACCCAAGTGCCCCTGGGTATTTGATTTTGTCAAATGCTTTTCCTGCATCTACTGACATAATCATGTGATTTTTCTTCTTTAGTCTGCTTGATGTGGTGGATCAGATTTACTGATTTTCAAATGTTGAACCAGACTTGCATACTTGGGATAAATCCCACGTGGTCATGATGTGTAATTCCTTTTACACATTGTTGGATTCAATTTGCTAATATTTTGTTGAGGATTTTTGCATCTATGCTCATGAAAGACATTGGTCTGTAGTTTGTTTTTTGTTTGTTTTGTTTTGTTTCTGTGATGTGTTTGTCTGATTTCAGTAGCAGGTTAATCTGGCCTCACAGAGTTCAGGAGTACTTCCTCTGCTTCTAGCTTTTGAAAACGATTTTAGAGAACTGGTACTCCTACTTACTTAAATGTTTGGCAGAATTCACCAGTAAGCTCATCTGGGCTGCTTAACTTTGGAAAATTAATTATTGATTAGAAGGTTAATTAGCGATTGGTTAATTATGATTTCCTTAACAGAAATAGGCCTAGTCAAATTGTCTGTTCCTTCTTTTTTTTCCTAAAGATTTATTTATTTATTTATTTATTTATTTATTTATTTATTTATTTATCAGAGAAAGAGATAAGAGTGAACAAGCAGGCATTGTGGCAGGTAGAGGCAGAGAGAGAAGCAGGCTCCCCACTGAGCAAGGAGCCTGATGCAGGACTGGATCCCAGGACCCTGGGATCATGACCTGAGCAGAAGGCGGATGCTTAACCCACTGAGCCACCCAGGCACCCCTCGTCTGTTCATTCTTGGGAGACTGTGCCTTTCAACTGGCCCATTTCATCTGGGTTATCAAGTTTGTGGGTATAGAGTGACTGAGATTCTTTTACTATTCTTTTAATGTCCACAGGATCTATGGTGATGCATTTGTTTTCATTTCATTTTTTTCATTCTGTTATTAATAATTTGTATCCTTTCTCCCTTTTTCTTAGTTAACCTGGCTCTAGGCTTGTAAATTTCATTTATCTTTTCAAAGAACCAGCTTCTGGTTTTGTGGACTCTGATAACCCGTTTAAGTTTCATTGCTTTCTGCTTTCATATTTATGATTTCTTCTGCTTTCTTTGTTCTGCTTTATCTAGTTTCCTAAGGTGGAAGCTTATTGACTGTAGATCTTTCTGCTTATCTAATGTACGCATTCAATGCTATAAATTTCCTTAGAAGCACTGCTTTTGCTGAGCCCAACAAATTTTGGTTGTGTTGTCGTTTTCAATTAGTTTGAAATATCTTTTAGTTTCTCTTTAGATTTCTTCTTTGACCCATATGTTATTAGAAGTGTGTTGTTTTATCTCCAAGTATTTTGGGGTTTTCCTGCTATCTTGTTATTAGTTTCCAATTAAAGTTCATCGTCATCTCAGAGCTGGCACTGTATGAGTTCTATTTTTTGCCCTTTTATCCTTGTAATAAACCCTGTTCCCTGTTGAGTAATGAGTTTGGAAAATCTGACGTGGAGTGGGGAATGTTAGTTCATCTCTTTACTTGTGCAATTAGTAGTGTGATCTTAGAAAAGTCACATGACCTCTCTGGATGTATTTATTCACTGGCACAATAAAGGAGCTGGAAATTATTGGTCAAGCATCTTCTGGCTCCATATTGTGATCAAGTGGAGAACAGAGGGACCAGAAAAAAATCAAGTACATGCAGGAGTTCCCAACGTGATAAAAATAGCATCACGTAGAGTTGGAGAGGAAGACAGATTATTCAATAAATAAACCAGGTATATGATCACCCTGTTCACAGAAAACAACACATCAGTAGATTTTCATCCAACTAAAAGGGACTCAGGAGCCTGGCATCTCAGTCAGTAGTAGTAGTAGTTTTTTTTAAAGATTTTTATTTATTTATTTGACAGAGAGAGACACAGCAAGAGAGGGAACACAACGAGGGGGAGTGGGAGAGGGAGAAGCAGGCTTCCTGCTGAGCAGAGCGCCCGATGTGGGGCTCCATCCCAGGACCCTGAGATCATGACCTGAGCCCAAGGCAGACGCTTAATGACTGAGCCACCCAGGCTCCCCTAAAAATAAGAATCTTAAAAAATATATATATATATTTTTATTTGACAGAGAGAAATCACAAGTAGGCAGAGAGGCAGGCAGAGAGAGAGAGGAGGAAGCAGGCTCCCTGCCAAGCAGAGAGCCCGATGTGGGACTCGATCCCAGGACCCTGAGATCATGACCTGAGCCGAAGGCAGAGGCTTAACCCACTGGGTCACCCAGGCGCCCCCAAAAATAAAAAATTTTTAAAAAGGATGTCTAACGTGGATCTCAGATCAAAGTGTTGGCTGGGCTGATTTCTTCTGGAAGCTCTGAGTGGAGAGAACCCATCTTATTGCTTTTTCCAGCTTTTGGAGGCTTCCTATGCTCATTGATTTATGGTTCCTGGCCCCATCTGAAAGATTATCCAAGATATTCTCCCCATCTCAAGGTCCCCTACATTCATCATCTGCAAAACACCTCTGGCTTTGCCTGTATTTCGAGGCAAGCAAGATGCAGAGCATTGCAGGTTTTAAGCCAGAATCATGTGTTAAAAGCTTACCCTGCTCTCCCTCTCCTGCTCCCTGGTGACCTGAAGCAGAGGACGGCCTATCCCCCCCAACTCAATGGGGTCCCTCTCCATTGCTTTACCTAATAAATCTTGTGACTCTACTTCCTTTGTGCAGATGTATGGAAACCACATCTTCAAAGAAAATGACCCAGTGGGTTTCACTTCCCCAAGGTGAGAGCTCTGATGCAGAGGGAACTATCTGCCCACGGACCCCACGTGGGTGGCTGGCCCCCCACTCATTCAGTGGGTTGGGTGGCCATGCCTATGGTTAATTTCACACACCGACTACAGGCCTCCCCAAACCATTTCACAGTCGAAGACCAAGGACCCATTCCAGCTGCTGTCAGGTGTGTGGAGCAGTGAGTTAAAGCAAGCAGCCCAAAAGGATACCATAACCCTTTCATCACTCAATGTGAGGGGGTAAGCGGGATCCCCTCCTGTTCCGCCTCCCACCCCCACTCCGGGGAACAGGGCACCCACTGAGGTTCAAGTGCATCAGCCAGCTGTGGGGGAGTCTTTTCACTGTTGGGGGACACCCAAAACACAAAGCTCCAGTTGTTTTATGGGCCCTGGGCTGGAGGGCGATGGGAGAAGAGTGGGAAGCACTGAGCCTGGTGGTCAGGCCTGAGAAATCACACACAGGGTCTTCAACAGGAGCTGGTCTCCTCAGCACCCTTATCGAGGGTCCGCTGGAGCAAGACAGTTCCCTGCCCCCATGGGGTCCAGGAGCGGGGCATCCATGCCTCCTGGTTTGCCCAGGCTCGCCCCACGCCCACCTGCCGTCTGGTACAATCATAGACAGCGACCCCTTTCATCCTCAAAAGTTCCTACCTTGGTTTGCCACAATTAAAAAACCAAAAAACAAAAAGCAAAAAAACAAAACAAAAAAAAACCCTGAAAGAACACGGAAGAAAAAAAAAAAAAACTAACAAGCAACCATTTTACTAATACATAGCACACAGTTGATTCATTTTTGAACGGCCCATTACAACAAGTACCCATTTCACAACTGTGAATTTCTTAGCAAAATGTGGCCATCAACAGAGAAACAAAATGTGGAAGACTTCCCGGCACCTGCTACAAGGATGAAGCTCGGAGACTCTATGCTAAGCGGGGGGGGGGGGGGGGGGGGGGGGGGGGGGGGGGGGAGTAGTGGCTTGGGGAGGGGGGGGGGGGGATGGTAGGTCGGGGAGTTGGAGATAGATTTGAGGGTTGGCAACCTTAAGGACTGGGGCCTCTTTTGGGGGTGATAAAAATATTCTAAAATTAGGGGTGCCTGGGTAGCTCAGTCGTTAAGCCTCTGCCTTTGGCTCAGGTCATGGTCCCAGGGTCCTGGGATTGAGACCCACATCAGGCTCCCTGCTCGGCGGGAACCCTGCTTCTCCCTCTCCCACTCCCGCTGCTTGTGCTCCCTGTCAAATAAATTAAAAAATCTTTTTAAAAAATGTTGTAAAACCAATTATGGTGATAGTTGCAATTATGAATGAATATAACCCCCAAAACCCCCATTGAGTGTATGCTTTAAATGGGTGCGTTCTATATTCACAAAATAAAGCTATTGCCCTTGCCCCCTCCCCCAATAAAACTCTTACCTTGAAACCCTTTGTCAGCGGCTGTCTACAGAGATATTGCACAGTCTGGACGCTTCTTGCGTGCTCAGCCCCTTCTGGCCCACTTTTCCCCACTCAGAGACCCATCAGCCACCTGGCCTGGGTCTCCATTATATCATCCACACCTGTTTGCAACCCCATCGCCTCCAAACCCGAGGACACCTGTCCGGGATTCTAGTCACACCAGTTGCTGGGGCCTACAAGGTCATCCGGGACCTCCTATGAGCGCTATACCCCACGTCCAAGCATTTGCTCATTTCTGCGTCGGGGGAATGGGCTCCATTAATTACAACCCAAGGAAGAAACACCTCGCCTGTGGCCCGTGAATGCAAAAAAGATGCTCTGATGATGGCTTTGTGGGCTGGGGAGGAAGGCAGCCACTCAGGTGGCTGCAGCAGGTGGTGGAAAAGGGGGACCCAGGCGGTCGGTTCTTGTGGCTGAGCCTCACCTGCTTGGCTCTTCTGAACCCGCTCATCAAAGCTGAACGCTGCCTGGTCCTAACTGAGACTGCTTGGTGCTGAGCCGGTGTCTTGAGAAGTTTCCTAGCTTGCCCTGATAGGCCAAGAGAGTCAGCCCCTGCCATATTCCAGCAGGTTCTGGAATGTTCCATAGCCTTCCCCTGGACTCGCCTATTCCCCAACACAGAATTTTAGAGCTGGTATGATCAGCCTCTCCCTTTTTTGAGAGGAGAGGAGCTTGGCCCAGGGACGTTTAAATGACTCACTCCAACCACACTTCGGGCTATAGGCGACTCAGGCACAGTTCTTGATGGAACTACTGCTTTCAGTTCTTTTTCCTTCTGATGGTCAGCAAGCCTGTACTGCCCTCTTCCACTGTCCACTGGGCTGGTCCAAAGAGGGTAGTACGGAGGTCCCACCCTCAAATTCTACCCTTTGCTTTGCCAATATTATTTAATGACATGTTATACTCTTTATACTTGTTAACGGTTACGACCTCATTTAGATAGCCCTTCTTTTTTCTTTTTTAATATTTTACTTATTTATATATTTATTTGAGAGAGAGAGGGCAGGGGGGAGGAGCAGAGGGAGACGGGCAAACACACCACCTGCTGAGTGCAGGGCTGGATCCCACCACCCTGAGATCCCAACCTGAGCTGAAATCAAGAGTGGGACACGCTCAACAGACTGAGCCACCCAGGCACCCCGAGATATCCCTTCTGATGCACCCGGCACCCACAATTCGCTCTGGCCCTGTTTTACCGACTGTCACAGTGACTCACGCACATTGGTATGTTTTGCATGAAGGTAAAATTCACCGACCCGACAAGCAAGCATTTTCCACTGAACAGCTCAGTGGCATTTAATACACTCACAGTGTTGCAGGCTCACCACCTCTGCCTAGTTATAGCCATTTTCATCCATCCCTGAGGAGACCCCGTACCCACGAGGCAGCCACTCCCCCTTCCCTCCAGACACGGGGAACCAGCAAGCTGCTTTCCAGTCCCCATGCAATCATCTGCTTTGGAGAGCTCGCACAAACGGAGTCCTACCCCTGTGGCCTTTGTGGCTCACTCTTTCGTTGGCCATGGTGTTTTCAAAGTTCATCCACGTGGTAGCATTCATCAGTGCTCTGTTCCTTTTTAGGGAAATGCGCATATTTTAAAACTACCCGCTTGGGTCAGTGAGAATCGCCCCAACTCCTGAACACAGATGTTCGCTTTGACCCTTGTACATAGAACCGGGGTCAAGGGGTGGGTTGGTCCCCTGGGGGGCATTTAGCAATGTCTATGGGCATTGTGGGTTGTCACAACTGGGGCATATGCCCTGGACATCTGGTGACTGGTGGCACCGACGCTTCTCCACCTCCTGCGATGCACAGGACAGCGCCCACGACAAGGGATGATCTGGCAAGCTGCCAACAGTGTCCTGGGTTCCTCATCTGATCAGCCCCCAGGTCACATGTTGAAGTATTTCCCAAACTCAGCTGTGGTTAGGAACCACACGTGCTTCTTTTAAAGATTTTATTTATTTATTTGAGAGAGAGTGTGCGTGCGAGCAAGTAGGGGGAGGGGCAGCGGGAGACCCGAGGGCAGAGAGATGATAAAACATGGTGGAAGCTTTCCTAGTTAAAAAAGCAAGGCAGGGCACCTGGGTGGCTCTGTCAGTTGAGCCTCTGACTCTAGGTTTTGACTCAAGCGGTGACCTGGAGCACTGAGTCCTTGAGCTCCCTGCCCAGCGGGGAGTCTGCTTGTCCCTCTCCCTTTGCTCCCTCTCTCAAAAAAAAAAAATCTTTTAAAAAATTAATTTTAAAAAGCAACAAAACAGGGAAAGTTAACGAGGACAACCACAAAGAAAGGCTCTCCGTGATGGGGGAAAGAATCCTGTAATTACATGGTCCAGATGCCCTACCATGCCACGATCATACAGCCATGTGCACACACACACACACACACACGAGGTCACTGCTGTGCTAACAGCTTTGGGTCTGACAATGTGCAGAAAGGCGAGACCCCCAACCCACAACCTCATAGTGAGGAATTTTTTTCTACCCCTTTACTTTCAAACATGAACAAGAAATGTAAAAGAGAGTTTCGAGAACTATCCTAAGACCCTGTGTTGTATTCTTACCACCTATGCCCTTCCCTCCTCTCTCAGCCTGGGACACCCCAGGAACTAAGAAAAAGAAACCTCCCCACTGGACATTGAAAGCGGTCGTCAAATGCTTTGCACAATGTGCTTATTACTGGGGATGGCCATGGCTGCTCAGGTGACCCGGCTTCAGGAGGGGGTGGGCAGAGCCACACCCCACCAGAATCCACCCGCTTACTGGAAGCCAGCCCCACGCTTCCTGCTTACCCACAGGAAATCGGGAGACTTGAGAGCTAGAGGAAAGGATTACCTTTCAAGGACTCCCGCTCTTCCAAAGAAAATGGGAGGAATCCGGCGATTCCAGGCAGAGAGGGAGAAACAGCAAATTAAGTCCCACAAAGGCACAGAACAGCAAACAACCTTGCAGCCCCATCCGCCCTAGGCGGCCTCCAAACACGGAGAAAACCTCAGGTGGATCTGATCACCTGGATCACCCCTCCCCACAGGTGCAATCACTATCCTGCACTATTTCCCCACCCCTTCCCCGCCTTGTAAGTTTCTAACACGAAATTTATCTGCTGTTCCTCTCTTGCTTTCTACCATCCATGCTGCAGGGGAGAGATCCCATCCCCCGTCACTGCTGTACCCCAAGCAGGGCGGACAGGTAAAGAAGTTTGCCCCCCGAGGGCTCTATTTCGCAGTTTGCGGCACCTTCTCAAAAGATGGCCCACCCAGGGGGCTGAGATACAGCACCCATCCTTCCTCAATTTTCAGGCTCCATGAGAACCCCAGAGGGAATGAAGGGGCTCAAGGCATCCCAGGAATCGCTGCTCCAAAGGGCTCTTGCCACGGAGGACGGCAAAGTTCTCCAAGTCAGCTTGGTTCTCGCTGGGGATCCCTGGCGAGATGTGGCTTTGCGGTAGGGAACATTTAAGCAGCAATGGGGAGGTTCCCCAAAAAGTTAAGTTGAATTATCCTACCGCTCAGGATTCCACCCGCAGGGAGATATTTTCAGGAAAACTGAAAACAGGGCTGCATTCCCATGAAATATGCAAAACAGGTAAATCCAGAGAAACAGAAGGCACATGGTGGGGGGAGCAGGGGGGCCCAGCAGGCGCAGGGAGAGGAGGCGAAGGGGCATGGCTGCTTCATGGATGTGCACTTTCGTACAGGGGGCGGGTGGTGAAAATGTCCGGGAGCTTGGTCCGGCGAGCATTGCACAGCACTGTGCACTTTCTAAGCGGCGTGCAACGCTTTAATGACAGGTGCATTTTAGCTTAAAAAACAGAAGCTCCCAGACCTGTTGGCAGGGCCTTGCTGGGCCCACTGCTCAATCTTTCTGGCAGAGCTGGGTTTGGTCCCCCAGCCGTAGGAGGCCCTGGGTACAGCAGGAGCCAATCAATGACAACACAAAGACCAGAGGGGTCAGGTCAGAGGCTCCCAGATGTCCCCCTGAGCCCTCATTTTGCACTGTGATGCCCCCCCCAACACACATGCACGACTATACACAAGGTTCACAAACAACACTGAGCTCAGTGAGGACCCAGACCCGCTGCACGCACCGGGAGGAGGATGCTGCCTATTTGGGAAACGGCCCACGACAACTTAAGAGAGGAGGCAGCTCGGAGAGCTTGAGACCTGCTCGAATGTGTGATACTTCAGCACCACGGAATACTATTCAGCACCCAAAACAAATGAGCTCGTGGGCCACAAGGACACAGGGAGGAACCTTAAGATGCCGAAAGCCAAAGGAAAGGGCTCCTGTTTTCAAGCTGAAAAGGCTGCATCCTGGATGATTCCAACTCCGGAACATTCTGGAAAAGGCCGAACTGTGGAGACAATAAAAGGATTAGTGGTTGCCAGGAGTTCCGGGGGAGGGAGGGATGAACAGAGCACAGGGGACATTGCACATCTGTCCAAATTCACAGAAGGTGCGCCACCAGGAGTGAAGGAGCCCTGATGGAGGCTGTGGACTTTGGGTGCTGATGGGACCATGCGCATTCATCAGTCCTAACAAATATCTCCTCTAGTTGGGGGAGGCTGTGCGTGAGTGGGGAGGGAACAGGGGATGCCTGGGAAATCTCCGTGCTTTGTGCTCAGATCTGCTGTGAACCTAACACTGATCTCAAATGGTTTATTTTAAAGGGAAATAAAGGTACTTAAACACGTGAACGTTTTCCTAATACTACGGAGATTAGTCACAAAACGGTTAAATGTACCAGCCGGTATACTTGGCTGTGAACTAGGGTTTTCTGTGTGTGTGTGTGTGTGTGTGTGTGTGTTTTAATCTGAGCCTCAGAATCTTGTTTCTTTAAAATTCTTAGACGGGGGGGGGGAGGGGAAAGAAAAGAAAAACCCTCCTGGTTTCTCTCTTTCACCGCCTTGCTGGATCTACTTACAATTTCTCATGTGCCTATGAAAAACAGACGGCTCCCTGTAAACATTCGAGTCGTAAACGCAGGAGATAACTTTAATAGCATCCAAAATGCAAATCAGAATTTTGGAAGTAAAATTCCAACGTCTACGTTTACTCCTAATAGAGATCTTGGAGCCCCGAGAGTCAGCGAAGGATTTTAACATCCTGAATGCAGAGGCTGTTGCTGGGGAGAAAACCGGGGCCAAGCTGTGTGAGCCTAAGAAGCCGCGTTTATGAATAGCTCAGCGCCCAACAGAAGCGGTCTCACTAGCAACTGGGAAGCCAGCTGTCCCAGAGAAAACATTTCCATGGGCTGCGCTGTGGTCAGCCAGGAACCAGTCATGTGCATCCAGCGGGCTTAAACAGACGCTGTAACTTTTACTTAAACTGAATGCTTTTTGTTAACAAGACGCAGACCCCACACTTCTACTGTAGAAGTCCACCTCTCCCAGACTGGACTTAACTGGAGTTAAGGACAGACAGCCATCGGGGGCTTGAAATCGGTGCAGATCTACTTTGAGGTCTGAGCAGATACCAGTCTCTTTCATCAGCTGAATGCAAATTCCGTGTTAACAAACTCAAGTCCAGCGTCCCCTGTGCACGGAGGCCAAACAAAAGAGCCTTTTAGTTTGTAACCGTATACACCAGTGAGCCCGCACTCGGAACAATACGAGGGAAGGACGGAGGAGGCATCCTCCTCCAAGGGTCTGACGTTATTTTTAGTCCCACAGAGTGTATGTTTTATGGTCCTTGAAACAGGGCTCCTGTTTTGCAGGCTCTGCATACGTAATTAATGACAGCTTGAGACCATTTCTATACCCTCATCGGAGCAAAA
>ML105991.1:489497-536238 GCA_003697995.1 Taxidea taxus jeffersonii | reverse complement strand
TTTTTTTTTTTCTTTTTGAGGTTTTTCCATTTTGTCATTTTGCCCAGAGAAGAATAGAGGAATGAGAGAACAAAATACTAAAAAAGTAACAATGACCCCAGAAAAACATAAACTGAATAAATCATAAGAGACCCAAAATGGGGTGGAGGGGTAGAAGAATATCAGGCTGGTGAATAGAACAGAGCCACACTAGATTTTGGGTGTATTTTGCCTGTTAGAAGAAATTGCCTCCCAAAATTTTAAGGAAAGAAAAAAAATACACACACACACACACACACACACACACACACACACACACACACACATAAGAGTAAATATAATGAAGGGATGGAATATGGCTATTAAAATGACCATTAAAAATATTTTTAAAAAAGGAATTGAAAACAAAAATAAAGAAAATTTTTAAAAAACTTAACTTTACAAGACAAAAATCATGGGGTGAAAGTCATGAATTTTTCATGTTATATTCCGCTAGTACTGGAGTTTTATAGTTTTCTTTGATCGATAAGCTTGGTCTTGGCTGGATGTTCTTGCTGACCTTCCCAGGGAGGGGCATACTGCATTGATTCTCAAGTGTCTTTGCCCCAGGCAGATTTGTACTGCCCTTGCCAGGGGCCAGGCTAAGTAATCTGTTCTGGTTTGCTCTCTGTAGCCTTTGTTCCCTGAAGGCTTTCCATACAGCTTTAGAGGATGAGCATAAAAATGGCAGCCTCCTAGTCTCCAGCCTTGGGGGAGCCAAGATCTCAGAGCCTCATTCTTGTGTGACCTCAGAGAAAAGCAATCAATCACTGCTGTCTCCCTGGTCTCTAGCTGCACTCTGTGCTCACCCAGCCTGTGACTGAGCATTTCTATCTCTGGCACATGACCCCATTTGGAGTCTCCAAACCCAGCAGATTCCTGTGGTGTGCTCCCTCACAAATCCTCCTGGGGGAGGAAGGGGAGTCTCCTGGGATCTACCACTTGTTGGGCCCCTGCTCGAAAAGCAGTGGTGTGACTGTTTGGTGGATCCCTGTTATGACAATCCTGAGCTGAAAGCCTACTCCTTTACTCAGTCTTTGCAGCAGACTTCCCTGTTCTGATGCCTGGGAGCTCTACTGCACTTGGGCACCCCTGGTCTTTCTGTGACCCTGAGGGTCCTGAGACCATACTGTCCATCCCAGAGAGGGTTCCACCCCCTACTTAGCCACTGGAGCAACGTCCCTCAGCAGTCCAGACTTCTAAAAGTTCTGATTTCATGCTCTGCTGCTCTGTCACTTGCCAGTAACAGGCTGATGGAGGCCCCCACCCCCTGTGGTCTATCTTCCTGTATATAACCTCAGATTCACTTCCCCATATGTCCTACCTTCCACAAAGTGGTCGTTTTTCTGCTTATAGAGTTGCTGCTATTCTTTACTTCAATCCCCTGTTGAGCTCACAAGTGTTCAGAATGGTTTGATAACTATCTAGCTGAATTCCCGGGATCAGAAGAAATTTAGGTCTCCTACTCCTCCACCATCTTGGAGACCTCCACTGGTGTTCATTCTTCTTAAGACATTCTTCCCTCAGATTTCTGTATGGCTTGTGTATCAACTTCTTCAATTTACCTTCTCAGTGAAGTCTTTCCTACTCTGGATTTAAAATTACAACTACCCCCCAAACATTTCCTATTCCACTTACTTGTTCTACTTCTCTATGTAGCACTCACCATTACCTGAAATACTGTGCAGCTGGACTCTAAAATTGGCAGTGTTGGTTTTCAATTTAATTTTATAACTTCATATTTCATATATGCTACACACTGAAGATGTATTTTAATTTAGATGAGATTAAAGATGGATTCCAAATTTCTCTTTCCCAAGGTGTATAAACATTAAGAACTGTCTAAAAACTAGGCTACTGAGTTGTTTCCTAGGGCTGCCATAACAACATACCACATAGTATGTGACTTAAACAACAGAAATTTATTTTATTATAGTTTAGTAGGCTTGAAGTCCAAGATTAAGATGTCAGCAGAATTGGCTCTTTCTGGAGACTGTGGAAGAAGGCTCTGTTCCAGGCTGCCCTCTGGCTTTTAGATGCCATCTTCTCTTTGTGTCTTTATAGCATCTTCTTTCTGTCCATGCCTATATCCAAATTACCTCTTCTTATAAAAATAATAGTCATATTGAGTTAGGACAACAATTACCTGCCTCATTTTAACTTAATGAACTATGTTAAGATCTTGTCTCTAAATTTGGCCACATTCTGAATTACAGGGAATTAGGAATTAAACATACAAATTTGAGATGGAAGGAAAGAAGGACACAGTTCAGCCCATGACAGTCACTAATTCATATTCAACATCATAAATGTAAAATGAAGCTGGTTCTGAATTAAACTATAGATATTGTGAATCAGTGTCTACTGGTGGGAGGGAGGGGAGAAAGCAGCAAAGGGTAGATTGATAAATAAAATACACTAGGCTTGAGCATTCACTCACCATTCAGATTCTGGGACATTTTCAAATTCACTGCTAGCCTGCTCCAACATATACAATATTGTTATAACAGAATTTGTTAGTTCTACAAAGAATGTCTGACTTGTGACTTAGACCTAGAATAAACTTAGATTGCAATGCACAGAAGACTAAAAGCCATCCAAATTGTACCTAGTTGTATTTATGTTCTTATCTTTGTTGTTTTGTAAAAGAAATTAGCTGCAGAAATGCTGAATTGAAAATGTTATCCTGATTATTCATCTCTTGTGCCTTGGCTTTTTTATTTTGCCAGGCTACCAAAAGCTGAATAAATGCTTGAGAGTATACAAAAACAATTGCTTTTGTATTTGTTTATCAACTGATTTTTTTTAAAGGCCACTTAGGAGACTTCAAATAGATTATTTTTGAGTTTTATTTTGCTTTGAATCCTCACTTCTCAACTACATACTTTCCTTGGAAAAGAGTTAAATTCAAATGATTAGTTTTTATAAAAATCAAGGTGAGAAACTGGGATTTTTAAATATTCTTTGTTTGCCAGCAATTGATTCATTGGGCACATCTGGAAATTAGACACCTACACTATAAGAAAATTGTAATCATTTCCAAGCCTGCCTATTGAGGAATCTCTGTTACAGAATTCAGGTCATGACAGGTTTGCAATGTCAAGTAGATGACGAATGATCCTGGAGCTGATTTGCCCCACTTTTTTGCCTCTAACATTTCTCTACATACTTTGGCTAAAGTTAAAGGAATTTAGATACAGAATTTGGGGGATTTCTTCATTCTCAGTCCTGAAAAATAAGATAAGAATGGTTAAAATCCCAGAACAGAAGTCTTTTAGAACTTAAAGAGAAATAGGCAGATGATTACTGAAAACCCCTTCAGGAACCAAGACTAGGCACTAAAAAAAAAAAAAAAAAAAAAAAAAGTTTAGCAGTGTTGTTCACTAAGAGCAGGGTGGCTACAGAAACAACTGACAATGGGTACAAATTAGACAATAGCCAATCAGGCCTGGACACCTAGAAACCAGTCACAATTGACTCTAGTCATAAACAAGGAGGACAACCTTCTCGGTGCACACAAGCTAGGAAGATTTTGGCATATGTGGCTTCAAATATTCATAGTATTGTGTGGCTTTGAGAAAGTCATTTAACTCTTTGCACTACTGTTGTGTTTTGTTTTCTGTGTCTTATATCCTAAAAATACTACTACTTCATAAGATTGTTATAGGATTATAATATGAATAAGTAATTAATCAAGATAATATCTGTCAAATCTCAGCACACAAGCATGTGTAGAGTGCACATGCGTGTTTGCAAATATGTACATTATAATGTAGGAAAAATGTCAGGGTTTGAAACCAATGGCCAAGAAAGAATTCTTGAGATGTCTTTGGTGAAAAGGGTGGTTTTATTAAAGCACAGGGACAGGACCTGTGGGCATAAGGAGCTGCGTGGAGGGGTCATGAAGAGTGGCCATTTATATATATTTCAAGTTGAGAAGGGGTTAGGGATAGTGTAAGTCTTTGGAAGCAAAGTATCCGGGACCTTGGGATGGCTAGCTAATGTTAGGAAAAGTTCATTTATTATTGTCTAATAAAACCTTAGTCATGAGACCCTTCACATGCTTGGCGGGTGGAGATAAAGGAAGTTTCCAAAGGAATCATAAGTAGAAGTAGACTCACAGGATCTTGGGGGTTGCACTAAGATTGCCTTTTGTGCTTAGCAAATATTAACATCAAGGCAGCTGAGTTCCTAGAGGAATGTCACTCTGCCTGTTTCAAGGACTTGTCAGTGAGCTGTAGGTAGTAAGGAAAATAACTTTCTTTTTGTCTTTGTTTCCACATCACATTAGAAGTTTCTTAAATGCTTTTTCATGTGATTATTTTATTTTGATTCATTTATTATTTCATAAAGTATAATTGGGGTGACTAAGAATATGAGAGAAAGGGCATTTTTAAGTGGGATGAAGACATGGATTATTTTCTCCTTTGAATAATCTTCCCAGACTTGAATAAATTTTCCAGTGCTAAATTGGCCAAGAAGAGCCAGGCACTATGAGGTATAACACAAGAAACAAAAAGAAAAAAACAAAATTCCATTATTATCACTTAGTGTTTGATTGGTTTATAGAATAAATATTTTTGAAAGCTTTATCTAATAATGATGATTTAAAAACAATATTAATAATATTAATAGCAAGCATGTATGTAGTTATTAAAGGGTTCTAGACATTGTTTTGAGTGATTGCTGTATATGAACTTATTTAGTTTTAACTATGGATAGTTATTATTATTGTTCCCATTTCATAGATAAGAAAACTGAGGAATGGAGGTCAAGGCTTTGTGACCAAGATTGTATTCTTAGTATGTGTAAGACCTGGGTCTTGAATCCAAATTGTCTGATTCCAGAGCCTATGTGCTTAACAACTTTCCCATTTTTCCCTTACATATTTCGACATGACAGAAACTTGGACAAGTTCTTTCATTTATCTTATAAAGTTAACACTCTTATAGGATTCCTCCCCCAATTTTGTGTGCTAAGCCTCATAGGTATTAAATGATATAAAGGTCAAGCTCCAAGGAATTGACAGTTACAGTATTTTCACTTAGGACTTTAAATCCTGTGTTTTGTGCAATACATCTCAAAATTACATTGAACATTTTATAGTTTTTTTTAACCTGTCACTATCTAATTAAGTTTAAATTAATGAAAGTCTTCCATTTGCCATACTCAAATTAATTTGTCTGGCCATTTATGAGGCCATAAATGGAGCCTGAAAGCAGGTCCACTGGATTTAACACCTGAAGCAAGGCACAAACAACAGAATGAACTGGGGTTGTAGCTATAGGTTATGATTTATAGTCACCAAAATAGAATCACACTATTTGAGAGTTTGCCAGTTTTCATTGGTGTGGCATCTGGATATTCCTATAAAATATCTCAAACAATGGCTAATAAAAGATACTGATAATTGAGAACTCCAACTGGAAGGTATAAATTGTTAAGAGGGGAACCACTACTGAATCCACAGTTTTCTACTTCTTTTCTTTAAATATTTTATTTATCTGTCACACACAGAGAGAGAGATCGCAAGTAGGCAGAGAGTCAGGAAGAGAGAGTGGGAAAAACAGACTCCCTGCTGAGCAGAGAGCCTGATGAGGGGCTCAATTCCAGGATCCTGAGATCATGACCTGAGTCAAAGGCAGAGGCTTAACCCACTGAGCCACCCAGGTGTCCCCACAGTTTTCCACTTTTAAAGTAAAATGTATTCCCCCATAATGAGAAATGAGCATGTGGTTGTCATTATTAAAGGCTGTGATTGATTTCCTGGGTGACTAGTAGCAATCGCTCTCTTCCTTTCAAATTACATCTCATATGTCACAACTCAAAGAGCCTTAATGCCAGCTAATGTCTGCACCCAGAAAGAATAAGTAATGAATTCATGGACTGCCTTTCTATACTTCACTTAAGAAAGCTAATCATTTAGGGAATAGACTCTCTTTGGCTCATTGGTTTAATAATACAGGAAACTCTTGGAATTTCACAACTCTTACACTTCACAGTAGGAAGCCAAACCCAGCCTAAATGAACAATTCTCCCTTAATTCACACTTGTGATAAAAGCAGAGAGCCATACTCCTTATTAAAATGTAAACAGATAATAAATGAATTTACTAACTATTCCTCCCTGCTGGGGCATTTAGCCTTTGGGTAGCCTTCATTTTAAATCATACATAAAGTAAATTCTCATTAATTTGAAGCAAAAGATCACATATTAAAACATTTTGTTCACCAAAATTGATACTTTAGCTCAGCAGACCCCCACCACAATGATATCTTCAGATCAGTTGTGAGAAATGTCACTGGTATTTTATTATTTTACTTTTTCTTGCATTAATTAGCATTAATTCAGTGTAGCCCTACAATAATCACACTCACAGATCTGCTTTATGCTAATTCAGATATGAGAAAAAATATCGATGTTACAACTACTGTATCCAGAACTGTGTATGATTCTAGGTATTATCCAGGAAAATATGTCGCACTTGTGATCATGAGTTTTGTGTTCACAGAAATAAAATAGTTTGAAAACCACTGATTTAGCCAGTTAATATTTTAAGTCTGATTTAAGAAAGTATCGATTCTCAAAATCAAAATTCTATATAAGCAGAACAAACTAAAAGATAGGTACCCATCATTGTCCTGTAAGATTTACATTGTAAAGTAAGTACTATTATCACAAACTAATAAGTGATCTAGCCACTATGGCAAAGTGAAAGAATAATGATAATAAGCTTTAACTGTTAACAATTGCTAAAATTCCTGGAGTTTTTGCTGTATAGCAGATACTCATTTGGTGCATTACATGCATGATCATATTTAGTCCTCCCAAGGCCATGGAAGAAATTTTTAGAGAAGAAATATGAGGCTTAGAGAGGTTAAATACCTTATCCTAGTAGCCAAAAAATGGTGAAAGGCGAGGTTTAAACATTGGATTTACCCAAATTCATGTGCGTATGCTTTTACCACATGCCACAGAAATATGTCAACAGCAACCACAGCATCAAATTTACATCTGATTTTTAGTCAAAGTCAAAGATAAGTGAAGTTAGGGGAGGGAAGCTGGAAAGGGTTGAGAAGGATGCTGTGGCAGTTAAAATTCTAATATGGTTCCCAGTGACCTCCTACCCTTTTATATAGCCCACCTCCTTTGTGGGGGTGGGATCTGTGCCTATGATGGAGTATTTCAATTCACATGGTGAAAGTGAAGGAACTTGGGTGTAAATTCCTTCACTTTCACCATGTGTAATGTAACTAAGGACTCTAAATCAGAGACGCTTTTCTGGGTTTTGAACGTGAGCCCTTCAGTAGAAAATGCATGCTTCCTCACACACAGAGGTGCTCTCCTGCTGGCCTTAAAGAAGTAAACTGCCAGGTTGTAGGAGGGATTATGGAAGGGGCCACAGGGCGTGGACCTAAAGGTTGTCTCCCAACTGCAAAGACTGATCCCTGACCTAGAGCCATCAAGGAAACAAAACATATTGTGTTTCTAATCATTGTGGATAATTTCCTAGAGGAAGAACTCAGAAATCCACACTGCATCATGCTCTGAAATATGACAAATAGAAGGCAATTTATAAAAGGACATTTGGAAAATGTTACTTAACAAGTATGTATTTAATTATGTAATAAAAAAATAATGACAAGTACATATAAGAATGTAATTTCTCTCCTAGAAAGCCCAAGTAGAATACAGAGTGAGTGAATCTGTGAAGAAGTTGGTTTGAAATCCAAGTCTAGGCATGTTTAATATTTTGTTAGCTTTACTTTATTTAACATGACAAATATACAGAGATCTTGATAAAGCTTTCATATTAAAAAAAAATTCATTTTAACCATAATTTACATCTTAAAAGATTATTTCACCTCTAGGCTGAACTGCAAAATACCACCTCTTGCTTGTCTTGACTGTTTGTTTCTGAAGCTTTATAATCTTTCCCTTTCTGATTTCTGGGCGTTCAATCAAGGTGCCCTGAGCAGTATCAAAACTTGAGATTTAATACAGATTGTGACATCTGTATTGTCATTAAAACTAAAAGGAAATAGAACATCACACCCCAGCCAGGATCATGGAAAATGTACAGGACGCTGAGTCATTAAATGAAAACAATACATGATGATATTATAGCCATAAAGTGAAACTATTGATAGGAGAACAGAAGGTAAGCTGAGGACAAAGCAGAAGCTGACACCCCATAGCCGCCACCACCCCCACCCCCACCCCCGCCATGGGATATTTGTGACATTTCTCTTGCAGTCCTGGATGGCCTAAAACTAAGGAGAGGAAAAAAAAAATAGTTAAACTTACAGAGACATGAGTCTCCCTCGGTTTACAAATGTCTTAGCAATCTACAGGAACAAAGCATCGCTATCAATAACTTAGCTTCCAAAAGGAAATGTAGATACAATTAAATGCCCTTATAACCTTCAGCCCACTGACAGATACTTGAAGCAGTCAGACTATATATAATGTGCCTCCAGGAAGCTCCCAACTATATTAATGTTAATGCCTTGCTAGAAAGAAAAACAACCTTAACTTGACAATAGCAAGACCTCCAGTTTCTTGTAGGTCCTCTTTAGCAGATGAAAGTTCTTTGAAAACCTCCCTTTTCCTTATCTTCCCCCATATTATATATCAACTCCACAGTATATAATCAGCCACCCTCCACATCCTTAGTGTAGAAGCTTTTACTGCCCATGGGTCCCCTCCCCATGTTTTAATAAACCATTTTGCACCAAAGACATCTCAAGAATTCAAGTCTCCAGACCTCTCCCCACTCAACCTCACCTATATTCCAATCCCCATTATTAAGAAGCTATTATAAATTTCATCATCAAAATACTTAATGATGAAAACATTAGCAGCAGTTAAAATGAAAAAAACAATAGGACCTTAATCTAAGGGCTGTTTTGTTTTAAAAAAATTCAGACAGAAGACATGATATAATAGACCATTGTGTTAGCAGCTCTTAGCTGTAGATAGTGGGCTTCTTCTTTTGCATTTATGCACTTTTATGTATTTATATTGTTCATTAGCATGCAAATTTAAATGATTTTTATTATTTTTAGAATCAGGAAAAAAAACAAGCTAGGGAAATTGAGCTTCATAGCAAAGCATTAAAATTTGAAATGATCTAGGTGGTCTATAAAAAGTGAACAAAACGCAATCATTGAATCCCAGCTTCCAGATGCCCTGATTCTAAGTTCACATAGGGACATGTGCAAAGACAGGAACATTCTTTGGCATTTAGCCAATGTCTATAGTTCACAATGTATCATAAATAAAACATTACTCACTTCCTTAACTATAAAAAGTGGTAGTCACATCAGATGATGAGCTTTATATCTTCCAGCTGTAATACTCTATAGTACCATGCTCTGTGACTCATTGGTATAGAGTTCTTATAGATTTTCAGACTTGGGTGATATTTAGAAATTTCTTTTTGTTTAAAAAAAAAAACTGAAAACATGCAGCCTTAGAACCTATTATATTATGAATGATCTGGGATGCCAGCAGAGAGACAGCCCATCACGGCACTGATAAGGTCATAGGCACTGGGGACAGACTGCTTGTGGTTGAAACATGTTGCTGACATACACTGTGTGACTGGAGATGAGTTACTTAACCTCTCTGTGCTTCAATTTTCTCATCTTGGGATAAGTGCTGAACTCACAGAGTTAGAGTGATGATTAGATTAATTAACAGATGTAGAGGATGTAGAGCAGTGTCAAATGTTTAATAAATATTAGTTATTACTATTTTCCTCACCTGCTTAGGTAGGAAAAAAATGAGTCAAATGAAAAACAGCCCAAGGGGATTGGAGCAATTTATTCTACTTTAGAAAAGGGTAAGCAGGGATATCTAAAAGTTCACAGTCAAAGCAACCTTATTAACTTACATGATTGCTTGTCCTCTAAAATCTGATATTTTACCTTTAGAATGGATGGAGGAAGAATGATATGGGCATACTGCTAAAGATGGCAAAATAACTGAGATTCTAGCTAGGGGAGGGAGCATTCTGCACATATCCTGGTCTGCTTTTTTTTTGTTTTTTAACCTTTTCTTCAAGGCCACACTCAAATGCCATTTACTCTGTTAAGTGTTTCCGTTCATCAAAAATAGAAGACCTCTCTAGCTCATCAGTACTCATCCTTTGTGTCAGCATGCGCATGGCACTCTTTTTAGACTCTTACTTCATAGGAAATTCTAAATGTTGTTTCTTCTTCAGTAAAATGTATTAATAATTTAGTCAATAAATGTTTATGTAGTGGTTACTATGTTCTAAGCTCTGCTTTAAGCATTTTGTAAATATGATCTCATTTAATCCTGTGGGAGACTGCAAAATGTAGCAACACTTCCCCCCAACTGTGTTTGCACACCTTTTTGTAATGTGATTGCTGGGTCCATAATCAAAGGAGTGAGACTGATACAAAGCAAAGATCAAGCAAAGCTTTATTTCGTGCCAAGCATCAAGAATCAAACTGATGGGCCAGGGCCATCTCTTACAAAGAGGCGACCCCTCTCTGCCTTAAAGATTGGCTTTTAAGGGCAAAGGCCATGTGGTTGGGCCTGGCCATGCACAGGTGGCCAATGACACAGAGGAAACTACACAGTCAGGCTAGGTCACACATAAGTGACCAACTGAATTACAATTTACCCTATAATAGACATTTGAACTAGCCTATCACCTTGGTCAAAACTGGCACCCAAAAGGCGCCCAAAGGGCGGGGCCCATACTCCTTGGTAGCTAGGGAGACAGTATGCACCCCACTGATTGGATACCTCCACGAGGCCTGACCCACCCTTGTATTTGGGCTTTGTTACCTGGGACTGGTTTCCGGGACTCGTTTTTAAGTAAGTCCCCTTGGGTGGGGGGGCAGGGTCTGTTTAAGTTTTACTGCATAAACAACAAAATGGCTATTCAACAGAAGCCGTTTTGGCTAAATAGGCCCTTACAGTGATCTTGCCACATCTCCCAAGTCTCTTCTAAAATGTGTTGCCCTTGTGCATTTTTTGATAGTAAAATGAGCAGAAGTGACATTTTGTAGGTTGAGAGTTTGGGCTGAAAGAAGTCTTTCAGCTTCTGTTCTTGCTTTCTTGCTGCCCTGAGATTGCCAGGTAGAGGGATCCACATCAGTCTCTTTGAGTGTAAGCAGCCCTGTGGAGAGATAGGGCAGGCAATGACTATACCCACCACATACCTGAGTGAAGCTCTTCCATCAGATATCCTCTGTGAACTCACCAGATGCCTATAGCTGCATGAATGACTCAAGCAAAAGCAGCAAGAGAAATCACCCAGCTGATTCCAGCCACTAAGTTTAATTCTTTTTGCAGCAAGAGCTAACTGATATGCTCCTCATAATATTACTATGACCTAGACATGATACTATTCCAATTTTACAGATGAAGAAGTGGAATGAAACAAGCTAAATAAATTGTTCAAGGTTACATAGCCAATGCAAACCCAGGTTTTAAAACCAGAATCTGTGGTCTTAACCATCACACTAATCTGACTTTTAAAATTCATATTCCATTTTAGTCTCTTCAGTTATATGAATATTTATGAAGCTTTCATGTCCTCATTAAAGCCCCCAAGTTTGGGACGCCTGGGTGGCTCAGTGGGTTAAAGGCTCTGCCTTCAGCTCTGGTCATGATCTCAGGGTCCTGGGATCAAGCCCCACATCGGGCTCTCTGCTCAGCGGGGAGCCTTCTTCCTCCCCTCTCTCTGCCTGCCTCTCTGTCTACTTGTGATCTCTGTCTGTCAAATAAATAAATAAAATCTTTAAAAAAAAAGCCCCCAGGTTCTAGTGACATTCTCATATGTATTATTTTGTTTAAAACACCTGACTGTCTTGTGAGGAAAGCAGGCCACATGTCAATATATTCCAGGTGATAAGTTTGAGACAAACACTCCTAGAGGTTAAGCATAATGCCCAAAGTTATACGTAGGATGAGTGTAGAGCCTAAAGTATATTTTCTTTTTTACACATATAGACAGATAGATAGATAGATGATAGATAAATATAAAAGATATAAAGATATATATATGTGCATATATATATCTTTACTGTTTGAATAACATATATGGTAACTATTTGATTTAAGAGAGGAAACTTTGCATTATATGTGATCCTCAAGTGCTGATAAAAGCCCAGACACTTTTGATTTATAATTAAATGAATAAATATTACAAATCTCTGTCACACTAAATATCAGGACTCCTGACCTATTCAGATGCTAATGTCTCATTGAAGCCCTCTGTCCATTGCCTTTGGAAAATAGGGCTTACGGGAGAGTCATTAATGCCAGCCCCAGGAGGCTGAACTTTAAGAACCAACGCAAACACCCACCAGGAAGGCAAGATCTATTTAAGCAGAGAGGATGTACCGAATGGAAAATATAAATATAAATATGCTGTTCTTCCTTCCTCTTCCCTTTCCTCCCACAGCTGTGTCTTTTGGGAAGATGGAGAAAAGAAGGTTTGTCGATTTAGGAAAATGAGTTCACTGTCAAACTTGAGAAAAAGTAGGAAGCAAATTGATAGTATAACTATAATAGTTTAAAATATTTCTAGTGCAAGAAGCCTTCATAATCCAGACAGAACCTGTACTAGTCTGGGTTGAACTTAATTTTAAAGGCTGAATATTAAAAAATTCAGTTGTGTGTTTATTTTTCATTGGAATCTCTTTTATGCTAAGAAATCCAAGAATCTAAGGATAGGAACAGGAAGGTGAGAATAGGAGAGAATCAGATACTTTATTATTGCAGAAGATTGAACCACCATATCTAACAAAATAGAGGATAAAGTTTGCACATTTTTTATTATTTCTTTCTTGCTTTTTCCTTTTCCCCTGGTGCAGAGGGACCTTAATAATTGAAATATTTAAATTCTAGGATCTGGACTTAGAATTGGAATATATTCAACACTGATACAGTGAGTAGAAATGATGCACATACCGCTTTATATTTAACTTTAGGTATGAAATCAATCTGGATCCAGAATAATGCTACTAATTCTACTAAAAGCAGTTTATCTTCTAACTTCCTGTCTTAATGATACTTTCATTACTTAGAAAAAGGAGGGATTTGTTTCGTATTTCAGGGATTTTGTATACTTATGCCTTCTCCCCTATGGTATTTAACTAATTTAAAAAAAATACCAAAAAGGGGCACCAGGGTAGCTCAATCAGTTAAATCTCTGTCATGATCTTCGGGTCCTGAAATCTAGCCCCAAGTTCAGGTCAGCACCCAGAGGGAAGTCTACTTGAGATTTTCTCTCTCCCATGGCCACTGCCCCTCCTCCTACTGCTCTTTCTCTCTCAAATAATTTTTTTAAAAAGAACAAAAATGAAAATAACATTTAAAGAATTATATGAGCCTGTTACTTCAAAATATAACAAAGAAATTATTGAGTGTAGATCATAAGCAGAACTTCTTACGTTTCCTTCTACTTTCCTTCCCATCCCTCCAAAAAAAATGCCCTTAATCTAGATTCCAGTAAGAGTCTAGAGAAGGAAGATTCTGTCTGGGAAAAAAAGTTGTGTTTTCGCAGCAAAGTCTTGTGTATATGCTGACAAGTACAAGATAGATAACACAAAAAGAAGAAGGAGACAACCCAGCACCGCTTCTTAAAATAATCATTCACCTTAATGTGCTCCATAAGATCTTTCTGGTGAGGAACTCTTCAGAAAGTTCATAAAGGGTTTGCAAATACTTTACTGCTGCTTCCTCTGGAAAGTAGAATGGAAATCTATTAGCAAAATATGAGGATGTGGAAGAAAAGCCTCCTTACTTCCTCCTTTAATAAAAAGATGGTAGGAATTGATACTTTCAACTCAAATTGGATTAATAAGGCAAATGACCGCAATAGATTCATAAAAGACAAGAAATTTACACTCAAGCCTATTGCTTTAATAGCACAGTTCTGGACAAAGATTATTATAGGACTTAACATTCTTTGTCCAAAGGAAAAAGGAAGGAAAGGAAGGAAGGAGGGAGGTAGAAAGAAAGATAAATTATGAAAAAATTATTACTATATTAACTGGAAAAGAGGGAATTCAGAAAATAGGGATTTATTCCACCCTTTTAAGAATTAAAGAAGGTAGGGTGCCTGGGTGGCTCAGTCAGTTAAGCATCTGCCTTTGGCTCAGGTCATGATCCCAGGGTCCTGGGATGGAGCCCCATATGGGCTCCCTGCTCAGCAGGGAGCCTTCTTCTCCCTCTCCAGCTCCCCAGTGCTTGTGTTCCCTCTTTTGCTATCTCTCTGTCATAAAAAAATAAAGTCTTTTAAAAAAAAGAATTAAAGAAGGCAATGTATTACTTTAAAAATCAGTAAAACATTTGTCAAAACAAGAATTGCATCAGACAGAATCAAACCAGCAAGTATGGTTTTATTCAGGGCTGCTTGCAATAGGGAAGGGAGGCCAGAATTCAATCTAAAACCAACTCTCTTGATGCAAAGGACTGGAGAATATGAAAATCTGGGTGGGAGAGATTGTAGACTATGTGGGTTTAAGTGCCCTTGCCCCACCAAAAAAAGTAAACTCAGGTAAGAAATAGTTTTAGAGCTTGGAGCAAAGTTCCCCTGAAATTAGTTTCCTACTTTCCCACAGAAACTGGGAACTAGAGCAGTATCTTTCTTGATGATTACATTTCAAAGACTGTTTCTTGGTCGTTGAGAAAGACATTTCTGGGCTGTAAACTGGCTGGAGGCTTTTTTAAAAGATATATATCTCAAAGAGTCAGAAGAAGAATTTACATTTTTAAGTATTCTAAACCAAATGTTCTAGGAAAAGGGAAGTCAGAGGTCTACTCAGGAAAAAGCCTGTCTAAATTTAGTTAAACTGAGGGGAATGTTAAATCCTATCTTGGTCAATATCATAAACAAGAATTTTTAAATGGGCAGAGGACATGTTTAAAATTTTGTTAAGCAAATGCTAATAATCCAAATAAAGAGTAAAAAGGTATTAGCTGTTATAAATGTGGCTCTTTGGTGAAATTTCTGAAGAGCACTGATTTACAGAGAACATCGGAATAAAAAACTTATGAGATAACCAAGACTGAACATTAAAAGAATAATATCATAAAATACTAAGATATGAAAAGCAACAATGTGCCAGTGATATAGAGATTTAACTTGGCACTAATATATTCATCTATGAACAATTTTATAAAATGAGATGAAAACTCAAGATGCATTTTATTTTATTTGTTTTTTTATTTTTTAAGAGATTTATTTATTTTAGAGAGAGAGAGCGTGCACGTGCAAGTAGGGGGAGGAACAGAGGGAGAGGGAGAGAGAGAATCTCAAGGAGACTCCCGACTGAGTACAGAGCCCATTGCAGGGCTCAAGATACATTTTTCAAACAATATTGTACTATCTTAGTAGAAAGAAGACAGGTCCATCTAAACTTGGAGCTTTTAACCCAAGAGATTGATTTTAAAATCGTAAAAGCTAAAGCAAACATTAAAAGGAAAATAACCCTCAGTAAGAAAAATAATAGTAAGATTACCCAGACATTTAGAATAAATTTATGTATTCAGGTCCACAGAAAAGATCCGAAAGGCCCAGAAGCATACTTTCAGAGGGGGTTGCAAATGTCATTCCAGCAACATAGTTGAGAAACCATGGAAAACAAGGAATATGTTGAAAGATTTTTGAGTTAATAAGTGCCAAAGGGAAAACTTCAAAATTGTTTTAGTCAAACACAAATTTACCAAATGGTTCATCTGTAGCCTTTACATTTATTTCATTTGATATGTGGGAATGACTGTTCTGATTACCCACATAGAAAAAAAATCAACTTTTTCATTTTTTAAATTTAGGATTTACAATGGTTCTAAATATAAGATTATTTTGAAAGGGCAGAGATAAGCTAAAGATATTGTCTGACTTCTCATAGAAAATACCTCTGTGGGGAATGCCTGGATGGCTCAGCCTGTTGAGTGACTAACTCTTGGTTTTGGGTAATGTCATGATCTCATGGGTCAAAAAACGGAGTTCCACTTCAGGCTATGCGTTCAGTGGGGAGTCTGCTTGAAGATTCTCTCCCTCTGCCCTTCCCTCCTTGCATGTGTGCTCTATCTGTCTGAAAGAAAGAAAGGAAGGGAGGGAGGGAGAGAAGGAGGAAGGAAGGGAAGAAGGAAGAAAGAAAGAAATACCTCTGTGGAAAATCTTTTCATGTAAATATGAAAACATAATATATATTGCATAATCTACGATTTAGCAAGACTTAGATTAAAAAATCATTTTTGTGACTCTCAACAATATTAAAATAATTTTAATAAAATATCAAATGCCCACTTCTCCCTCTGCCTGCCACTCCCCATGCTTATGGATCTCTCGCTCTCTCTTTTTCAAATAAACAAACAAATAAACAAAAAACAAATAAATCATTTACACTTGAGTATAAATTAAATTTAATTTCTTCTCTCCTCCAAAGGCAATTGCATTTAAATGGTTGAATCAACTGCACTGTATCATTTAGGTATTTCCTCTGTCCCCTAACAATATGAGGCAAGTTAGATATCACAACACGGATTCTTAAAGCATTAATTCATTTACTCGTATGACTAACACAACTCAGTAGACAATGCGGTAAGTCTGATGTCCCAAGAAGTTCCAAAACCAGATTCCATATAATTCCACTGATCCAATCCTAGACTATTCTAGAATGATCTTATTTTTTATTTTTTTTTAAGATTTTATTTATTCATTAGTTAGAGAGAGAGCAAGCACAGGCAGACAGAGAGGTAGGCAGAGGCAGAGGGAGAAGCAGGCTCCCTGACGAGCAAGGAGCCCGATGTGGGACTCGATCCCAGGAGGCTGGGATCATGACCTGAGCCGAAGGCAGCAGCTTAACCAACTGAGCCACCCAGGCGTCCCAGAATGATCTTATTCTTTAATGACTAAAAGAAAAAAAGAAAGAAAGTAATAATTTAAACAAATGAAAGAGCAGATTTAGCCAAGTCTGAACTGTGCATTACTATTGTGCATTACTATGCTTGGAGTGACTCCAAACACAGGTGAAGAATATTATGGTGAAATATATCTATAAATTAATTTAACAGAAAACAAACATTTTGTTTCCTCATTCTTTCTTTCTTTGTTATGTGTACTACCTGTGAGCTGGTATAGTATTATTTGAAAATGGATTTGAATTAGTTGCAAATGTATATAATGAACTCTAGGGCAACCACATCCAGGTTTATCTCATTCTATGTTTTCTGTTAAATTAATTTATAGATTCATTTCACCATAATATTCTTCACCTGTGTTTGGAGTCACTCCAAGCATAGTAATACACAATAGTAATGCACAGTTCAGACTTGGCTGAATCTGCTCTTTCATTTGTTTAAATTATTACTTTCATCCAGGTTTATCTCATTCTTGGAACCATAAAAATGCAAGCATTCTGCAGTCTTCTTTTCATCCTACCATGATTTTCTATAAGTTTGTGGTGATCTGTACATGTTCCCAAAAATTCAAGGACTTAATACTTGCTATTTCTACTAGTTACACTTGATGTACCATTTTTATCAAAGTCAATAGATTTCTATTCCAAACAGACCCTCTAGAATGAATTTACTCTTTTGGTGTAAAAGGTATTTCAGACAACAAGAAAGAGTAAGACAACTATTCAGGATGAGTAGGCCTTCCTGATATCCTCAAAAAAGGATATCTGGGCTATTTGCTTTGGGATATTTGATTGTATGTTGATATGTGGATATCCTCTGCTTTTTGATAGTTTGCATTAAGCTACTTTACTTTTATGCAAGACCTACATTAGTACTTGTTTTTGCTGATCAAAAGAAATCCAAAGAGGATTTTCACTTTTACAAAAAAAGGTGAAAATTAAAAAAAAAAAAAGCAGTCAGTGTTTGCTTTGCAATGAGCTGTCATAGAGTAAGCACACACCCTTGAGCAGCAAGAGGGACTCAGCCAAGCTCTTTCCCAGGAACTACAACTCAGCATCTCAGCAGCAAGCTGCAGTAGCTCTGAGCTGTGTCTGTGAGTACCCGTGCTTTTTTCCATTTATTTTACATTCGTTAGTAAGATGTGCCCTAAAGTATCAGAAAAGCCTGAGAGGATTTTGGGGTCAGGGAACACTCAACAATTTTCCATGTAAATTAATGATAATTGCTTCATCATTTATGCCATTTCAATTTACAAAAGTTTTCACCGAACACTCAACTTTTGGATATTGGGGCAAACCTGTAGAGGTATTAGGCAAAGAAATCTATGATGTTTTCACACTCCTTCTCTGCAGTTGCTTGAGGTCAGACCTCAACAGTTACTCACCATATTACTGCTACAACCTCTTAACTTGCCTCCCCACCTCCAATATAACTTGTACTTTGTCTCTTCAGGCCTTATTATCTCACCATTTCTGCACTTACCTATGAAAAGTCAATGAACCACCTTAACTCTGTAGAATACACCACCATTCTGTTTCATGCTTCTTTGCCTTCACCATCACAGCTCTTCCTAGAACACTTGTCACCTCTCTTTTCTTCCTGGCTGACTCCTTATGGTTCATGGATTATCTCCCTGAGAAAGCTTCCATGCCCCTCTTGACTCTCTGCTGGGCCATTCTTCTGTCACAGCCAATGAATGACTGCATGCAAGCACTTGCCCTCCAGGATAGCAGGTTCTGGTCTATTTCTATCACTCTTCCACCAAGCTATGAGTCTCTTGGAGTTAAGAGACTGTACAGTGTTTCTGTACACACAATGTTTCTCAGTGTAAGTGCTATTGACAATCTTTTCAATGGAATGATTCTTTACATGAAATGTTCATTCATGGCCCTAACCAAATAAATCAAATGTCCATTAAGTGGGTGCTGTTATCCTTAGTTAAAAACCACTATCCCACAGCCCCAATATGTAGTATAAAGAAGACAATTAATTGTGTGTTGAATAAATTAAAGAACAGGTAAATGAGTGGATTAACAATGGATGAATAAATACCTTTTCATTAAAAAGAATTGGAATTTTCTTGTTAGTTTCCAACAAATGCAAAATAACTTGGTTGTTTTTCTCTCACATATCTCCAGTCACTCTGAACCAATTCTTCTTTTGGATACTTTCTAAGTGACAACTTCTTAAATGATTCTAATGATATTAATACAGATAGTATCTTAGTTATTTTAATTTCATAGATAATTCTATAGATAGTTCTATAGCTCTTCTATTAACCTTAAAACTTAGCCTAGATATATTCACAACTTTCATATATGAAAATTATTTTCCTTCATATAAGATGCTGCACAGGGGCACCTGGGTGGCTCAGTGGGTTAAAAGCCTCTGCCTTCGGCTCAGGTCATGATCTCAGGGTCCTGGGATCGAACCCCGCATCGGGCTCTCTGCTCAGTGGGGAGCCTGCTTCCCTTTCTCTCTCTCTGCTTGCCTCTCTGCCTGCCTTGTGATCTCTCTCTGTTAAATAAATAGATAAAATCTTTAAAAAAAAAAAAAGATACTGCATAACAGGCAGCTATTATTAGAATATTGCCATTCCATGAAGTCTGACATTTGTTTCTAGATGTGTGAAAAAGCATGACAAATTCTAACAGATTCATCCCTAAGATCAGTGTGTTTTGTCTTAGCAGAATAGAGACAGGCATTATAAATTAAGCTTTTATCAATACTTTAGAGTTTTAGTCTTTTGGGTTGTGTGAAAAAAAATGTAGCTTTTATATGTATGGAAATAGTTGTTGTCTAGTGTTAAAAAACAAAAATTACACCAAGTAAATTGTAAAGATCCAGTTGGCCTTATTAATCACTTCCCGAATCAGGCATCACCCCATGGAGCTTACAGAGGGGAGATCCAAAGGGTTACAGAAAGGGAAAGGTTTTCAAAGGCAGGAGGAGGAAATCATAAACAGGAAAAAAAGAGTATTTCAGGTGAAGTCGCCTTCATCTAGGGACAAATGAGTTATAGGTAGAGGATTATCTCACCTTCCTTTCAGGGTTGAAGAGGACCCATGTGGCAGATAACCCTACTGGTGCTGACCAGAAAATTCCTGACTGAAGTCTAAGCATTAAACTCCGGGTGGGTTGAAACTGCAGTTAGGTTCAGTATAGAGTCTTGGTTGACTGCCTTGGGGCTTTAACCTAAGTGATGCCGTTTTGGGTCCATTGTTTTCTTTTTAACTTGTGCCAGTAGAGAATTATTACTCTACCAGCCTCTCACCATAAAAATAAGTCCAGGCACTATCAGTTAAATGGGAGAAAAAATAATTTCTATCAATGAAAGTTGTGAGCGTATGGAGGCTTCAACCTCTTCAAACTTAAAAAACCCATATGAGGGCGCCTGGGTGGCTCAGTGGGTTAAAGCCTCTGCCTTCGGCTCGGGTCATGATCCCAGGGTCCTGGGATCGAGCCCCACATCGGGCTCTCTGCTCAGCAGAGAGCCTGCTTCCCCCCTCTCTCTCTCTGCCTACCTCTCTGCCTACTTGTGATCTCTCTCTCTGTCAAATAAATAAATAAAATCTTTAAAAAAACCATATAAACTTATGCATTATCCAAGAAATTTATACACACACATACATCCATATACACTTGCCTTGAAAATGTAAACTTTCTTTTTCTTTAATTGGATTAGAATGCACACTAAAAAAAAAAAAAATACATGAAAGTCCCAATAAAGAGGCATCCCTAATAGATAATCTAGCAAAAGCATTATATAAGCAATCAGTATCATCCCTACTCTCCATCCGTGTGAATTCTGTAAACTCCCGCAATAATTTATTTTCTCCTCTACCGAGTGCCTTATCCATACTTATTCAACTCTCTCATATTGTGGCACTTCCTTTCTCCAAAACTCCACCCCCAATGCTGGAAATCCAAGAATGGAAGCAGATTACAAAGAAAGAACATGGGTCCTAGCTCAGAAAACTGATTTCTGCTATTTGCTAATTGACTGATGATCTTTGAGCAGGTTTCTTAGCTTCTCTGAGTCTTTTCCTCCATCCATAAAATGAAGATAAAAATAACTTCACCTTAGAAATCTAGAAAAGATTTTGCTATGTCCAAATAACTAATCTGTGCCTAACATACTAGACTGTCAAAGAGAAGTTTTCAAGTTTGATTTATGTCTTCCAAAATGTTAACAATTGAAAGCTGGACAACAGTTCATAACTAAGGTGCATCCAGGTTGACTAAGTGACATATTAGACCATTTGAAGAAACCTTCATGTTTCTTTTTTTTTATTATTATTTTTATTTATTTATTTGACAGAGAGAGAGAGAGAGAGATCACAAATAGGCAGAGAGGCAGGCAGGGGGGGGGGAGTAGGCCCCCTGCTGAGCAGAGAGCCTGGTTCGGGGCTCGATCCTAGGACCCTGAGATTATGACCTGAGCCTAAGGTGGAGGCTTAACCCACTGAGCCACCCAGATACCTCATCATGTTTCTTTACCATAAGAGAGAAAGAAAGTTCTATCTTACTGATTTCATAATTCTATGAGGGATTTCTGCTCTACTCTTCTGAACTTAATCCTACCTGATACAAAACATTTTACTAACAGATACTTAGGCTCCATCTTACTTAAAATTAGCTTCTTATATTTAGCTCCAAACTTGATCATTCTTATGTATTCCTGATCACAGTCTTAAAACTGACCTTTTACCATATTGCCCAGTACAGAGTTCCAGAGGCCATCCTGAATTTCTTCCTCTACTTCACATTCACTTCAGTGTCCCACAAGTATTTAACATTCAGTTGCTCAAAATTGAACTCTTCATCCTTGCCCCAAATCCTTTTCAAAATCTCCCCCATTTTTCCTCTTCTGGTCATCATTTGCTCAATTGCCTTAGTCAGAAAGTGACAAAGATCCTAGCTAAAGCACTTTTTGCTTCATAAGTAATTAGTGACCAAACCCAAGTGCTTCTCTTTTCTCAGCTTCGTACAATCTGTTCTCTTCCTTCTTATCTTACTGTTCCAGGCATTCCCAATATCTCTCAATAGGACTCTCCCAATAGCCTCCACCAAACCGATCCTCACTGCCTTGTGTTGTCAGAGTGGTCTTCGTAAAATATGAACTTAATCATGCACTCAATTGCTCCCTCTTACCTACAACACAAAGTCCAGACTTCTTTATATGCTGCTTTAGATTGTGTTCTTTCCCTCCTTCCTGAAATCTCCCAGCTTTGAATCTCTTTCAACAAACTATACCACTTAATATCCTTTTTGTAACTTCTACAGATTGTAGGATTCTTTTCTCTATTCTGTTGAATATTTAAGTTTTTGGCTCAAGGCTATTTTCCTAGCTAGCATAACTTCTCTCTTTGCTCTTGGCAATTTCAATATTCATGTGGATGACGCTTCTAATATCCAGGCATATCATTTCTTAGCATATCAATTATACTTCCTTTACAAACTTTTTTTAGTGGTTGCCCTAGAGTTCATTATATACATTTGCAACTAATTCAAATCCATTTTCAAATAATGCTATACCAGCTCACAGGTAGTACACATAACAAAGTTTCCCTCATTTCTTCCTCCTGTCCCTTACATTATTGCTGTCACTCAAATCAATGCAAACATCAAATCCATTGTTTCTATTATTATTTTGAACATCCTATTATCAGCTCAATTAAGAATAAGAAAAATAAGTTTTTATTTCACCGTCACTAATTCTTTCCCTAATGCTCTTCCATTCCTTATGCAGATCTGAGCTTTTGACCTCCATGATTTTCCTTCTCTCTAAAGAACTTCTTTCAAGATTTCTTGCCAGACAGCTGCCAACAAATTATCTGAATTTTTGTTTTTCTTGAAAAGTCTTTATTTCTCCTTCACTTATAAAGGATAATTTCACATGTATAGAATTCTAGACAGGTGTTTTGTTTTGTTTTTTTCAATTTATTCTCTCAACACTTAAAAGTTTCATTCCACTCTCTTCTCATTTGCATGGATTCTGAAAAATTGATGTAATTCTTATTTTTGCTCCTGTATTAGTGTTTTTGTCCTCTGACGTCTTTCAAGATTTTTTTTCTTTTTCTTTGAGTTTTCATAGTTTAAATATGATATAACTGGGTAGAACTGTTTGTTTGTTTGCTTGTTTGTTTGTTTGATGTTCTCTAACCTTCCTGGGTCTGAGGCTTGGCATCTGACATGAGTAAACCCTCTGCCATTATTGCTTCAAGTATTTCTTCTGTTCCTTCTTCTCTTTTTTCTCCCTCTGGTATTTCTGTTGCACATATATAGCACCTTTTGGAGTGATTCCACAGTTCTTGGATATTCTGCTTCATTTTGTCAGTCTTTTTTTCCTTGGTTTCTCAGTTTTGGAAGTTTCTATTGATATATCCTCAAGTTCAGAGATTCTTTCCTCAAAGGTCTACTAATGGGTTCATCAAAGATATTATTGATTTCTGTTACAGTTTATTTTCTCTCTAGCATTTCCTTAGCTTTTTCCTATTTCTTAGAATTTCCATCTCTGCTTACAATACTCATCTATGCTTGCATGTTGTCTCCTTTTTCCACTTAGAGCCCCTAGCATATTAATCAGGTTATTTTTGACTTGCTAGTCTGATAATTCCAACACTCCTGCCATATCTGACTTTGCTTTTAATGTTTATTCTGTCCCTTCAAACTGAGTATTTTGCCATTTTATTTTTTTTAAAGATTTTATTTATTTATTTGACAGAGATTACAAGCAGGCAGAGAGGCAGGCGGAGAGAGAGGGGGAAGCAGGCTCCCCGCCAAGCAGAGAGCCCGATGTGGGGCTCGATCCCAGGACCCTGAGATCATGACCTGAGCTGAAGGCAGCGGCTTTAACCCACTGAGCCACCCAGGCGCCCCTGTCATTTTAGTATACCTTGGAATCTTTTATAAAAGACAGAAATGACATACTGAATAAAAAGAATTGCAATAAATAAGCCTTTAGTAATGCCATGGGGAGGTGTTCGGGGGAGGGGCAATATTCCTATGCATAAATCTCAGTCTTTTAGTGAGCCTGTGCCCTTGGATTGTAAACTTCACCTGTTTCTTGGATTTCTCACCTGTTTCTTGGATTTCTCTGTCCTGCCCACCCTAATGTGGGACAAGATGGTTAGAGGGGGCTGGAGTTGGGTATTGCCCTTCTCCCCTATCAGTTTGGCTCTGATAAAGCCCTAGTAGGTCAGGCTCTTGTAAAGCAGGTTCTCTTGAAGACAGGCCTGCTAAAGAACAGAATATTGTGGCTACTTTTCTTCTCCCCCTGTTGGAAGTATGGGGATATTGTTTTTTCTCCAGACTTCACTGTGAGAATCTGATAATCCCAGAGGTAAAGATCACAGAAGTGTGGTTATTTTGCCCTAAGACTGGATCCCACTGTGTTTTTGTTTTTGTTTGTTTTGTTTTGTTTTGTTCTTTAACTCTCAGATTTGTCCACACCAAACTTCCACAAATTCATCAAGTACAGTTCCAGTCTTCCTACCCCAGGACTGGTTCCCTAGGAGATTTCCACTAGTGGGTTTGTGGTCTCATATGTTATGATTCTCTGTAGCTGCCTGCCTGTCTCTCCAATTTTGAAGGCAGCAGTTTACCTTGTGACCTCAACTCTAACTGATCAAAAAAAGGTTGTTGGGTTTTAGTTTGGTCACTTTCTAGTTGTTATTAGCATGGAATGACAACTTCCATGCTCCTTATATTCAGGCCAGAAACCCAGCAATCAGTTCTTGGTTTCTTCATTGACTTGTCTTCCCCCTCATCTCAGCCAATTACTTCTATAGCATATCTTAGACTGGAAACCTCCTAAAAATCTCAGTTTAAACTACATCGCTTCAGAGCATCACTGCTTTCCTTTCTGATTTCTTCTCTCCAATACATCAACTCCAAATACATCTTAACTTCCCCATGACCTAAAATTAATTGGCTATCATTTTCCTGTGTCTCTCATCACTGATATATGTTCAATTTCTGGTTTGATACGCAGTCCACCCCTATAGTGACTTTTCCTTATTCACATGATAACCATGTCTTTTATTTCTCCAAGTTACCTGAAAAAATTCCAACCCTAATTAAATGTAATTCTTCGCATTCTCAATCCCTATACCTAAGCGGTTGAATGTCGTTGAAGAGAGCACTCTTTTGTCTTGACTGGTCTTGCTTCTTCCTATGAACACAAATTTCAAATGGGTCTTTAACGCTACCCTGCATTATTCTACTTTTACTCACTTTCTACACCCCAGTCTTGTAGACAAGGATTTCATATTTTTTTCCGTTCTTTTCAAATTTCCAACTACTGTTGCTTAATTACTTCCAAATTGATATCTCCTGTCAGATTTCTACCTAGAATTATATATGTAGGTACCTACTTCATATCTCTGCTGTGATGTCTATTATGGATCTCAGATTTATCTCAATCAAAAGAGACTTCCTCCTCTTGTCTTCAGGAGTCCCATCCTCACATCTTCTCCATCGTGTAAAGCTTCACTCTATCCTTTCAGTTGCTCTGTTCAGAAATCCTGGTCCAAACGTAAAATGTTACCATTTCTCTCCAAGATTATTGTGCCTTTTAACTAGCTCACCTGTTTCCATCCTTGTATTCCCCACAATATATCCAGCACTGAAGCCAACATGATCCATCTAAAAGTTAACACTGATTATGTTACTCTTTTGCTGAAACCTTCAACAGCGCCCCCCCTCCCCGCCATTTCACTCAGAAAAGTCAACGTCTCCATACCCTCTGGACAATGTGATGCTATTAGGGCTCTGACCTTATTTCCTACCAGCGTTTCCCTTTTACATTTCGTTCTAGTCACATTGGCCTCCTCATTCTTGACATGTTGTCATGTTCTTGCTTCAGGGTATTTGCATTTGCTATTCCCTCTGACTAGAGCTCTCTTATCCTATCTCTCTAAACGGCTTTTTCTATAACTTCTAGAAATAATTTTAATAGACTTTATTTATTTAGAGGAATTTTAGGTTCACATAAAAATTGAGTGGAGTATACATCAAGTTCTCATATTTCTCCTCACCCCACCCCCGCCCCGAGTTTCCCCCATTATTAGCATCTTGCATTAGTATGGCACATTTGTACAACTGATAGATAATATTGATATAATATAATTAGCCAAAATCCATAGTTTGCATGTTTTCATTAGGGTTTATTTTTGTGTTGTAAATTCTCTGTTTTGAAAAATATATGACATGAATCCATTTTACGGTATCATACAGAAGAGTTTCACTGCCCTTAAAAACCCTTGTATTCCATTTATTCATCCTTTTCCTCTTCTACCTGGCAACCACTTCTCTTTTTACCATCTCCATTGTCTTACTTTTTCTGGACATCACATACTTGGAATTACACAATGTGTATATAGACTTTCCAGATTTACTAGTTTTACTTACAATATGCATTTTAATGCAATTTAAATATGCATTTAAGATTCCTCCATGTCTTCCTGGGGCTTGCTAGCTCATTTCTTCTTACCAGTAATATTTCATCGCATGGCCGAACCACCCTTTGTTTATATATTTGCCTATCGAAAGACATCTTGGTTGCTTCCAAGTTTTGAGAATTATGAACAAGACTGCTGTAAATATTTGTTTGCAGGCTTTTGTATGGACATGTTTCCAATTCATTTGGATAATAACAAGGAATGTGATTACCAGATTGTATGGTAAGAGTACATTTAGTTTTCTAAGAAATAGTCAAATGGCCTTCCAAAGTTGTCCTTAAGTTTTCAAATCTTTATTCAAATGTCACCTTCCGAGTCAAAACTTCCCCAAGGATTCTATTTAAAATTGTAAGCTACAGTATCTCAGTCATGACCTTGAAACTCTCTGCCCATTGTCCTTACTGAAAAGCACTCATCATAAGGTAATATATCATTTTTCTTACTTATTGAGGTGTCCCGTATGATCTTCCTATTCAACTAGATTGTAAGATCTATGAGAGTGGGGAATTTTTTCCTTGTTTTTCTTTAGAACCCCAGAACACCAGTGAGATCATAAGGGCCACTTAAAATATTTGTTGAAATAGATGAATAAGGATAGGATTATATAATTGTTATGAACAGTGAAGGCTCATTCTATTTGCAAGCTTACAAGTTAGTCTACTATAGCTTCATGGGTCCTGGTAGAAGACATGAGACTTCTGGGTCATAGACAAAGGATTTTATTATTTGTGGTTCAGCAAGCAGTATGAGCTTCATGTGCATAGTAATTGTACCTCTTGTTCCCCAAGTCCCATGAAACCAATACTGAGGTGGATCCAGGTGGTTTCTGTATACATGCATTTGTATCACACCTGAGGAAACCCAAGATAACAGAAATCCAATCTTTTAGATTGGGCTGGAAGTAAGCCTGCCAAACCTTTGCGATGGAGAAAGATACTCTCTTCGTTAGATTGGGCACTGAACACATCTTACTTCTGTTCCAAGTCTGTTTGATAACATCCTTGAAAAGACAGTCTTCAACAAATATGTCAATGCCTTTGTCTACTGACATACAAGAGTCTTATGGAGCACTGTGAAGCAGTAATAATGATCCAGCTCATTTTTATCTCCCACACATTTTTCTACCCATCTCTGAGGGAGTATCTAGCATTCTAAGCTATTTGGAGATTTCCAAGCGAGTCATGTTACTTCATTTCTCTCAGGATCTTTGCTTCCTTTTCTTGGAAGAATTTTGACATTCCACTCTACCTAATGTTCCCCAGTTTCTATTTGACAAGTATCTTCTCTTCTTTCAGGACTGAAGTGGAATATCACCTCCTCAAAGAAGAATGAACACTTCATAGCTTTTATTGAGATTCAAAGGTGTTATAAATCAAAGCAAATGAATTCATTTTCAAAGTTTTGTGCTTTAAAAAAAAAAGGCTCCACTAAGTATCTTTGTATCCTTGTAATGATACTTTGGTGCGTGCATTGAGCCCTATACAGACATCTGTCAGAACACCTAAGTGTTACCTGTTTACAAGTACTTCTTAATGTCAAGTGGTCTCTCCCACTGGGTCTTGACATACTGGTGAAGCACAATATATGCTGGAGATTTGCAAACTAATTATTATTAATAATAAGGTATGAGAATTTGCCTCTGCTTTATTTAAATTTTAACACTTTTAAGATAACTTTTATTTGTCTTTCATTTCACTACACTTTCATTTCACTACACTAATTTAAATGAAGAAGAAAACGGTAATCTTCCCACAGATGCAATGTCCAGAATATCTAGACACAACATTTTCCCAATTTCTTCCTATATCATTAAGATAACCAAAGAACATTCTGTTCTTTTTTATTTACTAAGTTATCTAAAAACCTATTCAGTCTTGGACTTGATAGTTTAATGTACATGTGACACTAAATTTGCTACTAAACCAAAGATCCTTTTAGTGCAGTATCAAATTGGCACCAGATGTATTATTCCACTCAAAATAATTCTTAAATCTCAGCTTAGAAAAGTAATAGAATGTCAGTTACAAAGTCATGATTTTTCCTATACTTTGCTAAAGAAGGAAAAAATAAAACAACAAAACAGTTATTTTTATAACTTTGGGTCAGAGCTTCTCTTAACTCACTGTGCATTGAGAATGAAGCAGTTGCATTTCATCTCATTGTTCAGTGTCCTGAGAATACTGTAGTCTCTCTTGGGGTGAGTTAATGGCAGGCTTTCAGTTTTTAATTCTGAGTTGCCTTCCTTTAATACATTTGTTACAATATTGCTGGAATTTTTATGTGTTTAATACTTAATAATAGGAAAGCTTCTTCTTTCACATTGGCTCATACCACCAAATGCATCCTGAAGATACCAAGTAAATAAGCCATCCCGTGAAAACAAAAGAAACATGCTCTGGAACTCAAAAAGCTTAAAAGGAAACCCAGGACTATTAAATGTAGTGCTTATTCTAGAATCAATTCACATGATACCTTAGGGTATATCCTCCCCCAAAAGCAGAAATAAATAACTAATGTAAAATGAAAATAGTATTGTATAGCTTCCTTAAAAAATGATTGTGTCCATTTACTGTAAGAATTAAAGTGTAACCTGCATCTTGACATCGATAGTGAAAGTATTCAAAGAATAAGTCACAAGATACAAGTTCCTTTAGTCTGGAGGTTCATATCACTATATATTTCATAATTCCAGAGTTAACATCATCATTGTTACAAGATGGAGGTCCAATAACCATTAGTTAAGAGGCAATATAACAAAATGGCCAAGCTTGCAGACTTAGGTTAAAATTCCAATAATGTAAACTACCAGTTGTGTGACCTTAGACCAATTATGCAACACTTCTGAATGTCAATATCTGTGTTTATTGACTGGAGACATCAACATGCTTATTTTATCTTCATCATGTTCATCATCACAACTAATATATTTTGAGATATTGGTATGTCTTAACTATGTGCCAAAGACTCTACTAAGCATTTTCTATACATCATCTCGTATAACTCTCAGAGCAATACCATGAAGTGTGTTTTATTGATGAGGCAACTGAGACCCAGAACAGTTATATCATGTGCTCAACGTCACACAGCTAGAAGGAAGCAAAACCTACATTACTACTGAGGTGTGTCTGAATTCAAACCTACCCATGCATCCAAGCTATGAGATTAAATTTTAAAATGCTTATTAAGGTTTCTGGCAGACAATGTCAGAGTCAGTGCTCTACTAGATGGGCCCAAGGTAAGTCCCTACACTCAGAATTTTATGGAGGTGGCAGGAAAAAGGAGGGAGCAGGAGAAAGCACTCAGAACTTGTTATTCCTCCATTTTCTTTGGGACTCACACCATGAGTCACTCTCATACAGTTTTAAGACAGAGAGCCCCCCTCAAACCACTGATGGGTCTGTACTGGGGGAGAGGAAAATAGACTTCACTAGAGGTTATTACTGGCTAAGTGAATCAGTGCCTTGAGGAGCCAGACAACAGTAAAACAAATGAAAAAACAAACAGAAAAAATGGTGCACTAAACTTCTTAACCCTAAATGATTTTTAGTGCTCATTAGAATAGAATGCAACTGTCAGGAACATTGAATGCATTGTGACTTTGCGGTAAATAATGCATGGCTTCCCACTTGCTAATCTATTTTCCTTCACTCAGCTGCCCTTGCTCCCTTTGTTCAGCTGTTCTAGATCCTGCTCCAACCTAGCCCACTGTGTGGCATTTACCCAGCCAGACCAGAGAGGACACAGTTTTGGGTCATATCTAAACCACAAATTCATGTGTCCCCCAAATGTTTTTCTTAACTCTGTGGTACATTTAGCCCTCTTACAGAGATTTCCACCCACAGTCTTAATGAATGAAAATGTATCCTGATGCTGGAAGAACTCTCTGGTAAACATAACATCTGATCACTGCCTCTCAGGAAGATCCTGAACAAGAACCTGCAATGTGTGGTTGTCACCGGGGGTTAGGCATTATGAGGTGTATTCACGTGCTCTGGCTGCCATGACAAAAATCCAACAGACTAGGGGGCTTACACAGCAGAAGTGCATTTTCTCACAGTTCTGGAGGTGGAAATCTCAGGTCAAAGTGCTGGCAGGGTTGGTTCTTCTGGAGGCCCCTCTCCTTGGCTTGGGGCTGGTCAGGATTCTTGTTGTATTTTCACATTGTCTTCCTTCTGTCACTGCCCATGTCTTCCTTGCCTCTTCATATAAAGAAACCAGTCACATTGGCTTAGGGCTGACAAAGATTCTCTCTCGACCAAACTCTACTTAAGCTCCCTGAACAATCTTCTCAACTAGGTTGTGACCCTGGGCTTCTGTGTTTGTCTCTCCATTGCCAAGTTTGTTTGTTTGTTTGTTTAATTAACATATAATATATTATTTGTCCCAGGGGCACAGGTCTGTGAATAGTCAGGCTTACACATTTCACAGCTCTCACCATATCACATACCCTTCCCAATGTCTTAACCCAAACACTCTCTCCCTCCCCCATCCCCTCAGCAACCTTCAGCTCCCATTGCCCAGTTTTAAGAAAAATAGCACATCCTACTAAAACAATTTAGTCAGAATTCCCCAATCTTGATACCTGGTTGTCTTGGATATCTGATGGAGTTCCTCATCCTCTGTCATCCTCCAGGTGGTGTCTGGTCACACCTGTCAGCAAGAATACTGTGAGATTGGTCTAGCCAGATCTCTCCTTTATCTTGATGTTTCCTATTGGTCATTTTCCATCCAATAACACCCCAACCCTAACCCTGATGACACTATTTTAACTTAATTGTCTCCTTAAAGAACCTGTCAGTCACGTTCTGAGGTACTGGGGGTTAGCACTTCAAGATATGAATTTGGAGGAGACACAATCTTGCCCAGATTACAAGGCATTGGTGTACTGCTTTGGGTCCTGGTTTCAGAACTGGTACCAAAGGCTTAAACTGGGATTGCCCTTCCTTCTCTTCTTCCCAGTTGCCTTTCACCTAGGATTTAGGCCAGCTCTCCAGAGGTTCTCAGGGAGAGAACAGGTTAGCAGACAGCAGTACTAGGCTGCATTTCTGAGCTGCTTTCTTTGCCTGGAAGCTCTTCATTTTTCAAATGTTCATGGATACATAGTATGATTTACTCAAACCAATAGTTTGCTTTATTTTGTTAATTTCCTTTGCAGTGATGAAATTCTAGAAGTCTGTTGGTCTAATGATATGTTTAGAGACAAGAGAAAATCAGCAAAGTTATTGTGGGGCCCAGTGAAGTGATCTCTGCAGAACCAACGGGCATGCACTCATTCCCTACAAATATCCGAAGAGACTAAAAGGGAAGAGGAAAGCAGACTCTGTATCTCTGTTTTCAACATCCTTCCTTTTGAGCCATAATAGCCATCCCCACTTGTCCGGTGGGAACAGGCAACACTGTGCCGCTGTTGTGACAGCTGGTTCTCGTGGCAGGCAGAGCATTTGGCCAATTGCTGCTCCGTATCTCAACACACACTCACTAATTCATGGAGGACCCAGGTGTCTGGGAGGCAAAATTCAAATTTCTGTCCCTTTGCTCACCAACCCTGATGGCAGACACAACGCCATTGCACATGCATCACCTCCTGCCTGAGCACCAAGAGGAGTCCATCCTTTATTCCTGGAGCATATATAGGCCTGTGTGTGTGTGTGTGTGTGTGTGTACATTTACCTTTCCTACACTTCCCAACGCTAAGACAGAATAACTGGGATTCTTTTTACTAGGGAAAAAAAATCTGTCCTGAGGCCAGGGGGATGAGTGCATTGTGTGTATTCAATAAATAATAAACAGACTTGGCAAAGGGGAAAGGATAAGTTGTTTTTTGGAAGTGCTCCGAAGGACTCAGCTCTGGGCACATTTTACAAATCAGTGATCTTGGAAGTGCTTCTGTTAAAATAAATTAAAGTCTCCAGTGAGTCTGGATAAAGCTTTTCTCCCTCGTTTCTTGTCAGAGGCGACATCCAGAAAGCTGGGCTCCTCTTGGACTTGCTCTAGAGCTATTTTGACAGATTTTGCTTTTATTCTGTGTATAGTCATTGTTCTTGCCTTAATTATTATTATTTTCACCACTGTGTCTTGGTATTTCTTCCTGCAGCAGAAAAAACAAATTTGCAGAGAGAATGGTCCATTAATCACATCGATCCTAAGTCATTAGCAAGTGTTAATTACCTAACAACAAAAACAACTTAAATGTATCCTATCAGTAATAATAAAACCTCTGCAGCCCTTTCTCTGACCACTGAAACTTGCTTTGTCTCTGTCATTATACAGATGCCTTATATTGTATTTGTGAAATAATTCAAGCTCTAAATCTCAGCCTCCACTGATATAAATGGTTTCTATTTCTCCTGTGGGCTATTTTCATTCATTACTTCTTTTGCATTTTGCTATTAATATTATCGAGGTTATAGACAGCTATTCCCTGACAAAACAAAATTTAATTTTAATAGCAGAGGTTTCACTCTATCGGGAAAACTTAATCAATCATTTAATTATTTCAAATCAGACAGGTCCCTCTTTTCAAAACCTCAAATTGTAGAATTGAAATGAGTATTAATCTCTGCCTTCTTCTGCATTAACTTCCTGAAAAAACGCCAATTAAATAATCATTTTGTTAAATATAAAGATATAACTGAAAATCACTAGTGGAAGCAGCCTTGAATCTGTAAATACAGATATGCACATTACACACACACATACACACACACAACACACAAACACTCACACACATGAAACAGTGGGAGAATCATAAAAGATGAAAGCAAATTTTATTCTTCATAAAAAGCATTTGAATGATTTGCATTTTGTTTATTTTTCCCATATGAAATGTCTTTTAAATACCATTCACTTCTGATACAAATTCAAAAAAAGGATTGGATGTTATATCATTCTTTTCATTTATATCTGATTAAAGCATCTTTGATTTGATACACTCAATATTTCATCTGTTTCTTCCTTCTTTCCTCCTTTTTTCCTTCTCTACTCCTCCTACCATTTATTTTTCTGTTTATCTTTCCTTCACTTTTTACCTTTTCTTTTTTTCTACTCTTCTCATTCTCTTTCTTAAACTGTTGCGATTTGCCTTCATTTTTTTTCATTTTCCCATTTGCACTTCCTCTGTTGTATTGTCTTTTCTCAATGATTTCTTTTTTCTAGTGCTTTCTACATTTTCCTGACTTCCCCTTTCACTTTGCCATTTCTATCAACCTATACTATAAAATAATACTAAGGTTTTATTTTCTCTAGCCTTACTGTAATGCATTATTACTACCTTTTCTCTCTCTTTTGGCCCTTAAATGATTATTTTTGTACTGGATTTTACAATTCATTGCCTAGAAATATAAAATTCTGATAGGCAATGATAGCATCATTAGTAAAGTCTATGTAATGTTCAGAATGACATGAGTGGAGAATAAATTTGAAGTTTAGCAAGGGAACTCTCCACCCCTACTACCAATTAGAGCAAAAGACAAACTTACCAGAAATATTTTTTCTAAGCGTCATTTTATAATCCATATTCAGTTACACACCTTGGGACAAGGTCTTATAAATTCTTTTATTTTCAGACTTCTCTTTTCTCTGCTCCACGAACCATGTAATAACAAAACAAAAAGCACAGAAGAGCTTCTAACAACTCAGGTGCCAGCTTTTCTACAAAACAAGGAAGCCAATTTTATAAAAGAGGAGAGAAAAAAAAAAGAAAGAGAGACAGAATGAAGGAAGGGAGGAAGGGAAGGAGGGAGGAAGGAAGAAAAGAAAAAGAGGAAGGAGGGAAAGGGAGAATAAGGGAGAAAGGGAGGAAAGAAGAGAATTCAGTGTCTATGAGGTAATGAATTAAACTTTTTTGTTAAAATTAAAATATTTATATCTAGAAACTTCTGAATTAGGTAAATAAGCCCTCTTTTTATGAATACACAGTTATTAAATGTTCTCATTAGATTGTGGCCAATAGGAACTAGATGAGGTCAAAATAATGGAATCTGCAGGAAGGCTAAGCCTTTGTTTCTGGCATCTCTCTGAACAAACCCTTTGGTCTTCTCAGATATTTCAGATCTCTGTAATGGTACTAGGTTGAAAGTAGTAAGCTACCAAAGCACCTGTATTAAATACTATTAAAACTCACCTCTGATAGTGTGTCTTTATGACAAAACCATGAGGAGTCAGGTACTTGTGACAATGAGGATTCCAAACATGGATGGAAGATAGTGGTCCTAAAAATCTCTAGTTATTAGAAGAACACAAAAGCCTACCTGATTAAAGTGTAGCCTTGGGGCACATGAGTGCAGAGTCAGTTAAGGATCTGACCCTTGGTTTCGGCTCAGGTCATGATCTCAGGATCTGGGATCAAGACCCACATCTGCTCTGTGCTCAGTGCAGAGTCTTGCTTGAGATTCTCTCTCCCTCTGCCCCTCTCCCTGGTCTCTCTTTTAAAATAAATAAACAGATGATACATAGATAGGTAGATAGATAGATAAATAAGGGGCGCCTGGCTGGCTTAGTTTGTTAAGTGTCTGCCTTCAGCTCAGGTCATGGTCCCAAGGTCCTGGGATCAAGCCCTGAGTCAGGCTCCTTGCTCAGTGGGGAGTCTGCTTTTAAACCTCTCCCTCTGCCTGCTGCTCGCTCTGGTTGTGCGCTCTCTCTCTCTCTCTCTCTCTCTGTCAAATGAGTAAATAAAATCTTTAAAATAAGTAAGTAAATAAATAAATCTTTAAAAAAGTATAGCCTCTTATTTCTATCCTACATGTTATATGAAAATAAAAGTTTAGGCATATTTTCATGGAAGATAGAAATCCCTTAAAAAAAAAAAAGGAAGATCAAGAAAATCTAAATAAAAATCTTAAGAGAAAGTTTAGGTAGAGAGTTTTTGCTTATCAACACTCAGTTATTGAAGATTTTCTTCTCAAAGGTAGTTATACATATATATTTTTTTTACGTATACTGACCAGAAACATTTAGGATGCTTGGATAGTTTATTACATATTCCAAATTTTCTACCAAGATTTTTATTAAAACAGCTAGAAGTCTTTTTTTTCCTCCACTTTTCGAATTTGCTAAATATAGTTTCAGGAATTAATAATTATAAACTAGATTTTTAGATGGAAATGATCATTTAGACTTGTTGATGAATTTGGTAGCTTAAAATATGTATGTGATCCAAAGGAGAGAAAACAGAAACAATTTAGGGAAACTATGTTATTGAAGAGGTTATTTAACATCATGTTATAAATCAACTCATTGTTTGACTGGATTTTTCATGTTTTAACCCTAACTGTAACTTTAAAACTGCACAGGGGCGAGCAGGGATTCTATACCACCGAGGAGCAGTACTGCCAAATGTGGGGACTCACGATGATGGTTTGCTGTCATCCCCAGATTCAACCTTGATTCTTCTCAAAAATTTTATTCTCCCCATATTCACATCATATAAAAACAACTCTAAGATTGATCAGCTATAGCAGAAAAGAACAGTACCAACAGTTTCCAGAACTTTTGTTAGATACTTTTTAAAGATCGAAAGATCGAAAGATAATAGAGGTACAATGCTGATTTTAATTGGTAGTGGTACAAGGTCATTTTTCTTCTTTTTTCATACAAAATAATGTCTAATAATCTTGGTGTCAACAGGGGTACATGAAACCAAGCATGAAATGATAAATAGGATTTCATTTAAAATAACTCAGATACAAGAAAGTTGACAAGGCATGTGAGGTAGGAGGAAAGAGTTATTGACTCTGAGATGGAAAGCAAATAAGAAGGCAGATTAAAGTAAAATTAAATGGAGAATCTTAGTGATATATAATATAGTTGTCTACATTCAATGCATGCATAAATACTGGAGATAAAATGAAAGTACTATCTAAATGTATAATGCTATTAAAACAACACAGAATGTTTATATTGCTGAATCAATCTATCTATATACATATACCTATATATATAGATATATGTGTATAATTTAAAAATGATAACACATCTGAAAAAGAACTACAAATTGACAAAATATAGGTCATACAAAATACTTGCATTACAAATATAATATATATGTATATTTTAGACATAGATTACATCTTAGATGTTACACTTTATCACTTATTTTATTTTCCTATGCCCCTTGACCAGTTAAGGGCAGAATAGTTGGGATAGCAATAATGATATTTTCAAGAGATCCTTGTCTAAGTTAGGTAAATAAGCCTCCAATTTCATAGAAATCATGTACACAGACTTATGCTTTTATTCTGTGATAGATGAGAAAAACAAAGTAACCACCTTCTCCTACCCTCTCTATATCTTTGAAGATGAGATGGACAAAAAGAAATTACCTGTTACTAATAATGTAAATGTGTTCATTCTTTTGCATATTAAGCAGGAGATCATTAAGTCTTACTTGCACAGACACTGCCAAAATACTGAAGAAATAACTACTGAGAAATAAAAGATATTACTGGGGCACTTGGGTGGCTCAGTGGGTTAAAGCCTCTGTCTTTGGCTCAGGTCGTGATCCCAGCGTCCTGGGATCGAGCCCCACATAGGGCTCTCTGCTCAGCAGGGAGCCTGCTTCCCTTCCTCTCTCTCTGCCTGACTCTCTGCCTACTTGTGATCTCTCTCTGTCAAATAAACAAACAAATAAATAAATAAATAAGATATTGCTAAGGGCCCAGGGGAAAAAAGTAGAGAAATGAAAATATACACACTGAAAGTTACTACATTAAAGACACATTTTAATTAATACAGAAATGGACATGCAAATTAAAATACTATGGACTATATATTAGCCATCAGATTAGAAATCAAATTCAAACTATTAGCAATGTCAAATATGGATAAGCATTGAGGAAACAGATACAATTAAGCACAACTATAGTCTCCATTGAGATTAATTTAGCATGATATATTAGAATTGTAATTGGGTATACGTATTGACCAGTTACACCACATTAAGAAGCTGTTCCCAAAAAATAAAATTTGAGAATATGGTTATATATGCACAAGGGCATTAGTATTAGTTTTATTTGTAACAATAAATCTGGAGACAAGCTAAATGTTCATCAATAACTTATGATTTACCCCAAATTATGAAATGTGATGCAGTCATTAAGAAGAACAATTAGCTCTTTATTTACTTATGTGGGGAGATATTCATTAAATTGCTAAAACATAAAGCAAATTGCTAAATATTGCATATATGTGACTTCAGTTTAGTGAAAGTAAAAGACATAAGCATGCATATGTATGCATTCATAGACATTTATATGAATGTAAAAAGTGTGGAAATTGTACACATAATAGATAATAAATATGTACTGAACTTGTTCAAATTTATTTAACCTTAGGAATCATCCAAATTTAAATGAATTTCTGATACTGTGAACCAAATCCATTAGTGGTAGTAACATATGGTTGTTGCCTTTGCTTTTATTTTTCATTTCTTCTTAAAGATATTCATTTTCTGAGTTCCATCTTTCCCATTCTTCACTTCAATTTATTAACTGTTTTAAAAATCAAATATAAAAGTATAAAAATATGTATATACACACACTAACACACACATAGTAGGTGCTAAATGGACACAAAGTTGATAGAGAAGCCCATTCTAGGATTTTAGAAACATTACATATCAGGAGAGGAATAAATATATAAACGGCTATTAAAATAAAGCATTCTGAATCTGCAATTATTATAGAGGACAGACCAGATTCTGTGGGCATTCGTGTTAGGGACAAGTTAGGTCTTTGTCAATCAGAAAGTGGGAGAAAATTTTGAGGCAAATTTCAAGAAATAGTTGCTCTTCATGAGTGCAGAAGGAAATTCCAAATGGTAAAATGGTGTCGGCAATGATACAGTTTGAAAACCTGGAGTTGTTTGTGAAATGATGAGCAATCCTGTTGGGCTACAGTGCAAGGTATATAAAAATGACAGACGTGGGAGTTGAGAGAGGATAAGGGGACATACTGGGATATAAAGCTACTGTGTCTTGCCAGACAGAAGACAACTTCAATCAGGAAGCAACTAAGAAGACACAAAAAGAGAAGAATATGTGTTGTCTTTATGTTGAGGCTATCCAAGTGATCATTCAACACTGACTGTCGATCTCAAAACCAGTAAAACGTCAGCTCTGTGATTCTCCCAGACTAATGGTAGTATTATATGCACATAGAGAAAATGTAACATATAAAGTCAGTAATGTAGAGATTAGTGCTGTGGCTGTGGCTATTTGGACATTCATTTCCCAACGTGTGCAAAACTAGAAGGAGATAATTTCATGGATTTCCTGAGGAAAAAAAAAAAGCAAGTGGTTTTACCTTATGAGTGATAATAAATGTCCCCAGATAGACTCTGTAGCAAAATTACTAATTATCAAATTCTTAGAGATGAAACTGATCATGCTGTAGAAATATAAGGAAACTATGTAAATTTCTGAAATTGAATACCATACACTTTCGGTGAAAATGCTAAAAGAAAATAAAGAAAGATGTTGAAAAAGATGTTTAATAAATACACTTACTTAGAATGCACCGTTTTAGGATCCCCCCCCCCCGCCCAATCACAGAAGATCTGCTTTTCTTGATGAGCCTTCAAATTAGTTTTTAATTAAGCAGGAAGGGAAAGTTCACTCATCCAAACAACAGATATCAGTCTGAAGAACCTTTCAGTGAAGTCCCTTTATTTTCTATTTGCAGTAACATTAAGAATGATCAAATACGGGGCACCTGGGTGGCTCAGTGGATTAAAGCCTCTGCCTTCAGCTCAGGTCATGATCTCAGGGTCCTGGGATCAAGCCCCACATCGGGCTCTCTGCTCAGCAGGGAGCCTACTTTTCCATCTGTCTCTGCCTGCCCCTCTGCCTACTTGTGATCTCTGTCTGTCAAATAAATAAATAAAATATTTTTTAAAAAAAGAATGATCAAATATTACCTAGGTTTCGTTTTGTTTTGTTTTGTTTTTCAGACCTCTGGCAATGAGTTATCTTTTAAACAATTACACAAGGGGCGCCTGGGTGTCTCAATGCATTAAGCCTCTGCCTTTGGCACAGGTTATGATCTCAGGGTCCTGGAATCAAGTCCCGCATCGGGCTCTCTGCTTGGCAGGGAGCCTGCTTCCTCCTCTCTCTCTCTCTGCCTGCCTCTCTGCCTACTTGAGATCTCTCTCTGTCAAATAAATAAATAAAATCTTTAAAAAAATAAAAATAAACAATTACACAAGCCCAAGCAAGGACAGAGGACATGGCCTAGTCACTGTTCTTTCCTTTTTAGTGATGCCTCCTTCCTTGATTTCCAAAATAACAATGATGAAGTCCAGTTACATCTTTTTATTATTTGGTGCATGAAAAAGGGGATTTTTCTATTTGCTAACAGAGATATTACAGAATTGCAAGCAAGCAAAATTGTCTCTTGACAGTGAAAGGTGGAAACACTGAAGACATATTATGCTTTATTTTGATCTTTTCACCTTATTATAGATTATATAAATTGTTTCTTGGAAATGGAATGGCCCGGGCTGGGTAGTCACTCGAATTCATAAAAATAGTTTGCTGACTTCTTGTGTTCACAGTTGAAGTAAACATTGTCTGAGCACAAATGTCCAAGAAGCTCTCTTAGCCTACCCAGACTGTATAGTTTGAGGACACTTTGGCAGAACATCCCAGCTATAAATATATCCTGAAATGAACCTGAAATGAAACAAGGGCAATGCAGGACATGATTGTACTCAACCTTAAGATGAGGAGTTAACTGAAAAAGCTATAAATCTTCACTGGGTGAACTGGAGATTATACAGGGAAGGCTGAAAAATGGCTGACAGCGAACTTTCTCTTTGAGAATTTATTTATTTATTTATTTATTACTTGAATGCAGACCTAGGTTGCTATCATTGGGTACAAGTGATAGGCACTCATTTTATAGAAAAGTGTTGAGGACTTGAAATCAGTCTGGCACCAGGAAACACTGTAGAATAGATCTAGTGTCCTTTAGGGGCATTTTAATTCCTATTTTTTCATTGCAGCCCTCAACCACAATAGCCCATGTTCCACATTCTATATGCTGCCCCCCCTTTCTTTGAGAAAGAAAATTGACCCAGGTCATTCAGACCTTATTGCAAACAGTTTAATTCCCTTTACCTACTCTAGGATTTAGGCATTTAAGAGAAAAGAACAACTAATAAAGTTAAAAGAAATGAGAACTGATTTTTAGCGTAAAAATTCCAGATGGCAGTACCAGAATAGGTAGGTATGATATATTACAGCAATGTGGTCCTCCCTATGCCTCTCAAACCAGGCCGTAGGAAAAAAACAACGTACTTGCATTCATAACTGAAGGATCCAGGGTTCATTATGTGTTTATGGCAAAGAGAACAAAATGGTAACTATAAAAAGACTTTCATGGTATTTGATTAACAAACATAAAAAATACAGCAAACGAAGCATACCTTTCAATATATATCAGTATATGCCATAAATATTCAACTGACCATCCTTGCTTATCTACATAGATCTATATAAGTAGCTGAAATTTTAAGTGTTAAAGCTGAAGCAAGATCCTCACTCATGAGAAAGTGAGTCAATTATATTCTATCATAGTAGCTAAGTCGGAAACATAGATTCTTAAGACCTCTTTAAAAACCAAACAAAAACACAGCGACCAAGTCTACAATGAAAGGGGCACTTAAATTAGCTCAGTTAATTAACACCTCAAATTCATCAGAGATCCAAAATAATGAAACACTGCTGTAATACACGTGCCAGAATTCTCATTTATCTACACACCACCATTTATATCATAAGATTTCATTTTATTTAGTTTTGATAGTCTGAAATTTTAATGAAAATTAAATAGCTATAGCTTGTCTGGGAATAAAACTTGAAGTCACACTTGAGAACCAGCCCAATCAGCACAGACGAGAGCAGATTCATTGGCGCTGCTATTCAAGTCAGCAACATCAGGGTGGTCAGGAAGACAGGACAGTGAGATTCTTCCAAACAGCTTCCATTGGTTGCTTTTGCACCAGATGATCTTAGTTAAACATCATCAGGCTTGGTGATGGTGCCTTGTACGTAGAGCTAGGAATAAAGAAAAAAGTGGGGTCAGATGGACTAAAGGTGACCATGAATAACGTAGCAAAGTCAACCAGAGGAGGAAAACCAAACACATGGAAAAACTCCTTTATGCAACGACCTCCAGTGGCATTAACCCATGCATTTTTAGGATCAAAGGCATGCTGCCTCTAGCTTGTGATTTAAAGGATTGTGGGCCAAAGCAAATGCACAAGCCTCCAACAAGAAAGATACAAAGTTTCTGTCAACAAAATAAAATGTAGGTCTCTATGCAGAGCCTGACATCCCTCTATGCACAACCTGACATCCCGTATCTAAACCCTGCTACTTTTGAAATATATCCAATGGTTAGATTTAATTGATCTAAATCCAGTGAAACACTCCGGTGGGTCTCCTCTTCCCAAATAATAGGAGGATATTTGTATATGGCCATTTAGAATTATTTTTCCAACAAAAAAGTGTTTTAAATGAGAAGATTCAAAATCAATCCATAATTATTTAGGTTATTTCCTAATTGGGAGCTCAGAAAGCAGGGGCGACTCATGCCAAGAAATTGTACAGTCATTAACTTAATTTAGAGGTAATTATATTTTTGTTATTATCAAGGATACATGAATGTGGCCAGTGAATACAAATAATGAGAAGTATGCTTACTAACCTTGGAACATCTGAGGCACTCAACATGCATTTTTCTGGCCCTGGAGATACATGATCTGAATGCATTATAGATATAGCAGCTTGACAATGCTGGGTCAGCTTTCTGGTGGTCTTCCCAGGAGGGGAAGGAAATGTTACTGATATTCACAAAAATGTGGTAAAAAGAGATATTGGCATTATAGTCGCAAAGCTAGCCTCTAAATGGGTTTATATGGGCTGATGGGATTTCTGCAGATGTTTGATGTGACAAATAGATGAGACAGTCAGCAGGCTGCGACTTAGAATGTGTAATGGGGTATTACACTTCCCATTCTCAATGTCTGTTTAAGAATAGTTTATGCCCCATCTGTATACTCCTGTCTTCCTCCAGGTGCATAATTATTGCTGCCGACCTAACTGAACTTACTTCCTGCTAATAACAGTGCTATCTCTGTTTGCAGTTTAAAAGTACTACGTATTATCTGCGAGATATAGTGGATCTCCACTATGTAGCTACGCAAGGGCTAATTCCAAAAGGCTATGTGACTTGCTAACAGGCAGCGGAACTGCAATTCCATTTGCATCCGCTGCTCTTTTTACTTGGTTTTAATTCCCACTGAAAGTTAACTTATAATGGTGATAAAAAGCGTATAAAAGGGTTAAGCCAACAGAGACATTTGTATCAAATGTTCTGAGATATCCTGAGAATATATTCCTAAAAGCCCTCCATACTCAGTGCTTGCCACCCTGCTTATTTTTTTTTTCTTTTTCAAATTTTTATTTAAATTCTAGCTAGTTAACATATAGTGTAATACTGGTTTCAGGAATGGCTCCCTGTGTTGTTAATTTTAGCCATTCTGACAAGGGTGAGGTGACGTCTCAGCCTGGGTTTAACTTGTAATTCCCTGATGATGAAGGATGTGGAGTAGCTTTTCTTGTGTCTTTTGGCCATCTGGATGCCTTCCTTGGAAAAATGTCTTTTCATGTCTTCTGCCCATTTCTTCACTGAATTATTTGTTTTTTGGGTGTTAAATTTGATAAGTTCTATATAGATTTTAGATACTAACCCTTTATCTGATATGTCATTTGCAAATATCTTCTCTCATTTTTCAGGTTGCCTTTTAGTTTTGTTGATTGTTTCCTTTTGCTGGGCAGAAGCTTTTTATCTTGATGAAGTCCCAATAGTTCATTTTCACTTTTGTTTCCCTTGCCTCTGGCACCCTGTCTCGTAAGAAGTGTCTACGTCTGAAGACAAAGAGGTTGCTGCCTGTGTTCTCTAGGATTTTTATGGTTTCCTGTCTCACCTTTAGGTCTTTCATCCATTTTTTTTTTTTAATTATGGTGAAAGATTTTTTTTTTTAGATTTTATTTATTTATTTGACAGAGATCACAAGTAGGCAGAGAGGCAGGCAGAGAGAGAGGAGGAAGCAGGCTCCCTGCTGAGCAGAGAGCCCCATGCCTAGCTCCATCCCAGGACCCTGGAATCATGACCTGAGCCGAAGGCAGAGGCTTTAACCCACTGAGCCACCCAGCCACCCCTATCTTTCACCCATTTTGAATTTAGATTTCTGTACAGTATAAGAGTGGTCCAGTTTCATTCTTTTGCATGTTGTTTTCCTGTTTTCCCAATACCACTTGTTGAAGAGATTATTTTTTTCCATCGGATATTCTTTCCTGCTTTGTTGAAGATTAGTTAATTATATCATTGTGGGTCCATTTCTGAGTTTCTGAGTCCTCTGTTCTGTTCCATTAATCTATGTGTCTGTTTTCTTGTGCCTGTACCATACTGTCTTGATGAATACAGCTTTGAAATAGAGCTTGAAGTCTGGAATTGTGCTGCCTCCAGTTTTCTTTTCTTTTTCAGGATTGCCTTGGCTATTGGGGGTCTTCTGTGGCTCCACATGAATTTTAAGATTATTTTTTCTAGTTCTGTGAAAAATGCTGGTGGTATTTTGATAGGGATTGCATTGAATGTGTAGATTGCTTTGGGTAATATAGACATTTTAACAATGTTTTTTTCTTCTAATCTATGATCATGGAAGTTTTTCCTTTTCTTTGTGACCTCTTCAATTCCTTTCATAAGTGTTCTATAGTTTTCAGAGTACAGATTTTTTACCTCTTTTGTTAGGTTAATGTTCAGGTGTCTTATTGGTTTTGGTAGAATGATAAATGGGATTGATTCCTTGATTTCTTGTTCTGCTGCTTCATTATTGGTGTATAGATGTGCAACAGATTTCTCTATATTAATTTTACATCCTGCATCTTTGTTGAATTCATGTTATTAGTTCTAGCAATTTTTGAGCGGAGTCTTTAGGGCATTCTACATAGAGTATCATGTCATCCACAACTAGTGAAATTTGACATCTTCATTGCTGATTAGGATACCTTTTATTTATTTATTTTTTGTTGTCTGATTGCTGAGGCTAAGATTTCTAGTACAATGCTAAGTAGTAATGGTGAGAGTGGACATCCCTATCTTTTGACCATAGAGGAAAAGCTCTCAGTTTTTCCCCATTGAGGATGATATTAGTTGTGGGTCTTTTGTATATGGCTTTTATGATGTTGAGGTATCTTCCATCTATATCTACCTCATTAAGGGTTTTTATCAAGGGGCGCCTGGGTGGCTCAGTGGGTTAAAACCTCTGCCTTCAGCTCGGGTCATGGTCGCAGGGTCCTGAGATCGAGCCCCCGTATCGGGCTCTCTGCTCAGCAGGGGCCTGCCTCCCCCCCCCCTCTGCCTGCCTGTCTGTCAAATAAATAAATAAAATCTTTCAAAAAAGGGTTTTTATCAAGAATGGATGCTGCATTTTGTCAAATGTTTTATCTGCATCATTGAGAGGATTATACCACCCTGTTTAAATAGATAATTTCCCCTCTGGATTACTATGAGAGAATTCCATCTGGTCATACACAAACTCTTACTTTCCTTCCTCTATAAAAACAGTGATACTCTAAAAACTTCACATACTCTTCAATTTCCAGACTTTCATTGGCTTCCCATTGTCCATAGGAAAAATGTACAGTCTTTGATATGGATCAAAAGGCTCAGATCTCCACCCACTATTATGGCTTCATCTTTCTACATTCCATCTTCTATATTTCTTATCTTAAACCTTCAAGCCTTTCTGTTGAATATGAAAGTATTATTCTCTCTACAAAAGCACTGTGTCATCCACTTCACTTCCTCTCTAGATAAATCCAACTAATTCTTCAGATACAGGCCAGATGTCTTCCGGGAGACTTCTCTTTTTCTGTCAGATCATTTAAGATCCACATGATCTCTCCTGTGGCTTCTGTGCTGCTATCTTGTTAGCTTTCCTTACATCAGCATTATTTATTGATGTAAAACTCTGTGAGGCCACCACATCTTTCTTACTCATTGATGTCTAATTTGGTAATCAAATAAAAAACAAGGGGCACCTGGGTGGCTCTGTGGGTTAAAGCCTCTGCCTTCGGCTCAGGTCGTGATTCCAGGGTCCCGGGATGGAGTCCCGCATCAGGCTCTCTGCTCAGCAGGGAGCCTGCTTCCCTGGCTTCTTTTTGCCTGCCTCTCTGCCTACTTATGATCTCTGTCTGTCAAATAAGTACATAAAATCTTAAAAATAAATAAATAAATAAAAATAAAAAACAAAAATAAAAATAAAATAAGCAAATACTTATAATAAAGAGATGAATGTGCAAATAAAATGGTGTAGGTGTTGATATGAATAAAAAAGAAAAATGAATGGTTCTCTACTCAGGGTTCCAGTTAGCTTTTTTTTTTTTTTAACTACCCAGTAAAAATATAAATACTTCAAAACCCAGTATGACAAGTGCATAAGGACAACCTATGGGGTATTTCCTACATTAACAGTTCTTTATGGAACAACCATTTAAAATATAAGAATTAACATTTTGCACACAGAGAACAAATACAGTAATGGATGTAGTGGAAGGCGCACTTAATCAGTATAGGAAACCGATGACTTGAAATAAAAATTTCAACTATGTCCTTAACTTTGTTACACAAACATCTGTTTCAGTATAGATATTAACAACAGCACATGTGAACCTGAAATTTCATACTAATTTGAACACAGCTTCTGTCTACTCTCCACCTGTAGGTGATTTCCACTAACAAAGGGGGAGTATAGGATGCTCTGCTTTAAAAATAAATTTAAAAAATCATTTCAGCTTTTCAGTTAAACATTAAAAGCATTAAATTAAAGAAACTTTTTTTTTTCCTTTTTAATCCTAGGAATAATAACCTAACCCTTTCATTGGGATAATAAATATTGTTTGTATAGGACTGCAGTGATGATTGTTAAAATCCAAGATTGCTGAATATAAAATAATGTATTTATGGCACGCTTCATTTTTTTTTCTGTCTCCAGGTAGCAAGAAATAGATATCTCAGTGACAATTTATTTAGTATGAGAGAGATTTTAGTTTGAGAGTCCTGGATGGCTCAGTTGGTTAAGCACCTGAGTCTTGGTTTTCACTCAGTAATGACCTTAGAACCCTGAGATAGAGTCCCACATCTGCTCAGCACAGAGCCTGCCTGAGATTCTTTTCCTCTCCTATCCCTGGCCTGCCCCGCTCAGCTCTCTATACTCCCACTCACTCTAAAATCAAATAAATAAATAAATAAATAAATAAATAAATAAATAAATAAATAAAT
>ML105991.1:226941-484934 GCA_003697995.1 Taxidea taxus jeffersonii | reverse complement strand
GAGCCCGCTTCTCCCCTCCCCTCTCTGCCTACTTGTGTGATCTCTGTCTATCAAATAAATAAATAAAATCTTTAAAAAAAAATCATTCTTCTGTCTTGAAGTCTCACCTTACAAATTCATGCTACTTTGTTTACTCTCTCATTCATTCATTCATGGATTCATTTGTTCACTTATGTTACTTAATTTGGATATTTGATATTTAATTAATTATATGCATTTATTAAGTACCTAATTGTACAAAATACCACGTAAAGATAATAAATACAAAAATAACAGAGATTATAACTCTCCTTTTGTGTAGTTACAGAATGAATCTAAAGGAATATGTGAAACTATTTGGAGGTATAACAATCACGTATCTCTACTAAAAAAACTTCAAGTAAGAAAATACCTTCCTGGCAAGAAGGTCTTTTTATAGGTAGTTCAAAAGGTTTTTGACCAATGCCAAACATCGTTTAAAGTGCCTTAGGTATATTAAATCTTCACAGCAACTCTTAGGATGGGCTCCATTAACATCACCATGTTACATACAGCTACTATGTGGTAGAGATAGGATTTGAACCCAAGCAATATTTGCTATAATGCATTTATCTGGACTTTGATGGGGTTATTGACTTCATATGAAAAACCATAGAGGGAAAAGGGAATTCCAAATTTGGAGAATAGAAAGAGCAGAAGCAAACAAACAGGAAGAAGCTATGTCTCACTGGAACTGAGGCTGATAGGAATGAGGGACTGGGACAGTGAAATAAATTGTGGTGAGTGGAGAGAGAACTGGTATAAACAGACTGGGCATTTGAATATAATCTGGAGGCAGACAAGGAGCCACTGAGAGTTTTGAGGGAAAGAGTAGAATTATGAAGAATAATCTTGCCTGATATGCGTTATTTACTTGATAGGACTTGATAGGGAGAGCTCTCAGGGATTGATTAATCAATCATGCAATGGTGTCAGAATTGTGGAAGTCAAATCCGTAGTGAAGAAATTTGGAATAAGTAGATTCAAATGATTTTGGCACTTCTGGATTCCTTTAAAACCTGAAATCACCAATTAAAACAATCCCTCTCTGTGACCACACTCTCCATTCCTTCTGGTTTGCATATGCACCTAGTCTTTTTGAGATCATGCTTTGATTTCTTGAGATTTCCAGTCTAGTATTCTCTCCATCACCCACCCCATCCCCAATCTATTGCTTTCTCTTTTATTCACTTAATTTTTAACTATCCAGTTGAATTTGTAAGGTTCGTTCTTTTACTAGCATAGATCCAGAGATTTCTCAGGTTCAGCTCTAATGTTTTTGGTAAGAGTACATTATAGCTGGTGCTATGAGCTTCCTATTGCTTCTTGCCAAGAGGCACTAATGCCTGGGGTCTCTGAACACATGAGGTTAAGATTAGGCAGTGAGATCTGATACTAGCAGCCTGACCCACCCGTTGTACCATTTCCCGTTATCTTCTCATGTAATAATTTTGGCAGCAGTGGATAACCACTGGATAGGTCCATTATTTCATTAGGGTTTGAGGGTTTGAGAAATGGCCGTATTTCTATTTCTATTACTTATTCTATTCTATTCTATACTATATTCTATACTATATTCTATTTCTATTACTTAGTCTTCCATGAAAACAAAGCCTAAAGGAAAAGTAGGAAAATATGGTAGAAAAAAGCTGTGTACTGTGTTTCTTCCATTCTCAATCTTCTGTTTTGTTTATTCTGTTTTGCCAAGTAGGTGAGTAGCTGGCAAATTCTCTTTAGTTTGGGAGAAGCAGAAGAGAACATTCACATCAGATAATGAATTTTGTCCCTGTCATAATGACTATATTGGTGGACACAAAGGAAGAAGTGGCAAATTTCACATGATAGCTCATAGTCAGAAATAGCTGGAAAAAAAATGTTACATGTGTGCATGCATTTGTACGTGGTGATAAAACTGAAGAAGGAGAACAAGCAGAAAATGGAGTCTTCCTTAATTATACAAGGTAGTATGTAAGGTTTTTTTCCTCATAGGCAGTGAAATGAAGGGTTTTAAGAAGAGAATATGAAAGATTTGTGTGGCAGGAAGATCACATTTCTGGCAGGATGAAGGATGGACTAGAAGGAAAAACATTGAAGACCAGTTGTAGTCCTTATTACTAAAGCTGAAGTAAATTCATCACAAGATGAATGTGTGAACTTGTATCTGCAGTAGAAAATCCTTTTACATGCCTCTAGTTTAGTACTCGTTAAACTATACCATAATTCCTACTTTGTCTTCTGCGTTGAACTGCCACTGATCTCAAGCATCGATGACAAGACTGATTTGCCCCAGATGCAGGCAATAAAAGTAGATAATTGTAAGATGCCAATAAATCTAACTACCAATTAACCCACTTTTTATTCTCACCAGGCATCCACAATTCTAAACAATGTTAGATTAAAATATTCCTCCCCAGAAAAAAAATATTTTGTTGGTCTGAGTTCTAATTCATTTGTTTCTTTTCATTCATTTTTTTAAGCTTTATTTAAACATATAATGTAACCCCACCACCCTCTCCCAACCCCTCTCCCCCCCACCCCCCTCAGTTTGTTTTATGACATTAAGAGTCTCTTTTGGTTTGTCTCCCTCCCGATCCCATCTTGTTTCATTTTTTCTTTTCATTCATTTTAATTAGTTTCCATTCAGTCTCTTAACGGCATTTTATTTATTTTTAAAGATTTTATTTATTTATTTTTATTTACTTATTTGAGAGAGAACAAGCAATGGGGAAGCTGCAGAGGGAGGGAGAGAAAAAGGCTCCCTGTTGAGCAAGGAGCCCGATGCAGGCCCCAATCCCAGGACCCTGGGATCATGACCTGAGCCTAAGACAGACGCTTAAGGGACTGAGCACCCCAGGTGCTCCTCTTAACAGCATTTTAAAGAAAACTTAATTTGCTTCTACCTTAACTCCCTGCTGCTGTAATTACAGACTGTGGGCCATGCAGAAAAACAGGCTGGGCGGGTATAAGAATTTAGTTATGAGGATGTAATCTGGAATAGTCTTCATTAATATATTCTTCAACATCAAGAGGATTTATTCATTTAAAAAGCTATATTCAAAAATATATTCGATGATTATTTTTGTGGGAAAATTTTTCTGTAATATTTTTGCCTACTGTGGTCTTTTTATATATTGAAGACTTGTTCTGCAATCTCTTTTGCAACATCCTTATATGTACAAATCCAAATCCCTCTTCTTTCACGTCCAAGCTCAAATTCTACTTCTACCATAAAGCTGTCTCTTTCCTCTAAATCTATGTAGCAATATTTGTGCTTTTATTATAGCTCACGCCACTGCCTACACTTTATCATAGCGATTGTGTACACATCATATGGTTGAAATTAAATCTATACGCTGTTAGGCATTTTTATTATTGCTTATTTACTGTTGTATTTTCTTTACATCTGGTAAAGTGCCCTGCTCATAGTAGGCACTCTAGAAATTGGCACAGATTGCTTTGAATTCATTTATATAGAAAACGTACATGACTTTTAAGATTCTTTCAACCCTGCAGGTTTGGGACCTTTTAGCCTATGTATGTTATGCTTCAAAGTGAATGTTTTTAGGACTAAATAATGGAGAGAGAGAATACTTTTGAAGAAAAATGATTTGATGTTTAAAGGCTTTATAGAGGGGACGCCTGGGTGGCTCAGTTGGTTAAGCGGCTGCCTTCGGCTCAGGTCATGATCCCAGCATCCTGGGATCGAGTCCCACATTGGGCTCCTTGCTCGGCAGGGAGCCTGCTTCTCCCTCTGCCTCTGTGTCTCTGTCTGCCTGTGCTCGCTCTCTCTCTCTGTCTCTCTCTAACTAATAAATAAAATCTTAAAAAAATAGAGGCTTTATAGAAAACTCTTCCAAATTACATCCTTTTAAAATGAATATAACTATTCTTTCATAGGACTTACTTAACTAACCTAAACTAAAAACACCAATCTACATGGTCACAGGTTATGCTGACTGTATGGTAAACAAAAGGTTAAACCCTGGAGGGGGAGACATGATTTTAAGGCCTAGTCACTGAATCTCTAGCAGGAGATGCTAAAACCACGTTCATCCAAGTTGGAATAAACTGAAATATTTTTAAAATATTCATTTGAGTAAATCTCTTTGTGAGAGATTAGCACTGAGGACCAGTGAATGGAATTTGGCCTGAAAACATTGCAAAATAGCTTTTAGCAGGTAGTGAGGCAGGAATAGAATCTGTCAAGGACTGCTGGAGAGAATCTTACCTTGAAAAGTGTATTTATTCGTTTGCCAAAATTATTAATACCTACTGTGTGCTGAAAACTTTGTACTCATTGTTTCTCCTCACTCAAAGAAAGTTAAGATCTTACCTCTATGAAAAATCTTTCAAACTATTGGGAAATACAAATTTGTACAGCTCTTCTTTTATATTATACAGCATCATATGCATGTCAAGTCAGCAGGATATTTTTAAAAAGTTCTGAGATGTCTGAAAATGGAATGATTAATAATTCTTCCCTGAGGAATTAAAGAAAGCTTTGGAGAGTAGGTGCCATTTGAATTGAAACGTGTAAGGGGGCGCCTGGGTGGCTCAGTGGGTTAAAGCCTCTGCCTTCGGCTCAGGTCATGGTCCCAGGGTGCTGGGATCGAGCCCCGCGTCGGGCTCTCTCCTTAGCAGGGAGCCTGCTTCCTCCTCTCTCTCTCTGCCTGCCTCTCTGTCTACTTGTGATCTCTGTCTGTTAAATAAATAAAATATTAAAAAAAAAACAACGTGTATGAATTGAAACGTGTAATACGGGCAAGATTTCAAATGTGAATGAAGTTTGTATGTGTGTATGAGCATCAGGGGGTGACAGTTTTTAGCCTTAGCATATGACTAGTAACTGGTGTGCGGGGTTTGCTTCTAGGTGTGAATCTGGAAAAGATAGGTTGGACCCATAGTACATAGTACAACTCTTTGTTGTTCCTCTCATGAATAGGTAGTATATATTTTCACATCCCTTGAATTTGAGAAGACTTGCTTTGATGAAGAGAATGAGGAGGAAGTGATATTGTATGAGTTTCGAGCCCAACCTCCAGAAGCCTTACAACCTCGAAGCCTTACAGCCTTTGGCCTCACACTCTTGAAGCTTGTCAATGGCCAAAGATGGAGTGAGGTCATTATAGATCATTTAGCCGCTGACAATTACCAGTACACTGTCTAGGTGAGTAAGCCCAGGTGCAATCAGTGGAAGTGCCAATCCTTAGAATCATGAGTTGATAAATGATTATTGTTTATAAGCTGCTAAGTTTTAGAAGTGCTTTGTTGCTCAAGAAAGGTAAGCTGACTTTATTGATGGCCTAAAATATGATACCCGATTGTTTGGATTTTATTCTTCAAAGAGTGGAGGGCTCTGATATACCAGCACTGAACAAGTGGAATTTGAAATAAAAAACACACTACAATTTACATTAACACTACCAAAATTAAATGCTAAAATATAAATCAAACAAACTTGGTACAAAATCTATATGAGAAAAAAACTACTCTGATGAATTAAATCAAGAGAGAACTAGATAAATAGAGATAGTCCGTGTTCATGGACAGAAGACTCTATATTGCAAAGATGTCAGTTCTTCCCAACTTGATTTACAGATTCAATGCAATCGCAATAAAAATTCCTGGGTTTTCTGGTTTGTGTGTGTGTGTGTGTGTGTGTGTGTGTGTGTTGGTGGATATCAACAAACCATTTTTAAAGTTTATATTGAGAGGCAAAAGACTCGGTAGCCAACACAATTATGAAGAACAAAGAGGACTGACACTCTCCAATTTCAAGACTTGCTCTAAAGCTACATTAATCAAGACGTGTGGTATTGGTGAAAACATGGACAAATAGATCAAGGGAATAAACTAGAGATCTCCCAAATAGACCTATATAAATATAGTCAACTTATCTTTGATAAAAGAGTAAAAGCAATATAATGGAGCATTGTTGTTGTTGTTTTTTTAACGGAACAAATGGTTCTGAAACAACTGAGCATCCACATGCAAAAAAATGAATCTGGACACAAGCCTTATATCCTTCACAAAAATTAACTCAAAATGAATAACAGACCAAAAAACAATGGATCACAGACCTAAATGTAGGATGAAAAACTACAAATCTCCTAGGTTGGAGATAACATAGAAGAAAACCTGGTGACCTTGGGTATGGTAATGAATTTTTAGATGCATCACCAAATACAATATCCATGAAAGAAATAATTGATAAACTGGACTTCATCAAACTTTTTAAAAAACTAAATACTTCTGGGGCACCTAGGTGGCTCAGATTGTTAAGTGTCTGCCTTCAGCTCAGGTCATAATCCCTGAGTCCTAGGATTGAGCCCCACATGGGGCTCCCCACTCAACAGGGAGTCTGCTTCTCCCTCTCCCTCTGCCCCTCCACCCATTTGTACTCTTTGTCTCTCTCTCAAATGAATAAATGAAATGTTTAAAAAAATTATAGACTTCTACTTTATGAAAGACAATGTCCAGAGAATGATAAAACAAGCCACAGACTAGGATAAATTTTTGCAAAAGAAGTGTCTGATAAAGGACTATTATCCAAAATATACAAAGGATTCTTAAAATTCAGCAATAAAAAACAAACAACCTGATTAAAAACTGAGCCAGTGACCCTAACAGACATCTCACCAAAGAAGTTATACAGATGGCAAAAATAATATTTATATGAAAAGATATTTCACATTACCTGTAATCAGGGAAATACAAATAAAAACAATGAAATACTACTACAAACCTATTAGAATGGCCCAAATCTGGAACACTAGCAATACCAAATGATGCTGAGGGTGTGAAACGATAGGAACCCTTACTCACTGCTGATAGAAATGCAAAATGGTACAGCTACTTTGGAAGACCATATGATGGATCCTTACAAAACCAAATATAATCTTACTATATGATCCAGCAATCACATTCCTTGGCGTTTATCCATCCAAAGGAGTTGAAACTTACGTCCTCCCAAAAACCTGTACATGGATGTTTATAGCAGCTCATTCATAGTTGCCATAACTTGCAGGCTTGCAGGTGACCACGTTGTCCTTCAGCAAGGTGAATGGACAAACTGTGAGGCATCCAGACAATGGAATATAATTCAGCGCTCAAAGGAAATGAGCTATTCCACCGCTAAAATACATGGAGGAAACCGAAATGTATTTTATTAACTTAAAGAAGTTAATCTGAAAAGTCAATGTACTAGATAATTCTGACTATATAACATTCTGGAAAAGGCACACCCTTGTAGATAGTAAAAAGATCAGATGCATCAAGGTGGCTCCATCGATTGTAGCCAATGTACCTGTCTGGTGCTGGACGTTGATAGTAGAGGAGGCTAGGAATGGATGGGACAGGGGTACATAGGCAATCTCTGTACCTTCCTCTCAGGTCTTCTGTGAACTTAAACCACTCTAAGAAAGTCTTTAAAAAAGTGGCAAGCCTGGGGTGCCTGGGTGGCTCAGTTGGTTAAGCATCTGACTCCTGATTTCAGCTTAGGTCATGATATCAGGGTCCCTGGGCTCCATGCTCAGTGGGAAATCTGCTTGAGATTTTCTCACTCCTTCTCCTTTTTCCCCTTCCCCCGCTTGCTCTCTCTGTCTCTCTCAAATAAATAAATAAGTCTTTATTTAAAAAGTGGGGAGCCTTAAAATTACTATGTAATGCAGGTGTGTCCACTTACCTGCAAACTTAAATGACATGGCAATTACTGTCTAAAATTTTTCTGTTTTGCTAAGTTCCTAGGCTGTCCTTGCCTGGCCCTGTGGCTAGAGAGAGCAGGACTGTGTGTGTGTGTGTGTGTGTGTGTGTGTGTGTGTGTTTGTGTGAATGTGTGTGTTTTGTCTGCACCCGTTACTCTTTCTGGGTTCCCAGGTACTTCTTCAGCCCCAAGATTGGGGTATATGAGGTGAAAAGGAAACCTAGGAAACTCATCACCATGTTGTCTTTGGGTCCCAATATCCCTACCTCCCTTTCCTTCTTCTCTCAGCCTTTCAGAGTCTCTTAAGTGTGCTTATATATAATATCTAGGGTTTTTAGTTATATTTAGTGGGAGAAATATGGAAAAATAGGTCTAGTCCACTTCAAACTTGAATATCTCACAATTAACTTTTACTTCCTGTTCTGATTTTAGTACTCAATATGTTTCCAATGCAATAACAACAATAAGACATCAGGTCACAAGTTGAGTGTCTACTGTAGCAAACAAAGTTAAACTATGTGGACTCCATAAATACTCAAAAAGTATGTATGTGAGCCCCAAAATACATTTACTCTCCATAAATATTCAACTTCAGTGTCAGCTTTGAGCACTTTTGGCTTTTGGTGATTCTCAAGATTTTATCTCCTGATTCTTTGGAGAAGAAGATTTATACATCAGTTTTACCCTGACTCATGTTTAAATCTGGAATCTCCTTTTGTTTAGGGAAGAGCCCCCATTCTAGCTATCTCCCTTGGTACCTTGTAACCCCAAATGTAGCTAGCCAGATTCTAGCCTCAGGTGAAAGCACAATGGTTTGGGAGAATCAGACCATAAGTTTCTTCCCAAAGAAATAGCTGGTAATTCATATTTCTGAATGGGTTTCCATTCATATTAGAACAATGGAGAACATTTGTTGGGATATTGGGAAGCTAAGATCATGCACCCCCAACCCCTTCCTTTTTGTTTTGAGAGGCATCTGTGGAAGTGATAGTGACTCTTTAGTGGCTACAGTTCTTACTGGACAGCTTGTTCATCTGTATTCCAAGTTTTCTGTCTGTTAGCCTTGGTTCCAGGATTCTAGTAAGACCACTACTTCCCCTTTACCCTTTATCTCCAGGAGCAGTAGTGATGTTCTTCTTCAATTACATCATTCAAGTCTTCTTTATATTAATATCACCCCCGTTATCCCTAAGATCACACAGGTCACAAATGGTAGAGGTGAGACTTGATCTGTGACAATCCAGCCACCAACTTTATTCATTTAAACAGAATGTTACAGCTACATCAGGCCATGGAAAGACTCCCAAACTTCCCAAAAGGAAATGCAGAATTTGAGAGTAGCTCTTTCCCTAAAGCCTGATAGTTAATTCAAGTCCAATCACATACCTGTGTTTTCTTTAATAGTCCACTGTAGATGGTATTTTATATAATAGTAGATTGAGACATCTAAGAATACCTAAAAATGTATGTATATTAAAACAGTTTTGAGTTAATAATGCTTATCTCCTTGTATTATTAAAGAAATGATACAAGTGCTGCTCAACTTTGGTTTTAACCCACCACAGAGATTGATCTCTACAATTCTTAAAGATATTTTTACCTTCTCTCTCAGCCTCTTTCTTAGTGAAATTTCATGATATTATGTATTTCTTTCTATAGAGATGGTGAGGCAAAAACTATAGCCTGTGGTAAAAAAGCTCATTTCCATATATGCAATCAGGAAGAAATTTTTTGTCACTCATGCTAAACTTTCCAGTTGCTATTGACATTTTTGTCTCTTAATTTGTAGGAGGTACCTTCCCAATTGTTTTTAGAGAAGCTTTCAATCTGGCTGTCAGCCAAACTAGAAGTTTAGTGCATTCTCAGCTGAAGTCTTCTCTTGTGGGTTAAGGGTTTATTAAACAATCCCAGGGCTATCTGGATTAGACTCTATATCCATTCTGAATTATGTTAAAATTCTAACTTGTCAACATTACAGTTGAACATATCATTCTCCAGCATGGGATTTTAAAGGAACATGGAAGACAATGTGACAATTGAGTATTTTCAAAGAAAAGTCAGCAGAGATCAAGGAATTCTAATATATTTTCCTTTTTTTTAATAAATACATAAAGCTTTTTACCATTTCCCTCAATTATTTTGATTAACACGATAATAGGATCTTTCAGAGCATCATTAGACCAATTTTCACAGCCTGATGTAAGGACTCATTTCACAGAAATAATCATGACTAGCATTAATAGATGAATGTCAGTGCCATAACACAAGAGCATAAGGCATATTTACACCATCTTAACATACAGAACACCATACACATACACAAAAATATCACAGGTCCAGAACAAATAAAATCAATTTCCTAGACAGCTTACGTTTACAGGCTTCGCCTGAAATACTTTTTTTTTTTTCTTAATTTTTTTGTAAATTTTTCTCTTTCCAAGCAACAAACAGATCTTCCCTACGTCTTGTGATTTATTTGTTACATTGTGTTCATGCAAAAATAATAACTTGTTTTATTATATTAACATTTAAACGGTTTTGGATTTGGGTCCCCACCATCACTGAACATTTTCCTTGATGTTGCTTCACCCCTACTGTCATTTTCGCTGGAGTGATCCGATGATTTGTTTTTGGCGAGTCACAAAATGGCAAACATATCCAGTTGACCACAGTTCAAAAAATCAAGATTCGAAGCTTCTTGATCATGCACATTTTACTTTCATTCTTGCAAAATGATTTGAATCAGATATGCCATTTTGAATTAACATGTGTTTTTTTCTCTTTTTTCAAAATCATATTTCTAAAAACAACAACAACAACAAAGAATGAAAGAAAAGACTGTCCCACGTCCACTGTTCACAAAAAGGAAGAGCAGCAAGAATCACACTGACCGTTGTTAGGATATAGTCAGGCGGCAACACTGAATGTCATCGAATGTCACTGAAACACGGCAGGAAGGCGACGATTACTATAAGCCGTACTTCTGCAACAGTTCAGACTGCCACTGGCGTTTGCGCTCTGGAAAATAATCCGGAATGTGGATTTTTTTAAAATCCTGAATACACTTTTTCATTTCTTCTTCCACGCTTAGCTTCTCACAGACTTTCTTTTTGGAGAGATTCGTTTCCCGGGACTTGCTGATGAGTGTCTGAAAGAGTTCACTGTTCCGGCGTTTATCTGGTAGGGGCATCCATGGCACAGGGGCTTTTCTGGAAGGGCGATCCAATGTCAAGGTGTTGGGCTGGTGAGCTGTTGCCTGCTGGGCACTGGGTGGGTTGTCCTGCGGAGTGCTGGCCTCTGAGTGGCTGTCACAGCTGGAAGTGGAGAGCTCGTTACAGGAAGTCCCACTTTCACTTCCTTTATCTGTGACTTTGTCATGTTTCCTATCTTCGTGTTCTTGTTTAGGTGACACTATTTTCTGAGGTGGTCCTAAAAAGAAAAGAAAAGCAAAAAATAGCAAGTAGAATGATTAAATGAGAAGTGGGAAGGTCAAATTAAATAAGCTTTATATTTTTTAAAATTTTAAACCAAGGACATTTATCTTCAAAATATTGCTGTATGTTGCATTAGTTTGTATTTGAGGGGTTAAACACGACACCTAGCTTTATTAACTGCACATTGAAGCATGCATCATGCCGATGAATTATTTCTATAACCGAGTTTAGGGGGTTTTCTTAATGAACATTTCTGCCATAATAAATCATCAATAACTTTATGCTGAGAAGAAGATTTTTGTTATTTTAGTTACTGGTTCCTGAAGTCTAAAAAGATATTATAGGTACATATTTTGTTGGTCCCATAACTGTTTCATGAGACATCTAGTTCATTTTTGTTCTACTTATTGGGCTCTAGGAGTCCTTTGTGTATATATTTACATTATAAAAGCAGAAAGCACCATTGCTCTATTTTACAAAGTAGTCATACTCTTCAGGCTCAGAGGCTCAATAGCCTCATTTATGTTTCCAAATGGGAGACTGGCTTAAATCTTATCCTCAGTCTCTTAATCTTGTTTTCTATTTCCTTGAAGAGAATTATGAAACTGAGGCAAGATATATATGTGCCTAATAGTATGGTGAAAAAATATAGTTGAAACACAGTATTTTCTTAAAATACAAGGTTTACCCTTTGAGGTAAATTACCCAGGAGGACTATTTTCAGAAAGTGATAGTTTGCCAAGATAATTATTTCAAATACACAAACAGTTTACTTCCAAGAGGGAGCATATTTTATTCTTGACTCTGCTTTGGGATTAGGATCTCCATTTAACATTTGCTGAATGCTACTAGATACACAGAACTACAATAAAACCTTGATTAACTAAAGCCCAACCGTTGAGAAATATGTTACTCAAATCTTATTTCTTTCCTGTAGTCAACTTTTATAAACAGGTCATATAAATCAGAATGGGGAGTGGGGAAAGGCATCAGTATTTTTAAGCAGTTGCCCAGAAGATTCTATTGTGTAGCCAGAGTTGAGAACAATTGGTTTGATCTATAGGGTCTCAAGTTTGACCACATATGGAATTATCTGGAAAGCTTAGCTTATTGATGCCTTGGTCTTAACCCTAAACATCCCACTATAATAAGACACTATCAGGCCATTGGGCCATTTAATAGAACTAGGTGATTTCAATCTGTAGCCAAGATTATGAATCTTTCCTCAGTCTAATATATAGTAAACAAATTATATATAGTAAATAATAATAAATATATAATATATAGGGGCGCCTGGGTGGCTCAGTGGGTTAAGCCTCTGCCTTCGGCTCAGGTCATGATCCCAGGGTCCTGGGACCAAGCCCTGCATCGGGCTCTCTGCTCAGCGGGGAGCCTGCTTCCCTCTTCTCTCTCTGCCTACTTGTAATGTCTGTCTGTTAAATAAATAAATAAAATCTTTAGATATATATATATATAATATATATAATTATATATGACATATATAATTCTATATAACATTATAAAATACAAGTATATATAATATACATATATATTAAATAATGTAATATATAATATAAATAATAAATATAGTAAATAAGTATAGTAAATCAGTCTAATATGTAGTAAAAAATACTTTATACTATTCAGAAAAGTGGGGAAACAAATCAACTTTTATAAAAAAAGTACTTGCCATAAAAGCATCTACTATCTGCAACATTCTATTGGACAATATTACCAATTTTCCTATTTACAATCAGAAGAAGCAAAAGAGGATGCCAAACATTTAAGAGGGTGAAATTTTACTTGGGTGGGATTAAAGATTAAAAAATGCTTTGGAACTTTTTGGAATGATGGAAATATTCTATATCTTGACTGTAGTGTTAGCTGTAGGACAGTATACATTTGTGAAAATTGATAGAATTGTGTAACTAAAATGGGTGCCTTTTGTTATGTAAACTGTATCTGAAATGACATAACCAAAAACAAATAAATAAAAAAAATTCTCAAAACCTTAAAGAAGATGTACCTGTTTGAGGGAAGGTCTTAACTAATTATTTCATACTTCCCTTGTTCACAATACAGTAAAACTCTAAGAAATGCTGAAAGCACACCAATACATTTCAAAAACATCACAACCATGGATTAAAGAGCACAAAACCTAACAGCTATTTTTTTAAAAGCCTCTGCCATTTTCACTTATGGTAAGAGAGAATGGGGGTGGATTTGAGAGATGGGGGCAGAGAAGATGTACTTATTAAGACTCTTTGATGGGGTGCCTGGGTGGCTCAGTGGTTTAAAGCCTCTGCCTTGGCTCAGCTCATGATCTCAGAGTCCTGGGATCGAGCCCCGCATTGGGCTCTCTGCTCAGCAGGGAGCCTGTTTCCCCCTCTCTCTCTGCCTGCCTCTCTGCCTACTTGTGATCTTTGTCAAATAAATAAATAAAATCTTTAAAAAAAAAAAAGCCTCCTTGCTTACTAACCCAGATCCATTCTCAACATTCTTTTCTCCTTAGTGGCTGATGGGCACAACTATGTCCTCAGGAACCCTTGCCTTCTGGCTTTCAGTTGAATTCAGCCAATGATAAAGACTAGCATGACCATGCCCTCATCCCATCCCATCCCCAGGATTTCAGGATCTCACTGTGTTCCTGGACCAAGAGGCATAGCCCTGTCTGGCAGCTCTGTCCTCTCCCCCCTTCCCTCCCTCTTTCTGGAATCTCTCTTTCCATAGTCTATTAAACAGAGGTTCACATCTTCAGGCCTACAGTGTTCACCATGTCCACTGTAATTGGCACGAGGGTACTGCCATTCTGTTGTAAACTGTCAATATTTAACTTTTCTCAAATTACCCAATTGGATATGCCTTCTCTTTCTTCTGGCACCCTGACTAATAGACCCACATTGGCATCAGCCAACTTCTCCAGCATTACTTGTAGGATCAGTGTTTCAGTGGCATCAGATTTTAGTGGTAATGATATTGAAATGGAAATGGGTTTAAAGTCCTAGTGATCTGGAATCAAATTCTAGCTCTGGGAAATAGTCTATTGGCCTTGAGCAAGGTACATAGTTCCTCTAAGCCTCAATTTTCTCATCTGTAAAGTGGGGTAATAGTACTTTCCCCATAGGCTGAGATCAAATGAAATGCCATATAAAAGGGTCTAATAAAATAAATCTCAACAATCAGAGTGCATCGTTATGATTTCTTTTTCTAATGTGCAGATGTTTAGGGACATCTCTGAAGATTTCAAGTTTGCTCAAGAGTTTACACATATGTGTTTATGTGGAGCTCAGGGTGGTGGAGGAGGTATAGCATCTATTTATCTAATTATCTTTATGGGTGAGTGTGACCTCATGCTAGCATGACACCCATTGTCCTCCAAAATAAGATATAAATAAATGCTTTTTACCTTTTATGTCTGTCTCCTGCATTACTTTAACCAGAAATCCCTACAGAAAAGTCTATGATTTTCATTCCCAATAATGACTAAAAGATTAACTTCAAATACCTGGAAAACCAACTTATATCTAAGGATAACTGAATGATGAGAAATCATTTTTCTGTTAATAGGCTGGGGAAATAGAGCATTGGATAGAGATACCAAGGCAGAAAAGTAACATCAGAATGGAAAACAGCACGGAAAAAGGGTATTAGGTACCACCAGAGCAAATGTTTCATTCTGGTTTTATTCACTGGGAGAAAGATGCTTAATGACATATGCTGGGGAGGGTACAGAGTTATATAAAGTTCATGTGTTAGCTAACTAAATTACATATGATTATATGCCTAATGGCATTATAATTTATTCATGGAAATAAGCCTCCTCCCTGTCCTCCCAATATATACACAGATGAATGTAGAAACTCCACAACACAATAGAATGCAACATATGTATGTCAGAAATGAATTGCTCTTGGAGTTTAAGACAGAACATCCAGGAAGACTTCTGTGAAGGAGGCACTAAGCAGTTTAGCCAGTGGAGTTGTATTGAGTATCACTATGAGCCAGGCACTGTGTTAGGGTCTAGAGGAGGCTCATAGTAAGTTCTCTGGTGAAGCTCACAGGCTATTTTATGATATTTTATAACACTGAGTGTTTAAAATGCATGAACACTTTAGAGTATCTCCCACTATAGAAAAAAGAATTGTGGGAAACTGAACTTATTATGATCTTAACAACTTATTTTTTAAGAACTTAGAATATATCAAATTACTAACCAGAAACAGCAAATATACACTTTTATTTTTCACTTCTTCTATATCATAAATCATCTTTAGTTAAGTCTGGCTCGGATGTTTGGCTCAGGTATTTCTACTATGACTTAAAGGAAAAGGTTTAACTTTATCTTGTCCACACTTTTGAATGTACAGAATATTATGACAGTTTTCTATATATATCACTAGCAGGAACAAATAGTCTCCTTTTGATTAATGCCAGAATTTTTGATAATGCATAACATATGTATTATTACTGCAATTTGATTAAGCATATTTTAAATAATTAGTGATAACTTAGTGGATTCAAACTGGAGCTAAGATACAATAATAAAATGACTTATGGGTTTTTTATGACATGAAATTTAAGAAAAATGAACAAACTGCATAGGAAGTAATGATTTACTCTATTTGCTTAGTTTTCTTGAGAAAGCCTGCTAATTGCAGGCTTCCAGGGATAATTTAAAACTCTAATTTTACATTATTCCATTCAATGAACCAAAGCCACAGGAAATGTCCTAAGCACAAGATGAAAAATTATTTAAATAGCACCAAGTCCAAGTCTTATATATATGGGAAAAGCATGTGTGTCAGAAACTTCTCTGTGTCTCTTCTACTAGTGATAGAATACATATATAAATGATCTTGTTAAAAGCATGTTGCCTTCCAAGTTCGAGCATCAGACAGACTGAGTTTAAGAAAAGAAAACAAAATGTAATTTGGTGGTCTTACCAGCCGGGCTTTCTTCCATCACATAAATAAGCTCACCAGTAATTATTAGAACAAGCAACAAATCAATGAATAAGCAAACCTGTTACTTATTTAACTTTTAAAAGGAGTTAATTATTTAAAAATACCCAATACATATGTATACCTAGAAACTTTCCCAAAAGTATTTGGGCAATTGAATCCTTTCATTTGTCTATTTGCTATTAAACAGATTAGGATTTTCATCTAGGAGTGGATCCTCTTTCAGAGGAATGACAGCCTTACCTAGGAGACATGCAAGTCAGCCAACTAAGTCATGCCCCTCTACAAATAATATTATTTTTTTTAAAGAACAGTCAGTACACAACATGCACACACACACACACACACACACACACACACACATACACTATACTCATTTATTATGCTCACATTTTTCTTCAGTGTGGGAATGACCTTGGAAGATCTGGGTTTGAGCTTGGTTAAGTGCTTTGTGTTTTGTGTTCGTCATGGAACCTCTCTAAAACTTGGTCTTTGTCATTAAAATTTTGGGGTTGGCCCGTAAATTCATGTTATGAAGTTCTGTAATTCTAAATTACATAATAAATAGGAAGGGATTTTCCAGGCAGTAAAATTCTAATCAGATATTAAATATAAAAAATTCATGAGTTACCACTAATAAAAGTTACCTCTTAGAATGTGGAAACAAAAACAATTTCCACTAAAGTACTTCACAGAATTACATGGTTCAAGGATAACTTTCTCTACGTTTACTGATAGGAAGTGTAGTTTAGAAGACATCACCAGTTTATATTTGTTTCATTAAATCTGTTCCTTTCATGGAAACACAGACAAAGATAATAACATTTAAGGCATCACAGTGCAGACTGGCTGGGCTCACATCCTAGTTTAATAACTTACTAGGTGTGTTTTCCTTGGGCGATTTTCTTTGTGCCTCTGTTTCCACAAAATCATGGTAAGGCTTAAAGAGCTAACACCTGTAAAGCACCTAGGTGGGGCCTGGCATGTGTAAATGTTCACAATGTCAATTGTTATTACTCAGCATACATATCCTGTGTGATTTGGCCATCGGTAGCATGGCTGATTCACTTATCTGAATTTTGAGAGAACAGAGGGACCCAAATCCTTCCCCTCTTAACTCTGGCTCTACACGTGCTACCTACAAACACATGGCTTCCAGCTGTCTCTTGGCTCCTGGAGGCCTCAGTTTTTTACTCAGTAAAAATGAAATAAGAATAGAAATACCTAGTCACAGGGCTATACTAAGAAAGGAGAGAATGTATGTCAAAGCAATTTGCCATGAAGTTCTCTCCAATAGATTTGAGAGGCCATGAAGTATTAAATTTTCATATTCTAAAAGGAACTTATTTGAAAAAATAAAACACAAAAGCTCTCTTTTAAGTTATTAAAATGTGTGAATTAAAGGCAATAGTAGAAACATTACATTAAACACAATAAAACAAATTGAAAGTATCACAATGGGCCAAAAGTATAAAATTGGGTAAAACAGGGCTTATGATTAATTCCATTGAGTTTTATTACACTGATACAAAAAGGAGGAAGTTATAGCTTTTTTAAGTCATCTGGCTGGCTAGTGTAATAGAAAAATTAAACACTAATATTTTCATTTTTAAAAAAAGATAGGTGACTTCTGGATAGTTCTGGGTGTAAGCACATTGAATAATTCCATATTTTTCTTGGAATACACAGCCATTTCTAAATGCAGTCTATGTGTACAATTGCACACTTGAAAACACCTTTTATTTTAATCTCTTTACCTGCCTAGTGATGATAAAAAAGACTGAATATGTAAAATATATCCGCAACAGGCACAATACCCAGAAGGAAAATTACCCTTTAATAGTACTAAATTCAATGGTCTATGAATGGTTATGTGCTACTTAAACAGAATGAACCAATCCATCTTAAATATTAGCACCACATGTCTCTAGGTATTAAGCAGTTGAGTCAAAAGGGAAAAAAAACTCCATTTTGATTTGCTAAACATTTGTTGAGCACCTATCATGGACCAGGCATAATGATAGTTACAAGAAGGACACACACACAAACACAAACACACAAACACAAGTAGGTCAGGCTTAGGGTGACAGTAATACATCAGTAACTAACTTTTGAAAAGGACAGGAAGGAGGAAACAGGAGTAAATTGTGTAAATTGTGATTGGAGTGAATTAAGGGATGAGCATTATTTTTAATTTTAATTTATTAGTTAAATTCTCACACTAAATTGAAATTTAAAGTCCATACAGGAGGTGAGTTTACCTTAGAGTAAAAGGCTATTTGAATAAATAAAGATCAACTTTTATATTAGAAAAATTAAACTCATTTCTTTATGTTTTCTACAGTCTCTACTATCATTACTTAATGTTTTTTATGAATGAAGAGGAATGAAAAAGAAACCAAAAGAAGTGTAATTTGGAAAGATAAACATGCTGTGGTATTCCTTTCCACATCCTGACATGATTAGTCACCCGTCCATTCTTTTGATCTACCCCGTACCTGCTAACTTTTGATTGTACTTATTTATTACAGTGTTTCTCCCAGTCTCAAACCGTAAATGCCTTGAAGGTAGAAACTGCTTTTCTAGCCTATCAGAAGCCTTAATCAGAGTAATTGCTTGTCCAAATTAATAAAATGATCTTTACCCCTATGAATATCTATAGTATCTACGACTTACTATATCAGTCATTACTGAATGAATATTCACTACCTTTTATGTTACTAAATATTCACCAAGATGACCACAGAGAGGTAAGAAAGCTCCCATCACCCCCACAGAAATATTTGTCCCAATGTCCTATGCTTCCTCAAATGGTTGTGGTTTCGATGAGGGTGGTGACCATGTTTTGTTTCCTTGTGTCACTCAGTTCAGGTCAGTGATTTGTTTTGTCACTGAATCAAATGCAAATAAAGTGATTAATAATTAAGTAAATAAGCAAATGTAATGTAGTATTTTTTTTTAATTTGACAGACAGATATCACAAGCAGGCAGAGAGGCAGGCGGGGGGGGGGGCGGGGGAAGCAGGCCCCCCACTGAGCAGAGAGCCCAATGTGGGGCTCTATCCTAGGACCCTGAGATCATGACCTGAGCCGAAGGCAGAGGCTTAATGCCACTGAGCAGGCATCCCCAAATGTAATGTTAATATTAAGAAAAAATGTGAGAGAAAATATATGTTTAATTGAACATATATTTGAGGAGGTTTTCAAAAGTAATCTTATCACCTTCCTTGCATTTCATACATCTGTGTCTTCCTAGTAGTTATTTCTGTAGACGATATCCAAGGTCAACTTCGGCTACCCAATGGATTCATTTCTTATTTCCAATTATTTCCAGGTCTTGTTAATTCTGCTTTTACGGTGGCTCTTAAATCAATCCCTTCATTTCTCTTCCCATTTTCACCACTTCTAACGGGTTTCTCGTTACCTCTTACCGTGTCTCTTAACCAGCTCTCTGAATTCCTTTTAGTCCCACTTCAAACTATTTTTGCAAATTTGCTAAATAAATATTCCTGAAGTCTAATTCCATCAAGTATCTCACTTGTACAAAAGCCTTCCAAATAGTTCCCTCTGCACACAGGATGAAGCTTAAATACTACATTTTGGCACTGAGGATTGTTCTTAGTGTGACTCAAGCGATTATCCCAGTCCATCCGGTACTGCTCCCCACATAGCAGCCAAAACATACGTGTTGCTTTCGGTAAATGCCTTACTTAACCCATGCCCATTTCCCTCCCCACGGACTGTATTCCATCTATGCTCCTCATTCTTCAGAGCCCGTGCCAAATGGTGTTTTCAGCATAAAACCTTCCATTCTCACATTTGGCTGTAATATCTTGTTCCCCTTCCCTTAATGACCCATAGCAGTTTGTTTGAATCTGTCTCAAAGTATGGAGCCTATTTTTGTCTTAAATAATAGTCATTTCTACACGACTTTTAACTTCCACAATGCATACACACAGACACACGTACAAAATTTTAGTTTGCATTTCTTGAAGCACCATCCCCATGATTGGGCTTATACTAATTCAGTAACTCATTGTTGAACTGAATTAAATGAAATTAGTCTTGCCTGCAAAAGAGTGTCTAAGCACATAGGGAATTGTTTTATTCCCAAAGAACATCTTTTTGTTTTGTCTTCTTTTAACTAAAAAAAGATAAACCCAAGTATAATTAAGCTTACAAGGTGAAACAAAAACAAGCAAAAATCAAAGAAGATGAGCCTTTGGCAGTCGGGTATGAGAAGGGGCTTACAGTCTCTCTAGTTACTCTAAGTATTCCTTTGGGAAGGTCCCTATATTATTCCTTTTAAGTTACTAAAGAGAAATAAAAAGTATTTGGGAACCATAAATAATGAAGAAAACCCATTTTCTCTGCTCTTCAGAAGAATTCTACATCAGTCATGTGATTGTACTGGGTTGTTACACCTAAATATTTCTAGTAGGAAAGGTATCACTTGTCCACTTGTCCTTTTAGAAGACTGATCACATGTGAAATGGTTACTGACACCTTGTCTGAAGGCTACATTTAAAACTGACCTCTGCATTTCACTCATGGGAGCTAGGATTCTGTGGTACAGTGATCATTTTTGTGTTTAAGAAAATAAATGTCCCACCCCTCCAAAAAAACCCCAAAAAACCTAAAAAATTCCATTAAGATGCCCAGGCTCATTTTGGAATTGGGAATTAAGACCATGTAATCCTGGGTTCCCACTACCAAATCCACCATTCCTTATTATTGATATTGTTAGAGTGTTTTTCCACGTGCCTAGGTCATCACCTTCTAATGACCTCCCTTTTCAAGCAATATTCTGTATAAGACAGATAATTTATCTCTTTTTCAAATTTGTGAACACACGCCAACTCTTGTTTGTTCCACATCCATAAACTGTGGACCATAACACCTGCATGGTGCTTGGCAAGGATTAATGAGAGGTTAAATCTACAACACATCTAATGACCCTGGGAGGGGAAAGAAAGGAACTTTGTAAATATAGGCTGGGGTTACACTTACGATGTGCTGTGTATAACAAATTTATGTGAACATAAAACCATGCTGGTTGTAAATTATCGTTGCTGTTATAAATACGAAACAGCTGTCTCATGCTTGAGAAAAAAATTTTTGATGACAAGGGGAAGAAGAGGTTGTGACAAGGCAAAAAAAAAGTAAAAAGAAAAAAAGAGAGAGAGAGTAATACTCTCGGATTCCCAAAGCAGTATCAATTGCTGGCGGAAAGTCACAGTTGAGGGGATTTTTATTTGTCAGATCTCTTCAGATCTTGAGTGCCTGCCTGCCGGTAAGTACTTTCAAGTACTTCTAACAATGGTCAGCGAGATGTAACATTTTGTAGCTGCCATACTATTTAATGTGAGTGCCACCTCTTTTCACTTTGAGATTCATAAAAGTGTGCCTATTATGGAAGCAGCCCAGTGAAGAATCAGTCCGGTGCATGGGAAACGGAAACACAGATGCTCACAGCAGTTTAAGGTGAAGTTGTGCGACAGTTAAAATAAAAAAAAAGTTCTACCTTTGGAAATGGCAAAACTGTGCTTGAAGTGAAGTTCTGACCCCTATTAGCTATGTGTAGCTATGGGTGTCTTCAAGACTCATTTTCCCATTCTGGTTAAGAGGCATTAAAAATATGGTACCTTGGGACGCCTGGGTGGCTCAGTTGGTTGAGCGGCTGCCTTCGGCTCAGCTCGTGGTCCCAGCGTCCTGGGATCGAGTCCCACATCGGGCTCCTTGCTCAGCGGGGAGCCTGCTTCTCCCTCTGCCTCTGCCTGCCACTCTGCCTGTGCTCGCTCCTGCTCTCTCTCTGACATAAAATAAATAAAAAATCTTAAAAAAAAAAATATGGTACCTCCCTCCTAGAGTCGCCATACGTAAAGATACGTGTGAGGAAGAGTCTTACAGGAGGCTGAAAAGCAGCCCCAGAAAAAATTCCAGATATTCCTAATATCTGGAATCTATAAATGTCACTTTGTATGATCAAGTCTTTGCAGATGTGATCAAGAATAGTGAGATGGTAAATTCATCTGGAGACCTGAAGTCAACCACAGGTATTCTTGCACAGGGGGGTTGGAAGTCAAGGACTACCGGCAGCCTCCAGAAGCTGGGAGAGGTAAGCAATGGATTTTCCCCTGGAACGCCCCTGCGGACACCTTGATTTCTGCCCAAAGTGATTTCAGACTTCAGACCTCTAGAACCCTAAGACAATAAGTTTCTGTTGTTTTAAGCTACCAAAAGTCTGGTAATTTATTACAGCAGCCATTGGAAACTAATACAAGTCTATTTAGTCTCCTGTCTGACCCTCGGTAGATGCTAAATTATGGCATTTATATAAGAGAAAAACATTTTCCTTAACAACTGGATGTTACTGGATCTGAATTACAGGATCTTAAGTTTCTCTATTAAAATACAATCTCTTGCAGTCTCTGCCAGATTGCCATCCTATTTCTCTTCCAACTAATAGCCCATAAGATTTTAGAAAACAGTTATCATCTCTAGTCTGTTTTCCCCAATTATATAAATTAACCATTATTTCCAATAATGAGGTTTATAGCCTCCTAATGTCACATCCCAGTACACTCTACACAGCAACATTCCCACAAAATTCTCCATTCTTTCTATGCACATGCATACTTACACCCACCTACCCTCATGCACATATTACATACACATATAGATACATCATATATACACATATATGTCTGTGCATGTGTAAATGTATTTATAATAATAGAACTATCTCTCATCTGTAACTGATTCCACACACGTCTAGCAACTGATCATTCTATGAAATTCTAGCACCACGAGTTTACTGCCTTCTGGACATTTCTTTAACTTCAAATACCATATGCTCAAAAAAGAGCTCATTATTCTTTCCCTGTAAACCAGTTCCTCCCGCTATGTTTTCTATTTTTCTTTTTTATAAAAGCACCACAATCTTCATAATCAGCCAGGTTTGCAGTCTTAGAATCTTCTTCATTGTTTCTATTCTTATCCCCCTATTGATTCCCTGCTCATGTGACAGCCACTAATCCCGTTGCGCCTACTTTGATAATGTCTCAGTCACTCATTTCAGTCTTCTCCCCACAGTTATGATCCTCATTAACTCATATTGAATCTATTGTAATCACCTTCTAACCTCTTCCTCAATCTATTGAAATGACATTCTGGAGCTCTTTTCCTCTTTAATATCTGCTTCCTGCTATCCATACTAAAATCCCAGCTACATAGCACTGAAATATAGCTCTTATTATAGTACTTGTTCTCAGAAAATATCAAAGTCTTCAGCATCATATCCAATCTGCTAGATCCATAAACAAGACTTTCTATGGTGTGGTCCCAATTTAAACTCCAAAACTTATTTTCTATTACTCCCACTTTCTATTCAAGCTAAATTGGAGATACTAATATTATCCTAAATATCATATGTCTTCTTGTTTTCAATTCCTCACCTATGCAAACTACAGGTTGATTTTTCTTATAGCATACTTAAATAAATGGAGTATATTCTTTATTGGCTGTGTGCGTATGTGTATCTGAGAATATACTTGGTGCTCCTATCTATCTTATGTAATAGACCGTAAACCCCAGCCTACAGGAGTGGGTTTATAACATAGACTGGACCAGTCATAATACCTTACCAACCCAGCCCCATAATCTAAGGCAAGGATGAGGGTTGGGAGACAAGTAATCAGGGTACTTTAATAATAGGAAATCCCTCGAACACTAAACTGTTGATGAGGGGAGAGAAAAAGAAGGTCTAGCCAAAATCACGTCTAGCCAAAAAGCTCTCGGATGTGACTGCCAAGGACTAAATCCCCCACCCCAATTACAGTAGAAGAGAATAAGAGGAGAAAGGGAGTTTGGGCATCTGACTCCGTAATCCCTCTGGCCTCCACCTGTTAGATGAATATTTTAGACCAAATGAAATATTAAATTTATCAGAAAAATGATTTCATTCACCTATTTGGATATTTTATTAGATACATATAACTTTGAAATGTAACTGAAACCTCTCTTCTGAAGCAAGTTAGTGACATGTTGATTATATTGTCATTGGAGGACTCTAACACTTAATGCTAAATGCATAAAGTTAAATTTTTAATGCACATCTTAAGTTATTGATCAGAAACCTGGGGAAATTTATATTAACCAGAAAAAAATATAATCAGTGTGTATTTATGAGCAATTGCTATAACAGCAATATACACAATTTAAGGAATCTTAGGGATTTACTTTTACTCTATTTAACATGTCCATGGGTCCCCATCCCTGCCTTAAAGCCTGTGACCAGAGTGGGTAAAATGCTATTACTGACCTACACTAAGTTCTCATCCATTCCTGTGTCCTGGGAGAAAAGATCTGTTTCAAAAAGTAAAATAGGGTGCAAGGAAAACACAAACTCAGACACACACACACACACACACACACACACACACACACACACACACACAGCCAATATATGCTTTATTATGGAAGTACGGTCAAATGCAGAGACCAAGATGTATTGTAGTAAAATAAGTGTTTCACACCATCCCATGGCAATATGTCACTGTGTATCATCTTTTCCTGTGTAGCCACTAGGTAGGAGAGAATTGGCTTAGAGAAACAAACTTAGTAATACGACCAGGGCAGTTTCTCTTAGTTCATAGTTTCTCAAGTGAGTACAAGAGGAGAGTAACATTAAACATTTATTGAACACCTACTATGGACCATGCACCATGGTAAATGCATATACATAGCACCTCATTTACATTTCACAATAACTTTATAAAACAAGGCCTATTGTGCCTATTTTACTAATAAGAAAACCAAGGCTTAGGAGGTTATGTGATTTGAGAGGTCACATTTGAAAGTAGCAGAGATAGGATTCAGAGTTTCATCTGCCAGACTTCAGAGCTTATACTGAGTTAAGTTCTGAGATACACTGCTTCAAAAACCTGAAAATGGCATTTAAATCAGCTTCCCTGAAGTCCTAAGCTAGAGGCAGAACTACTCATATGAGCTTCAAGTCTTCCTAATCTGATAAGATTGAAGTGTGATGCACAGCTGTAAAAACAAAACAAAACAAAAAAACCAAAAATACAACCAAACAAAAAAAACTGGGGATAAAAGTGCCTAACTGTACCTAAGTGTTAGAATTCCTTTAGATTATTTATAATATAGTGTTATTTTATATCATGTCTATCTTGACAAGAAATAAGTTAAGAAGGCTAAATGTATGAAAATGTGGAATGTGCCTTCTAACTCAGTTCCTATTATTGTGATCATTATTGGGAACAAAGCACTTTAAGCAGGCAAACTCTATCCATCAAACTTAAGATTTTCCCACCTTAAAACAAATGTTTATGTTGCCATATCCTCTGAAAAGCATACTTTTGGGAATTTAGACCAATTAAATTTTTTATGTTAATTAGATAAAGGTCAAGAAGCAAATATGGTTTAAAGAAAACATATATATTTAAGATATGAATTCCACTATAAAATTTATGTGGTAGAAATAACTAGAAAAATGGATAAATAGATATAGAATTATAGCAGAGAAAAATCACAGAGGATAAGGGAATTATCTTAAGACTCAGGACCTGTCAGATATCACAGCTTCCAAAATATCAGAATTCTATTTGTACCATAAGGCATCCTTAAAACTGAACCTTTCAATGATGTGCACCTCTTGAAACGTTTTCACATAAGGCCGGAAATTTCTGCTAAGGCTTTCAGAGCCTAATTAGAAAATGAGTAGATTCTGCCAGGATTGAGACACCTTGAACGTTTCATGTCACTTTATAGTACGCTTAGTCTAAGCCTAATATTTCAGTAGTAGCAGTAACATCAATCTCCCTCTCTGACATTAAAGCCTTACAGATTAAAGGTAAAAGATTGTGAACTGGTGCTAATGAAACCTTTACCAAAGAAAAAGATGTACTGGTGTAATACCTTTGGTGTGGATCAGTCAAAATGGCTATGTAGTGGAAGAATTTGCACTGGGAATACTCTTGAAAAGCCATGCTTAATTACAAGATGTGTTAATACTCATTCATTAAAAGCTTGAAGATAGAAATTTCTTAACATATGAAGCACTAATAACAGAGTATACTCCCAGTAGGATGCATTACAGAACTCTCCATGAAGCTCCGGGAACACAGGATTTACAGAAATGAATATTCTGCTTTGACTTTATGAGGTTCAGTGGAAAGTAATCTGGGTTGGTCACTATTTGCTCACTTTACAAAACTTTCTTAAACAAATTATGTAAAGTCTGAAAGAAATTTCAAATATATGCATTCTTTTTAGGGCAAAATTTTCCATAATAAGGAACTAAACAAGTAAAGGGCTACATTTACTCAATTGTAAGAAATGTATATACAGATTACTAATTAATTGGGAATTATGATTTACATTATGATTGATTTTAACACAACTGTGACTATATACTAGAGAAGGACAAAAATAACATGTTTAACCAATGATTAAAGATTCACAACTCCTTTGCCTCAAAGGCTGGTTGCTCCATTTGTCTTTTTTTTTTTTTTTTGAGATTTATTTATGTATTTATTTGACAGAGAGAGAGATCACAAGTAGGCAGAGAGGCAGGCAGAGAGAGAGGGGGGGAAGAAGGTTCCCTGCTGAGCAGAGAGCCTGTTGCGGGACTTGATCCCAGGACCCTGAGATCATGACCTGAGCTGAAGGCAGTGGGCTTAACCCACTGAGCCACCCAGGCGCCCCTCCATTTGTCTTTCGTGCGCTGTGAACTACTGTGCAAGTAGGACTGCAAGTTCAAAGTCAAAGATTATTCAGAAGGCAGAAGATTCTGAGTGTGCAGATCAAAGAGCAAAGGAGAATTCTTAATGTTTGTTTTCATTGCATTTGCTCTACTAATTTATTTTTTGTTTGTAATAGCAAAAATGTACATATAACTAGAGTAAAATTTTATAATCAAAATCCTTAGTATTATGCATCCAGATTCTTCTAAACTTAAGCATTTAATTAACAACAACAAAAAAACATATAATTCAATTTTTGGTACTATAAATTTTATTAAAAATATTACCTTTTAGGATAGTGCATTCTATAAAACTCAAAGTTTTATAGAAAAATGAATTAAACCCACATGACTTTTACTAGTACTATGTATTTATTGAGAATCATCAGGGAAGATGGCATCATACTTGATGTCTTAGAGACTAGTATAATAATAGTCTAGAAGGGACAGAAAAAGAAATGGACGAGACTGAATCTAGATGGCAGGCCATTTTTTTTTAATTGTTCAATCTCTTACAAAACCTTTTAATATGTTATGGCTGGGAAATGGGGAAAAGAGAGAGAACAAATGAACTAAATCCTTGACAGTGCTAGAAAACAAGAAAAACCTTCAGGAACAGAACAGAAAATACTGGATGACAGAAAACAGATGAGATCAGTCTAAAAAGAATAGAGAAAACATCAGCTTGACACACTCACAGGAAAAAATATAAAGTATAATCTAGTAGAACTCAAGCCCAGAGTAAACTAGTTAATTAATATTGTAATAATATTATATTGGGACAGATGGTGACTACACTTATTGTGGTGAGCACTGAGAATTGTATGGGATTGTCAAATCAATAAATTGTACACCTAAAACTAATAAAACATTGTATGCAACTATGCTTTTTTAAAAAGTTTTATTTATTTATTTATTTAGTAATTTCTATGCCCAATGTGGGGCTCAAACTTACGATCCCAAGACCAAGAGTTGTATGCTCCCCCAACTGAGCCAGCCAGACACCCCAATGTAACTATACTTTGATAATTTAAAAAAAAAAGGCAGATTTCATGGGTTCATAACCTGTGCAGTCACACAGGGCTCCTTCTCACTCAGAAAGGTTGCATGCTTGGTTTAATGCTTTGCTGTTACAGTTTTAAAACAATTTACATTTTGAGCTTGTGTTTTATGAGCAAAGTCCAATAGAATAAGGGAGCATAGGGAACGTGGGAGATAGCCATGAGTGCCTCAGTCTCTTGCTACCCTATTTGCATAAAGTATTTGAATGCCTCATGATCCTAAGATTTCAGAGAGACTCAAAGCAAGTGTAAAGATCTTAAATTAACATTAGGTAAAGTGGTAGGAATGGGGGGCACTATCACTCCTGGAGCCATGTTCTCTGTTCCAACCAGAACTTGCTTGAATTCAGAAGGAAAGCAAATTGCATTCTAAGTAACAAGAATGGCCAAGAATCCTATCATATCCTTTACTTATTCATCGTTATGCTAAACATAATGACATAGGAAGTAAGGGAAAGTAGGACGTCCATAGCTCTTTTTCCTTTGGTCCTTCAGATCCGTGGGTCTATTTGATCTATTTGATACAAACTGATCCAAAGAATAAAAAAATGAGAGAGAGTCTCCTAACAATTCTGTAAGCTTCATAAACTTGATCTCAAATCCAGGAAACATGCGCATGCACACACACACACACACACACACACACACAGAGAAAAGAATACTCTGGGTCTATCTACTTTCTGAACCTAGATCGAATGGAAAATATATCATGACCAAGTGATATTTACCTCAAAAATGAAAGTGACTTCATCACTATAAGCATTACATAGGTAGGAAGAAACAGTGACTAGACAATACCCATACCTGATTTATTTTTTTAATAGCAAACTAGAACTTAGAAGAAAATAATTTCTTAAGTTGATAATGAGGTATGGTTTCTACTAAAGTCAGAATTCAGCCCAAATACCCGTCATAATTAATATGGTTAAATTTTTTTCCTTAAGAGTAGAGTCAATACAATAAGTAATTAAAATAAGTACAAATATTGAAAAGAGACAAAAGAAGTGTCGTTATTTCAGGTGATACGATCTAGAACAATCGAAAAACTCTTTTTAAGAGAGTTTCATAAAGAGGCTAGGTAGAAGATCAACATAGAAAAATCAACTGCTTTCTTCTATAACTGCAGTGTTAATTAAATATATATAATATGTTATATATAATTTTATATATTTATAAAATAAAATACACATTTATATATATGTGTATATATATATATAATAGGTCATGCTCTGTGTAGCAAGACAAAGTTCAAATTAACTGTGGATAAATTTTTGTCCATTTGAGGTATATGAAGAAAAGTATGAAACTTTGAGATGATTTGACTTTATTGAAAGACCAGGAGAAATGGAATAAATGGAGGGAGAAAGTATGTTCCTTATTAGAATATTATTGTAAAGATCTAATTATCCCCAAATAACCATGTAACCAAGATAAAACCAAGGAGTTGGGCTGATGGAAAACAAAATGGTACATGTATCAGTGATAAAACCATCATAAGACATGAGATAAGGTGTGAGGGACCATCTTGTTACCACTACATTGCAGAATTAAACTAACTATGTCATAGGAAGAATAGGACAATTGTAGGTAGTGTCACCACACAATACCATACACACACCTCAGGGAGGGTATCTCTAAAATGTATGGCATAGAGAAGCAAAGCAAATGCATCTTTCCTGGAGGTGTTCAGGTTCCAAATAAAAGATGGTAAAAAGGTGAATGGAAGCACACCAATTTGATAAGAGTAATTTCTCTAGGTAGAAGAGCCTGGGTATGGGGCCAGTGAAGAGGGGCTTTCCTCATCCACTTTACTATTATTTTTAAAAATTTGCTATGAGTATGTTTTCATTTCTTGGTGACTATAAGAACATGGGAGAGAGACATGATAAGAGACTTGGCTTCAAGTCTCAGCTCTGCTGGAGACCAGCAGGGACTTTTGAGAAGGGATTCTACCAATTTGGATCCCAACTTTAATTCCGAAAACAACTTCAAGAGAACTACTCAGTGATCCTTTTCTGCTCTGAATTTTGCAAACATCCCAGCTGAAGGATATGGATATTTGGGACGCAGTGTTTCCTACTGGCAAGACCTAGCTATTATCTATTCCCTTGACTGAAAACAGCCTCTAGCCACAAGCCCACAGCATGCGTACCCAATTTTCGGAGCTCCTGGTGATCAAGAGGAAACTGTTCTTTATTAAATAACCAGGTCATTGCTGCCTCTGTCTAGGGCCTTGAGTGGATTATTGAAAGGGAATGGGAGAGATCTAGTGGTGACCTCAGCACTGCCCCAAGACAGTCGTTGGTCAAACCTGCTGACTGTTCTTGCTCTGGGCACGAGAGCAAGGTCATCTCATCTAATCTCCCATGAATTTTTGTTCATTTCCAGTTAGACTGGGAGCTTCTAGTTGAGAAGCAACTGTGTCTGGAATAGCTTCCAGAAGTAAGGCTTTCAGGACAGGCCTGGGTTCAAGCTCAGGCTTAGTCACTCGGCTGGAGGTCACCTTCAGGAAGCGACCTAAACATGTCCTTACAGTCAGAAATCAGATGAGAAACTCGATACTGCAGATAGCAGAGAGGGCTTCATTCTAATACTTATGTTGTCACTTCCCAGCTGTGTAACCTTGAACAAGCTGCTTGAACTCACCATCCCTTGTATTTCTTACATGTAAAACAGAGATTAAAATGTATCTTTCACAAAGTGCCTTGTACTCAGTAAGTATTCAATAAATATTTTTTAACTAAATAACTGATTCTTTTTTTTTTTAAGATTTTATTTATTTATTTGACAGACAGAGATCACAAGTAGGCAGAGAGGCAGAGAGAGAGGAGGAAGCAGGCTGTCCGCAGAGCAGAGAGCCCAATATGGGGCTCGATCCCACGACCCTGGGATCAGGACCTGAGCCGAAGGCAGAGGCTTTAACCCACTGAGCCACCCAGGCGCCCCAAATAACTGATTCTTTAAATGCAATGGAAATGGAAAAGTGTGAATGGTTCATCCTGTTACAGAAGCTCTTTCGTGTTTTATGTTTGTTTGTTTGAGAGAGAACAGGAATGGGGGAGGGGCATTGGGAGAGGGAAAAAGTCTCCCCACCGAGCATGGAGATGGACTCGGGGCTCAATCCCAAAACCCCGAGATCATGACCTGAGCCAAAGTCAGACACTTAACCAGCTGGCCACCCAGGTGCCCCTCTCTTCATGTTTTTGATCAACATCATCTTTCTGACTCGGACCACTATATTTTAAGTCATAAACCATCTCCACCTCTGTCCTCCTGATTCCCATCCTGAGTGGAAAGTCCTCATGCATCCTTCCCCTCTGTCCTATGTTATTAGAATACAAAATTGTTTTCCCACCAAATACGTGTGTCAACATGTGAACTGAATGTTGTTATGCAAATATTTGTCTCCTTATTTCTTTGAAGGGGGTAAACAATCTGCTGGTACATGTCACCCATGTCAACTGCTACACAGGCAGCAAACGTAAGGTATTAAAAACTCCTTTGTAGCAGGAAAACAACAACAACAACAACAACAACAATGGTGTTCTCTACAGGAAGCCTAGGATAATGCTGAAAGATGAAACTGCTTTGCCTGAGGAGTTTTATTAGGTGCTCCAAAGCATGGGGAATGGCTTGCTACTGAGTTGGTAGCAGAATAAACACGGGCGGAGTAAGCAGGGATGAGAATCAGAGGTACAAGGACCAGGATGAGATGATCACACTCGAGCTATTTGGTGATACCCGAACTTCTCATGGTGTTCAAGAGACAAGTAATAAAGAAGTCCCAGAAAGCTGGGGCAGGCTAGGAAATCTTGTATCCTTTATTGTGTCTTACTTTTTGAGGGTAATAGTGAACATGGCCTTTATGGAGAGGTCCCATGCTTAGAAAAGGCAATTTCTTTTCTTAGGAAAGACAATTTCTCAGTTACCTCAGCAATGATCTCCATCCTATTCACTTCTTTTCTCTGCGGAAAGAGAGTTTCTGGTCACTACCATAATTGTGACATAGTAATTACATGCAGTGTTTAGCTGAAGGCACTATTGGTAATTATTTTTACTATGGTTTTCTTGAGTCGATACTGCTTGGTGTCATCTCAAGCTTGCTCCTGTGTATCCTGGCACAGTGAAGGGCCAGCTAGGAGGGAAATAATTACCTTGGAGCACAGCCATAAGGACCTTCAGAGAAACGTACCACCTCCAAAATGCATCCTAATGAGTAGCCTCTGAATCGTACCTCCATTTCTTATCACTACTTCCATAAAATGAGGCATTCCCTAATGAGGGTCATCATATCAGGCCACAAGATAGAATTGCAAAGTATGTGGAAAAACTGCAAAATAACCCGAAATAAGAAGCTTGGTATGCTCCAAAAGTATCATGTATGCAAATTTTTCCTCCTAAAGAAAAAGATCTTGTCTGGGAGTAGAATAATTGAACTGCTGTTATTGAAGCCCTGTGCCTCTTAACTCTCGCTGATATATTGCCCTGCCCTTCTACTCATTTGTCCTCATAAACTCAACTGGAAACTCACCCACTTATAAATACCACACCTAATGAATAAAGTGAAGGCTGCATTATCGTACTGGATTCGGAAGAAGACTAGGGAGGATCTGTTTATTTCTACCATTCTTGTCAGCTCTGACTTGATAGCTGATGTCGAAACAGAGAAAAGTACAAAGTTGAAGATCCATCTTTAATCCACCGTCTAAATCCCTAGCAGTATGGGGAGGATGTTATTTGTTTATTAAGAGACATTTAGTTTCCTGGCATGTGGATTTTATTTGAGGATTTGTTGTTTTAGAAATGGCATGTGCTTTCTATTTAAGTATCGTAATAGAAAAATTAAAACAAAATGAAAAAAAAGTGTTTGTTCTGGAATCTTGGATTTTTATCCCCTCACAATAAATTTAATGATCTGTTAAAAGTTTTTTTTTTTTCCTGAGGGGTTTTTATTATGCATACACAGCAGGGCTTGCTTTAAAATGGCTTTTCTTGCAATGAGAAACAGAGGAAAGAGATCTGATAGAGCAGAGAACTTAATAGAAGAATATGAAATTCAGAATTCCTATTCAAAGGCAGGACACCCACGAGGGAACGTCAGGTTCAAAAATGACTTTCATCTTATTGAGTTCACTCTTTAAGTCAGCAAAATAATAAACATTTTATTTTATAGACTTTTTAAAAAAGGTGTCTCCTTTTTCCTCTTTTCACTATATGTAAAATAAAAGCATAAGGCTGTGAATGAAAAGCAAAAACCAAAAATGAATGTATGAGCAGAAGTGCATTAAAGAGCCTGGCCAGGCAGAGAGTGAATATGTAAAGTGGGCTGGCTATGGACCCTATAGGGACCCACAGAGAGTACAGAGACTGCAGAGTTCTAGCTAAGGAACTCCAAGACATGAAAGCTGCTGTGAGTTCTAGAACAGAGGAATGGGATAATAAAAAGAATAAAACAGAGAGACCAGAAGGCAAATTAATCTCTCTGAGCTCAGTTTGAGATCTCTCTATGTGAATGCCCAGCATATATTTTTTTCTCCACCCTGTGTAAATATTGCAACAGTGAATCAGACAGCACTTACCTCATACCTTTTCCTCACAGTTCTTTCCTTGAAAGTGTTTTCCCCCTACCTGTGAATCCGAATCCTGTAAGAGTTTTGACAGTGGGGGGTTGCTGTTCAATGGGTACAAAAAGTTTCAGTTATGTAAGGTGAATAAATTCTAGGGATCCACTCTACAACATGTGACTACAGTCAATGATCTATACTGTCCACTTAAAAATGTGTTAAGAAGATAAATCTCACATCACCTGTTCTTACTACAAGTAAAATTAAAAAAAAAAAAAGAGTTTTAGGAAGTCAGAGATCACAGTGAGCAGCCTTCCCTTTTCTCTAACTCTTTGGGTGTATCTGCAGGAATGAATGAAATGCTAAAAGTATTTTTTAAAAATATTTATTTATTTGACAGGTAGAGATCACAAGTAGGCAGAGAGGCAGGCAGAGAGAGCAGAGAGCAGAGAGCCTGATGTGGGGCTTGATCCCAGGACCTGAGCCGAAGGCAGAGGCTTTAACCCATTGAGCCACCCAGAGGCCCCTAAAAGCATTTTTTAAATCTTGTATACTTACCCTCTATTAGTCATAGTCATTTTGATTTGAAAGCAAGAAGATAATCTGGAAAATGTTTTTATCAAATAACCAAGAAAGAAGTCTTATCAAATGAGGATATATATGTAAGTGATTAGGAAATAATAAAGCAGTTTGCTATAAAAACAAGTAGTTCTTTGCTGCTATTTCATTGTTACTGTCTGCCTCAAGGAACACCTCTTCATCACTTGTTTTGATAATCACGTAGGAAAACAACCTTACTAAAACATCCGCACAAGATTTCAGTTAAGTCTGATAAACTAATTCTTGGAAGAAGGGGATAAAATCAGTTCTTGTGGGAATATGGAGAAGGAGCACAACTCCAACTCTGATGGCAAGACAGGAAGGAGGGGACCACTCTTTCCTGTTTTTAAAGATATGCTCCGAGGCTGGGGCTTACAGCCAGATATTAAACAGTTGAGGTCCTAGGAGAGTTTTCACTTCAGCTTAAAGGCAGAATTAGGAAAGCTTGCTCTCCGGAGCTGAAGAGAGAGTCACTGTCACCATTAATGCGAGTAACAGCAGAATGAGGCAAGTTGGGACTGTAGCAGAGATGAAGCTCACCAGTAATGTAAAAGCAGAAATGTATTCATTATGATCTTGTCTCATGTTTGTAAACAATTTTATATTTGACAAAAAGATTTCCCCTTACATTAACTCTGTATATCCTTAAAGTATCTTTAAAATGCCATTATAATACAGGGAATGTTATTAGGCTCATTTTATTTACTTAAAATTTATTATATACTATTATATACTATTTCATGCATACAAAAACACATGCAACATGTGTGTGATGTGATGAAATATAATACAGCAAATAACTATGATCACACCACAAGACTTCAGAAGTAAAACTACCAGCATCTTTTTTTTTTTTTTTAAGATTCTGCTTATTTATTTGAGAGAGAGAGAAAGAGCACAAGAAGGGGGAGAGGCAGGCAGAGGGGGAGGCAGACTCCCCGCTGAGCAGAGAGCCCAACATGGGACTCAATCCCAGGACCTTAGGACCATGGCGTGAGCAAAAGGCAGATGCTTAACTGCCTGAGCCACCCAGTGCCCAAAAGACCAGCATCCTTAATAAAACCTGTGGTTTCTCTCTAATGTCATCCCTCTGAGGATTACCTAAAGACAGCTATTACTCTTAATTTTTATTAATTTACCTTGCAAATTTGCTTTGGTTTTCTTATATTTGAGCTTTCTGAAATGCAGTCATAATTTATTAATCTTTTTCAACTTAACATTATATTTCTACAATTTAACCATGTTGTGAGTTGTTCATGTTCATTCATTTTCACTGCTGTATACTATACCATTTTGTATCTATTCTCCCATCAGTGTACACTGGGGCAGTTTTCAGTTTTTCGTTAATAAGAACATTGTTGTTGTGAACATTCTGTCTTCTGGTATACTCGTGTACAAATTCTGTAGAGCATATTATGAGCAGAAACAATATAACTTTGTAAGATAATGCCACATAATTTCACATTTTCTTTGTTTACTAATTCTTTTTTTCTATTTGGTTTATATAGAGTTAAAAGTGAAAATAAAAATTTCCCATAATCTGTAAAATTTCCCATGTTATTTATGTATTTTATGCTATTTATCATAGCTATTTTATTATTTTTTGTTATATTTTGTTATTATAGTTTGACAACATTTATATATTCCTGATAAATTCAAATTTTATGATTTCATAGTGTTCCTGTTTTTACTTAATACATTTGTGGGCTTAAAATTAATTTGTTATTCCAATTATATAACATTCTTAAAATGACAAAATTATGGAAATAGAATAGCTGATGGTTACTGGGTTAGAGACAGGGCTTAGGATGTGGCTATATGAAAAGATAGCACGAGAGATATATGTGATGAAGGAACAGTTCTGTATCTTGACTATGGTAGTGCTTACACATATGCTTACACAAATCTATACGCATAGCAAAACTGCAGAGAAATACATACACACATGAAAATGAGTGCACATAAAACCAGTAAGATCTCAATAAGGTCAATGAGTTTTATCAATGTTAATTTCCCAGTTGTGATACTGAACTCCAATTATAAAAAAAAATGTTATCACATGAAGAAACAGAGTAAAGGGTACACAGAGCCCTCTGTACTAGTCTTGTAATTGCATGTGGATTTACAATGATTTTAAAACAAAATGTTCAAATTTTAGAAAACATACAAGAATCTTTTTATTAGACTTTACCTGATGTGTTTTTTTCCATTATTTTACTTTCAAATTTTATATTTCTTATGTTTTTAAAAAATATTTAATTTATTTATTTGACAGAGAGAGATCACAAGTAGGCAGAGAGGCAGGCAGAGAGAGAGGAGGAAGCAGGCTCCCTGCTGAGCAGAGAGCCCGATGCAGGGCTCAATCCCAGAACCCTGAGATCATGACCTGAGCCTAAGGCAGAGGCTTAACCCACCGAGTCACCCAGGTGCCCCTATTTCTTATATTTTAAGTATGACTTTTATAAATAGTGTTTAGGTAGAATTTCATTATTAATCTTATCTGAAAATCTATGAATTTTAGCTTGAAATTTCAGTCCATTTATATTTATGTGCATTATTAACATCTTAGTTTTAATTTTTATTTTCTTTCACTCTCTTTTTTACCCACTACTCCTTTTTTTGTTGACTGAATATTTTAATTATATTTTTATTGTGGTTTCATATTTTCTTTCAACTAATATGAGATTTATAAATTCTGTTTTTATTCTTTTTAGTGGTTATGAAAATTTACTATAGATACATAACATCTTTAGACTTCAAACCTAAGCTTAATCAATATTTTGGCCACCCTCTTGAGCAAAACAAGAAAGTAGAAATTTGAGCTCTACCACCCTCTCTGCTTATATGCTATTGTTGGCCAGGACTGACCTCTGCTTTATTTATTTATTTTTTTGTAATTCCATAATTTAGACATTATCATTATTATGTTAACTATATATTTTTACAGAGGTTAATTAATTTTTATGCTCTTAAGCTTTTTCTGCTATAGTGATTTTCTCTCTTTTTGAAATATTTCTTTTATAAATTATTTTCCTGCAGAGAGAACTTGGGTTTCCTTCACCTGGGTCTAGGTTGTCACCAAATTGATACTCTTTCTTTCACTAGCCCTAGACTAATGCAGAATACCAGCTTGGCTTCCCTGTCTTGTGAAAATACAGCCTAGGCTTTCCTATCTGACTTTGGCTATCTATGTTCCCTAATTGGTGTCTGCCCCCATAAAGGGCTTGGGTACTTTTGGCTTGTAGACACTATCCAAATTCTTCTCCTGCTCTTCTTCTTCCTTCTTTTTTTGAGCATTGGGGATTTTCCTGGAAGCTCAAGAGTCATTAAATCATCATTTATTATAATTCATCAGTAATCTACTTGTAGAAAGATTATTCTTTTAGAATATATAGTTGATTTTACTGCTGTAAAAAACAAACAAACAAACAAACAATTAAGTCCATCTTACAGATAAGAAAACTGAAAGAAAGATTTGGCAATTTTTCTAAAGCAATACAGGTAAAAAGTGGCAGAAGTGCATTATAACATGATGCCTAGCCCTAATTCCAATATTTCTTCCATCTGTTACAATATGATAATGGACTCTCATGGATAAACTCCATTATTATTAGCTCCTCTGAACAAAGTGTAGCATAATATGAACTATCTAATCCATCATCATTTAGTTTATACTCATTTGTATGGTTCATTTATTTTTAATGCATATCAATTTTGTCTCCTTAGACTGTAAAATTCCTGAGGTTAGGCAATGGTATTGCCTTTATCCTTTTGTCTTTTGAATATCTAAGTGAATTCTAAGCACCAGCATTTGCTCAGTGATTGTTTATAACTCAGACTCTGTATGATCCATGTGAACTCCTCAGCTCCTACTTTCTTTACCCTGCCTCTCCTCTCTTTCTGCTTGGGACAGTGTTTGAAGTATGTAAAATTGCAGTCTTCTCCATATCAAAGGTCTTCTCAATTCTGCTTAAAAGGGAAATCATGTATTTTAAAGACCCATACACATAGTACTATGAGAAATGCTATACAGCTTACTATTTACCAGTATAAAATTCAATCTAAGGTAAAGTATTATCCAAGTAAGTAATGTAACATCATAACCCAGAAAGAAAATAGTTTTAAGATTTTTTCAATTAAAAAATATTAATGAGTAGCATTTCATTTTAAACAAAATCTATATAAAATAATAGAATTCTTATTGAAGTTTAAATAACATTTTAAAATAGTTCAAAATTTTTATATGGAAATACTTTTGTCAGTTTTAATTGAAAGCTAAAAACATAAATTTCATGTTTGCACATTCTGATTATGATATTTAGTTAGGAGGTCAATAAGTTAAATCCATAATTCAGATTCTTAGAGAAGTAACAAAAAATGCTGCAGAGAATTGATCATGAATTTTAGCCAGGGACTGTTTTGAGGATCTGGTTATCTTCCCAATTTGTAATGCTTCATTAAACTTAAACAGAGATTTAGTGAATTGAGAATCATATACTACAGAAGGGGCTTTTGGTAACTAGTGGGCCACTCTTAATCTGTCCAGTTCTCCTGAAGGGAAAGAACCCACAAATGTGAAAAGAGCAGGGTGTCTGCCCAAACTGATACCTCTTCCTTAGAATATAAAATCAGAAGCCAGTCCCCTGGGAAGTGTCATGTCTATTCTCAGCTTAAAAAAGTACTCAAGTACACATGCCCCTTTGGATCACTACGTTTGTATCTTTAGGGTAAATACCCAGTAGTGCAATTGCTGGGTCATAAGGTAGCTCTATTTTCAATTTTTTGAGGAACCTCCATGCTGTTTTCCAGAGTGGTTGCACCAGCTTGCATTCCCACCAACAGTGTAGGAGGGTTCCCCTTTCAGCAATGTCCACAATAGCCAAGTTATGGAACGAACCTAGATGTCCATCAACAGATGAATGGATAAAGAAGATGTGGTATATATATACAATGGAATACTATGCAGCCATCAAAAGAAATGAAATCTTACCATTTGTGACGACATGGATGGAACTAGAGCGTATTATGCTTAGTGAAATAAGTCAACTGGAGAAAGACAACTATCACATGATCTCCCTGATATGAGGAAGTGGAGATGCAACGGGGGTGGGAGTTAAGGTGGTAGGAAAAGTAAAAATGAAACAAGATGGGCTCGGGAGGGAGACAAACCAAAAGAGACTCTTAATGTCATAAAACAAACTGAGGGGGGTGGGGGGGAGAGGGGTTGGGAGAGTGTGGTGGGGTTACATTATATGTTTAAATAAAGCTTAAATAAAAAAAAATACTCAAAGGCTGATAATACGGTGAAATGCAGAAAGAGGCAACTGCTAACATTCACTTAGCCAAAAGGCATTTTCAATTTTTACTCAGAGAGACTTTGAATGAAAGAAGATAGAGCAGAACAGGAAATCAGTGTTTGTGAAAGTGACCTCTGCTACCCAGTGTTTCTTTCTGAGTGGGAACTCTAAACTAGAGTTGATGACAATATAAAGAATTCACCATATCATAAAGATTATCAATAGATGCCTCTTGGAATTTCACAATTTAGTTTTCTTATCCTCATTAGCCAAAGTGTCTTTTTAATTCATAGATATCAGGTGCAATCACGCACAGATAATTTCCCTAAGAATCTCTGACTCCCAGAAAATAAACGAAACGGTCTAATGAAATGACAGCCCATAGGGATTATAATTCCTGACCCCAGAATAAGGATGGACTAGGGAAATAAAGGGACGATTAAATTCATCTGTAGGAAAATATTATTAGCCAGAAAAGGAATATCTGTGGAAACAAGAACAACAAAAACCAGCAGTACCAACATGGAAGTGTGTAAGAGCCATTCAAACTAGTCTCTGAAGGTAAGAAACATGAAGTGCCGTGTATCACCTATATTAGGTTTTTGTTGCTGAGTCAAAGGCCTTCCCAAGTTCCCTCCTTAAGCCCCATCTTCCAGTCTTTCTGCATCAGTGTAGCTGAGTGAAATGAGAGTTAGAGATACCAGAAAAAGTTGAGATTCTGAGTTAAATAATGGTTACTCTTTCTCTGCTTCATGAAACTGCAACCAAAGCCTTATGGTCATTGACTTTCATAACACCGGACTTGTGTTTTCCTAAACATACCTACACAAGCAATTTCATTCTCCTCTGTTCACAGTGCTGTGGTTCACTATTTTGTATTGGAAGAAAGGGGCCCATGCTTTCTTGGCTCAGCCACCATCATCCAACCATGAGCCTAACACAGGTTCTCTTTAGCTACTTCAAGAAGTATTAAAAAAAGAACCAAATCTTAAAATACCCTTGGTGAATAAGGCTTTAATATTATAAATCTCAATCTGTTTCTGATTTTATCCCTAATCCAAGATTTTAGTAATTACTTTATCTGGAGAAATTTTTTGACTGTTGCAAGTCAAATTTTCATCATTTTAAGCAAACAGAAATGTCAACACAAAGTAAACAAACAAATACTAATTTTTAGGTTATGTTGTGGGTTAAATTATATACCGGCGGCCAGAAAGATATGTTCATGTCCCAACCCTAGTATCTTGAATGTGATCTTCTTTGTAAAAAAGGGTTTTGTTGATCTAATCAAGTTAAGATGTGGTCATATTAGATTAAGGTTATTCTTTTTTTTTTTTAATGTTTTATTTATTTATTCATCAGAGAAAGAGGCAAAGTGAGAGAGAGGGAACACAAGCAGGGGGAGTGAGAGAGGGAGAAGCAGGCTTCCCGCTGAGCAAGCAGCAGGATGTGGGGCTTGATCCCAGGACGCTGGGATCATGACCTGAGCTGAAGGCAGACGCTTAACGACTGAGCCACCCAGGTGCCCCAGATTAAGGTGATTCTTAATCTGATGACCAGTGTCCTTATAGGATGGGGGGAATTTGGGCACAAAGACACAGAGAAAAGAATATCATATGAAGATGAAGGCAGATGATGGAGTTATACAGCTACAAGTCAAGGAATGCCAAGGATTGAAGGCCACCACCAGAAGCTAAGATGAAGCAAAGGAAGATTCTACCTAGAGTCTCAGAGGGAGCATGGCCTTTTGATTTCAGACATGTAACCTTCATGAAGAACAATGAAAGAATACATTTCTGTTGCTTTAAGCTATCCAAAATTATAGCAGCCCTATGAAATTCATCACTTTATTATTAAGTATTTGTCATGGTAGTGACTTTTACCATAAGTTTTGGTCACCACATCTGTATAGAAATAAATTTTATAAACATGTTCCAAACAGTGACCTCCATCAGGGAGAATAAAGTTAGGATGACTTAAACACTTTGCCAAAAGCAAATTATAAGATTCAGACCAAAATCATGTGTCATTTATAAATATAAGATGTTAATGACTTTATGTCCTGTAAGTGAAAACTATTATTTGAGGGTTTATGCAGCCAAAATTGAATAGTAGAAAAGATATGAGAGGTGCAAACAATTCAAGACCTAGTTTCTATATCTGTGCTGAAGGAAAACACAAAGTTTTTACATATATGAATCAAAGCAGCATATCCAGTACACAAAATGTTGCCATCAATCATTTCATTGGCTTTACTGGCCATTGATTGATATTGGGCCTTGAACCTTGCCATTGGTTTCAACATGAGTTCAAAATTTTATCCATTATTCATTCAAGTTAAAGGATGGATTCTAAATAGCTTACCATATAGCTTTAGTAGCAATTTGAAAGAATGCAGAAAGCCAGAAATAAAATGCTACTTATCTGCTGTACCTAAATCTCTAAGCTGTACTGCAGGTTTCCTTGTGGGATTGGGTATTCCCAGTGAAGCCTGACAACATAAGAGAGCCTACATCTGGCATGATGCTAGGCAGGAGAATGCTTGCATTTGAGGTGCTGGTAGGGAATGAGGCCATGCCATCAAAGCGATGGATCTAAATTATTTACTGTCCTGAAGGAGCTGGTATTAAGACATCGCATGCTCTCATAAATCCAATCAATGGTACCCATGACAAGAGTTATAAAACAGCATGCCCATTCTTTTAAAAAGTAATGGTGGAGGGGCACCTGGGTGGCTCAGCGGGTTAAAGCCTCTGCCTTCAGCTTGGGTCATGATCCCAGGGTCCTAGGATCGAGCCCCACATCGGGCTCTCTGCTTGGCAGGGAGCTTGCTTCCTCCTCTCTCTCTCTGCCTGCCTCTCTGCCTACTTGTGATCTCTGTCAAATAAATAAACAAAATCTTTAAAAAAATAGTAATGGTGGAATGGCAAGGCAGAGGAGGTTAGAAGAACTTTAATGGGGAGTCAGGTCCCTCCCTTATACAGTTTAATCCCCAAATGGTGGTGTTTCAAAGACTTAGCTATGATAGAAAAAAAGGGATATTTGGGGGTTTCTTTGGAGGTGAAGCATAGGGGTATCCCTCCCAGGTTGTAAGTTATCAATGATGGTGAAATATTCACTTGTTTTTTTCCTACAAGAGTGTATAGGTACAAGTAGGTCTGAGAAGGGTTCACTTAATGTTGTCTAACACCTAGGATACAGTAGCGTCAGAAAACAGGCACTGATGACAAGATAAGTAAGAAATATCCTTGAAGAGTCTACTCAAGTTTGACTAGTGAAAAGGTGTGGGGAAAGAAAACACCACACTCTACACCGATCATGCTCCCAACACCAGCCAATGCCCCTGTCACATTTATTTAATAAAAATGTGATTATCAAAATGAAGTTTGTAGTACTAGACATTCTGCTCCTGCTACCCACTTAGGGGCAGTTTGATTTGTACTCCTTTGTATTTCCCTCCACAAAGGGATGTGCCTTCTTAACACTAAATTCTTTGGGGCATCTTAACACTGAATAGGGATAAATGAAGTCAGAGGAGGAGAATGATAGCTACTTGGAGCTGGGATCAAAGTTGGAAAGATTCAGGAGTATTTGGGGTGAAGAATTCACTGCTCTGGGAGGAACTGAAGATGCAAAAAGAAAAAGTTGGGTTCTATATCTTCCTTCACCATATTTGGGAAATTACTTTTGGTTGAAGGCTTTTGGCCACATTGCCATTCTGATCCTAGACCATGAGCATCTTGGTTTTTTGCTTGTCATATTTTGGGAGACATGTGACAGATTTTGGACTTAAGGATCAAACCCTCCCCCCCAACACACACACCTGAGTAAACAGAATAAATCCACCATCCTGTATGCCATCAACACTGCATGGACCTAAAAGTGTAAAAGTGTAAAAGGGGGGAAATACTAGCAGGGATTCCATGACTGTCCTTGATATGCTATTAATGTAGCAAAAGGGCTCTATGGAAGTTATCAGTTTATTGTCTCACAGATCCAAATTCACCTCTGCACCTTCTCTGTTAAAACAGATTGGCCTATTTAAGCATTTTGAGCATTTCTCGTTTACAATGGATATGATAAGATCTGGCAGCAGAGGATGGTGATGGAAAATGGCAGGAGGAATGGAGAAGCTCTTATTTGAATGCACCACATTTTGCTTTTCCATCCGTCTGCTGCATGATCCATCAGGTGTGTGGATGTATGTGTGCGTTTATGTGTGTATGAAGGGACATCCAGGTTGCCCTGTCTTAGCCACGTGTCCAGAAAGGCAGACCCTTGGAGATCTCACAGACCTGGCTAGGTTGGGGGATGATGACACTGCTATTGCCCTCTTAACATGAATAATGCCTGACTCAGAACTCATGACCAGACTGGTGCCACAACTTCCCCTGCATGCCCACCCACCAGCTTCTGCTCATCTACGCCACAGAAGATTGTTTTCTGAGCAACTTCCTCACCTGCAGGCTGCACTTTCACCTTCTTCAAAGAGGTCTGATACCAGTTTTGGGGAGTGTATTAGTTTCCTAAGCTACTATCACAAAATACCACAATCTGGTTGGCTTAAAACAACAGAAACTTCTTATCTCACAATTCTGGAGGCTTAGATGTTTGAAATCAAGGTGTTGGCAATTCCATGTTCTCTCTGAAACCTGTATGGGAATCCTTCCTTGCCTCTTCTTTGCTCCTGGTGGTTTGTCAGTAATCTTTAACATACTTTTGGCTTACAGTAGCTTCACTCAATGTGACTTTATTGTTACATGGCATTCTTGTGTGTCTCTGTTTTCACATGGTCATCTTCTTACAAAGACACCAGCTATGTTGGATTAGAGGCCCATCCTGCTCCAATACGACTATGTCTTAACTTAGTCAATTACATCTGCAGCAACTCTATTCCAAATGACGTCACACATTCTGAGGTACTGTGGATTATTAGGACTTCAACATGTAAGTGGACACAACTTGACCCATAATAAGAGGGAAAGACTTCTTCCAAATGTGGCCTTCTTTAGATACCCTCCCTTGGCCTTAGGGAGTTACCTTTTGGAGTTATTACATTTTCATACTTATTCTTCTATAATAGTTTAATAAATCTTAATATTAAATTTCCCTGTTTAAACTGATTTATGGTTTCTGATTCTTAATTGGACCCAGACTAATAGATACTGTGGAGAACATACTAAAATTGAAATAATTTTTGGAGACTTCAATCTTGAACTAGATTTTCTTATTGGAGGATGAGATTTATGTCTCATCAATAAGGAATTTTTCAAAAATCCCTAGTGAAATTACTCAATTTTTAAATTAAGACTCAATATAAGCCCATTTCTTAATAAGCTAGAATCTTTAATTAAAGGTCAGAGAGGTAACATGCTAGAAACCCTTAACTATAACTCTGGGACTAGAAAATAAGCAGGGCTTAGAACATAAGATAAAAGCATTTTCCATGAGTAATTGTTAAGTCTATCTTGAGGTATTTTTTTCAGATTGGCAAAAATTGTGAGGAATACAGAATAAAAATGAATAAACATAGAATTGAGAGTTGCTGTTATCTGAGTTGCTAGAAAGGTTCATCCTAAAAGTGGTAAGTGAAATTTTTTTAAAGATTTTATTTATTTATTTAACAGACAGAGATCGCAAGTAGGCAGAGAAGCAGGCAGAGAGAGAGGAGGAAGCAGACTCCCTGCTGAGCAGAGAACCAGATTTGGGCTGGATCCTAGGACCCTGGGATCATGACCTGAGCCGAAGGCAGAGGCTTTAACCCATTGAGCCACCCAGGTGCCCCAATAAGTGAAATTTTTGTGCAGAACTGCTTCATTGGTCTCTATCATGTGCATGTCAGAGAAGAAAGGTCCTGGATTTATATACCAGACACCTAACCTTGGATCTGTGAAACCTACTCTAGGCCTTACTTCATGCCTTCCTTTCTTCATGATTCTGTAGCAACTTGTTACCCTTTATGTGAGTGTGGAAGCTGGCAGGACTGTACAGGCAGCCTACTGCCTCTGTTTGCAGGATTGAGCCTAAAGTTGCTTTAGAATCATGAAGATTGGAGTCACAAAGGAAAGCTTAATGTAGAAGAGAGCAATGACAAAATGGACAAATTAAAAACAACAAGAACTACTATGACTGGCTCTTTCAAGAGCTCTAACCCTGATCCTGTGGGTGACTGGCAGGAATAGCTACCCACTTCTCCACAGTCGCACACATATGCCTGGGACACATCTGGGAGCAGATAAGGTTAGAGCTTGGACAGAGCTGGGGGAACTGTGGGTCGGGAAGCTGCCACATCCCAAAACATGAGGCATCACATCAGTGAGGTTCCATAGGTCCTCATGCTCTGCATCATCATTCAGAGAGTTAAAAAAAAAATGTGGCTGCTGCTTCACTTCCACTTTCCAAATCTCATACAGATTCTATTTTGGGTCCAAGGCTAATTGGTAATTACACAGAGAAGGAAATTCTGGGAATTCTGGTTCACAGACCAAGCACAAAGCCACTATACCTACCTAACATGCAAACAGAGGCAGAAAGAGCCAGAAGGAAAGAAGGGAAAGCAAAAATACTTGGAAGCAAAAAAGAGCTTCAGAATTTTTAGGAAATGAGAGCAACAGTGACTGCCTGCTATTTGGTAAGGTGGAGAGTGGACTTAATCCTAGGTTGGAGATGTGGGCCAGGGACTAGTTATGGATGTACTTGTAGGTCATGATGTGAAACAAAGATTTATTCCAAATTCAATAGGAAATCATGGATTTATGTAGAGATTGCAAGGAAAGTATCAATATTGGAAATAGAGATGTTCTGTAGTAATCTATATGATGAATGATGGTGGAGAGAAATTGATGGATTTTCATCAATTTAATTCAGGGGTAGGATCTACAGGACATTTTCTCCCAAGCTTCATTCCTCTAAAGAAAGGGGCAAGGATGCATCATAGGATTTCTGTTTCTAGTGACTGGATAAATGGCAAAGACATTGATGAAGATGGAAAACACTACAAGATTAGATTTTGGAGTGACGGAGGAAAGAAAATCACATGTGACATTTACACTTGCTAATCCTGCTAATTTTTTTTTAAGATTTTATTTATTTGACAGAGATTACAAGTAGGCAGAGAGGCAGGCAGAGAGAGAGGAGGAAGCAGGCTCCCTGCTGAGCAGAGAGTCTGATGTGGGGCTTGATCCCAGGACCCTGAGATCATGATGTGAGTGGAAGGCAGAGGCTTTAACCTACTGAGCCACCCAGTGACCTAATCTTGCTAATTTTGAGATGTCTTTGGGACATTCAGGTATGGAAGGGTTAAATAATTTGTTCAAAGTCATGAATATTTCTAATAATGGCATTAGTATTTGACATTAACTGAAGCTTGATAGGTACTCTGAAACACTTGGGGTCCTTGTTCATTTTTGCTTACCCTACATATTCAATAACCTATTAATTAAGTAAATATTTCATTGGTTACTTTGTACGTTCTCAATATGAGGATGGATACAATTGACCCTTTACCTCACAGGGACACAGCTGACCTATTACCTCACAGTCTAGTAGCAGCAGAAAAGGAGGTATACTGCTTACAGAGTCAGCATTGAAAGTGATACATTAGCTCTGCAAGTTCTATCTGACTGACTTCTCTTTGTGTTACACGCCTTTCCTCATTTGTCCTTTCACCCCATTCCTCGTATTTGAAGCCTTGTCTTTCTTCAACATAGACCCCAGATAGACAAGTGAAAGCTCAGTGGCTTTTCAAGTGTTTTCGTAAATAAAGTTTTACAACAAAAAGATGCCTATTCATTTCCATATGGCTTATGACTGCTTTCATATTACAAAGGCAGTACTTGCAACCCAGACTATGGCCTACAAGCCTGAAATACTTATCAGGGATTTGCAGATTCCTGATTAAGACTAAAGTATTGTAATATCCTTTTATGTTTCCTCTTCCTTAAACATCACTGCTAGATTAATATCTCAAAGGTTGCTATAATCCTTTCTTTTATGAGACATGGTACACTTAAATAAATGTGAAAAATATTCTAAAAATGCCTTTGAATATAAAACACCCACATCCAATTTCTCCACAGCTCTTTACTACCTTATGAATTAAGTATAAAAACCCAATCTGGCATTTGAAAGCCTCCATAATATGATAAAAGCCTAATTGGTTAGGCTTATCTCCAGTTATACCTCAGTAGAGGTGCTTCAGCCAAATTGGTCTATTTCCTTTGTCTGTGATTTCTCCTCCCTGTGTCTTTACTCCTATACCATTCCCTGTACCAGAAAGCCCTTCTTTCTGCCATTCTCTTTGCAGTTTCAATGATATCCATCTGCATTTATGAGGATAATGTTAGCTCTTACTACACAAACTCTTCAATTCTAGTGACAACAGAAGAAAAAAATTATTTCTAATTCAATGCAGGTGTTCTTGGTCAGTGGTGTGGGGTGAGGTGTGTTGATAGTTGTCGTCTACCTCACAAAGTCACTCCAGACTGCCCATCTTCAAGTCATCCAAGGTCAACCTGGGCATCATTGTCTAGCCAGCAGAAAGGGAAGAGATGATAGAGAAGGGACACCACTTCCTAATCCCAAAGGAGTCACATACATTGCTTCTGTTTGTAGTTCATTGGTAAGAACTACTTATAAGGCCCCACCTAATTTTAAGGGAGTTTGAGAAATACAGTCCCTAGTTAAGCATCAACTCCTCAGGAAGATGTCTCTGTGATCGGTTTGGAGGACAAATCTTTGATGTGCAGTTAGAGGTCTCTGCCAAATCATCTTTCATGGGATATCTCCATACTACCTTCCTATTCAGATAAACACTGCTTCCCATTTAGCCTTTGTAGCATTTTTAAAAATCTATTATTAGGAAGGCACTTGGGTGGTTCAGTCAGTTAAGTAAGTGTCTGCCTTCGGGCTCAGGTCATGATCCGGGTATCAAGCCCTCTGTAGGCCTCCCTGCTCAGTGGAGAGTCTGCTTCTCCCTCTCCCCTTCCTTCCCCTGCTTTCACTCTCTCTTTTTCTCTTAAATAAATAAATAAAATCCTTTAAAAAAATTTAAAAAGTCTATTTAGGTTCTAACATGGTCTATCAGGTATTTATTATATGTCTTTGTATTTTTTTTTTTTACTTTATTTCTCATTTTACTACTTTGATAATATCTTTTACATTACTCACAATACTCTTAGTATCCACAGTGGTGATGAGTGAAAAATCCTTGCATTGGATTTCATTTTGAATATGTTGTTCAGGCAATTATTTTTAAAAGCAAAGGACCCAGAATTTTTCCTACCCCTGTAATATAAAAAAATTGATATTTGGATGACGTGGGAGGAAAGAGACTCGGTGAATGTTTCCCGAGAGACAATATCCCTGAGGTGAGGGTGAGATTCATAGATGGTCCCTACTACAAATGCATGATAATCTTAGATTGCAAGTGGTTATACAATTCTAGAAACTAACTGTTTAGGGTTGAATTGTACTCCCCCTCCCTTAGAGCAAAAAGAGAGAGATGCTGAAGCCCTAACTACCAGTAGTTCAGAATATGAAGTATTCTTTTGGAAATAAGGTCTTTAAAGAGATAAATTATAATGAGGTCATTAGAGTAGATTATATTCCAATATGACTGGTGGCATTATAAAAAGCAAAAAGTCAGACACAAAGATAAACTCTCACAGAAACAAGATGTGAAGACACAGAAGGAGAATGTCATGTGAAGATAAAATAGAGATTGAAGTAACACAGCCACAAGCCAGAGAACATGTGGAGCTTGCAGAAGCTGGAAGAGGCAAGGAAGGGTCTTCCCCCTAAAGGGTCAGGAAGTATGGAGCTACTGACACCTTGGTTTTGGACTTCACGCCTCCAAAAATGTGAGACAATTTTTTTTGCTCTTTGCATCTCTGGATTTTCTCTCTTTCCTTTTTATTCTCATTGCCACTTCCTCAGAGAGATCTTTTTTTTTTTTTTTTTTTTTGCCAACAAACCTAAAGCAACATTATTGCCTCCTGCTCCCCATAATATAGTTGAGCATATTTATTGTCTCCATCCCACCTTAAAATAGAATCTACCTGAGGGCAGGGTGTTAGCCTCACTCATTTATTGCCTTAATCCCTCTGGGCAGTGACTCATATTTTATAAGCCCTCAATAAATAATGAATGAATGAATGAATGAATGATTGATTATTCCTTTTGCTTTATACAAAATAGGAAAAAGTTAGATAAATCATCAAATATTCTCAAACTTCTTACCATATTTTGGATTTAAAACACATAGATTCTGAAGCCAAACTTCCTTGGCTCAGATGCCAGCCTTGTCATTTCACAGCTCCAAATAAGGGCAAAGTGAGTAATGTCCTTGTTATTTAATTGCCACCATCTGCAAAATGGAGCTAGTATCTATCCCTATGGCACGGGGTCATTACCCTGATTAAGTGAACTGTACATAAAGCATTTAGAGGCACACCCAGCACGTGGTAAATGCTATATAAACGCTACTATTATTATTTCACTACTATTGTTATTACTAAAGATATACAAAGTATAGCATTATTTTCCATAGTTGATAAAAAAGATTAAGGATATTTTCTCTGCCCACAAGGACTTTACCATATAGCTAGGGAGACTATAGAAGTTAAGTTATTTAAATAAAATCCAATTTACCAATTTAAAGTAGATGAGATAATACAAACATAAGATATAATATTGGGGTAATAATGATGATGAAAATGAACATAATTAATATGATTATGCATCATACAGTTACGCCAAATGAGTGGCACTACTTAGGACTGATTTCACCATTTCTTTTCATCTGGATTACAAAGTTGTGTTCCAACGAGCACTATTTACGTGGGACTCGTTAGAGTTTACAAGTTAATTCCTCCTGAAGCCTTTCTTAAATGATGCAAAGAGACCCAGTGAATAGCAGAAATCTATGGCAGAACACAGGGTGTCTTGGGGCCTCATAGCAGGTACCCAAAATTTAGCATCAAAATGCTGCTTATACTCTTGAGTATTCTTCCTCTTGGGAGAATTCTTAAGCCAAACTTTCAGGTCAGCTTTGCCATTAAAATCTCTTCATATTCAAAGCTGTCTTCAGGATTTAGACATCTTATTAGAACATACCATTTTCAATAGCTACCAATTGGGAATAGCCAGACTCTCAAGCATAATGGATAGAAAAGAGAGCAGTTTCTGAACCCATCTGGCTATCTGTGCTAAGCAGTGCCAAGCAAACACTCTGGAAAAATTGATTTTGCTTGCAAATTTATAAATTTGGTCCTAAATTCTGTGTGTTTGTTTAGAGTTCCTCCACTGAGCAACAGAGAAGCTAAGTGGTAATGACAAACTCAGATATGCACATTTAGCTGATTATGTTGGATTCCAAACACCTGAGCCAAGAGTTGGTCGCTATTCAATAATCCCAGTTATCCTCCGGCTGCCATGTGACTTGTTTCATATGTAGGACAGGAAAAGATCATATATCTCACCTGATTTCCCCCCACACAGGCTCTATCTGTGCTTCTCAGGTCTTTCTATAATTGCTTCGATCAATGGTAGAAGACATTAGATGGGTATTTAAGGAAAATCAATTCAAAACACTCTAAGAGCAAACACTGTCAGCTTGGAGGTTTTGATGCAAAACACTAAACTCCAGGAAGGGGTTTGTCTGTAATAAAATGTGCATAAAATCACCTGTGACATTTACTAGTACTGACTTGGTCGATGCCTGAGCCTTGGTTTTTATTATTTATTTATTTATTTATTTATTTATTTTTAAAGATTTTATTCATTTATTTGACAGAGATCACAAGTAGGCAGAGAGGCAGGCAGAGAGAGAGAAGAGGAAGCAGGCTCCCTGCTGAGCAGAGAGCCTGATGCGGGGCTTGATCCCAAGACCCTGAGATCATGACCTGAGCCGAAGGCAGAGGCTTAACCCACTGAGTCACCCAGGTGCCCCTATAATTTCAACTTTTTATAGGAAACTTTTTCCTGGGAGGAAAAATCCTTTCCCTTCTCTTCCCTTCCCCTCCCTTCCTTTCCTTTCTTTCCCTTCCTCTCTTCCCCTGACCCTTTCTGACTCTTTATTTTTCTGTGTCTATCTAACGGACTAGCAAGTTGTTACTAGGTTGATTCTAGGCAGTGACTACAGAAATGAAATCAGAGTGGTTGCCCTAAAAGTCCAGGGCCAAAACAGAAACCTCTTCTATATCCTTGGGTGCGTGCAAAATGAAGCAAATAGTTTGAAATTGGATAATATTGTCACTATCACTAGTTTGCAAGCTTTTGTGTCTATCAGAATTACCTGAGGAGAGGGTACGCTGGTTAAAACACACATTTCTAGGCCCCCACCATAGAACTCTGCTTCAATACACCTGAACTGAGACCTATTTTCTTTTTAAACATCTAGATGAGTCTTGAGTGATTACCTAAGTGTTAAGTGATCCAGAAATGACATTTTCAGAAACAACCATTTCTAGATTAAAGGCTCCTTCATCTTGCTTAAACATTCCTTCATATCTTTCTTTCTTACCGATTAATTTCTCAATATCTTGATTTATTTTTCCTAAGGCCCAAGTCTCACCTTTGTTATTAATGACTGGAGTGGTTAGGGGAACTGCCAACAATTTCAGCAGCAGAACAGACTCAAACCACGCCCCACCCCATTTGCGCCACCGTGTCAGCTGCCCCGTGATTGATCCAGTCCCCCTAGCACGGAGTCTGACTGACCAGTAGGGTTGTAAGAGCTGTTAGCACACCTCCGTTGAACAGGAAGCTGCAGAGCCAGAGAATGAAGTGACCATAACATTCCACTCAATTTACAGAAAAATAAGGAATTCAGCAGTGTTTATTCTTCTATAATAGAAGCAACTTTGTATCGGTTTTGCCTTCTAAAATATGACAAAGTACATAGATACTGCTGTCACAATGGTAGTTTACTAAAAAAAAAAATAAATAAACAACAAATTTAGGATAATGGTTTCCTTTGGGAAAAGGGCAGTCCAACTCTGGCTGGTGTGTTTTATTTCTAAAGTTGGGATATAGGTTTATTCCATTATTATTTGTCCTATTTGACTTAGTTATTTAATTTAAATAAGATTGTATCATATATTTATGTTGAGACATGGAGGCCAATGGTAAGCAAGGAAATAAGCAGAACTTGGTTGCCTCTGAGAAGCCAAACTGGGAGTGGAAAAGTGGAGGATGGTACAGGGAGCTCTTGTTACAAATCTTCCTTTTTAAACTATATGGTATATTGTTAAATAAATGCAAAACCTAAATTTTAAAAATCAAGGACTCTAGCTTAGCTAATGTTTTTATTTGTTTGGTTTCGGTTTAGAATTTTTTGTCTTGTTATTTTCTAGAAGCAAGCTAATTAATTTAGGTGCTTATGTTAGGGAACTCCTTCTAGAGAGAACATCAAAAAAAGAACGGTGTGTTTTCCTTCCTAATCATTTTAGTTGTTATCTTTACGCAATTATGATCTGGGTTTCTTTATTTTATGAGTTTTTTGTTTGCCTGAATATTTTCTGTCTTTTCAGTAACTTTCAAAGCCTCAAGATGTTTTATTAAAGATCAATTCTTGTACCATTTTTTAATCTTTCATTTCAATTCAGAGTGTTTCTATTTCTGTGAATCTAATAATCACAAATATAATCTGTCCTTTTTCAAGTAGCTTCCCAGTTCATCTCAATGCTTTGTGGTGCTCCAGTTGCATTGGGTTTGTTTACCACTCAGCAATCCATACAGCATTTGAATCTGTCAATCCCTGATTTCATTAAGATTAAACTTGCTTTAATGTAGCAAATCCAGTTGCCCCAGGTTTAGATACAACGAACTGAAGGATAGAAACCAGGTTACTGTCATATGGAAATGTCAGGTGTACTATGCTGATTTGTCCTTGTTTTGTTTCATATATAAATTCTATATCTTGGGGGGAGATATCAAGGGTTATCAACATTTAGACTATAAATACAATTTACTACAAGATTTCTATTTTCTAAAAAGGAAAAACATAGTTCATATAGTCCCTAAGAATTTTAAGTATTTTTTCTAAGAATCAGGGTTTCTTTAAAATTGTCTGTTGTTGATATAAGCACACTGTAGAGCATTTCTATAGAGTCATCCTGTAAATACAGTGATTTCAAATATTTTCCCATTCATTTATATATTATTTCCTATTAGCTTAAGAAAATCGATTATTATGATCTTAGGAAAATTGTTTAATTTCTCTGTGCTTCAATTTTCTGTCACATAAAAAATGGCTTAAACCATTATCAACATAATAAGACTAAACAGTTCAATAAAGCTAACATTTATGCATAGCACTTAACATGTGTCAGAAACTGTTTTAACACTCTTGTGTATAAGTGTCATTTAATCCTCTGAATTTTATAGATTAGGCAAGTGATGCTGCACAATGGAGACAGGGTGGTGTGTATGACTAATGACAGACATGGTTTCTATTCTCAGGGATCTCATATAGAATACAGAAAATAAAATCAAGTGTGAGTATTATTTGGGCAAGGGCACAGCAGGAGTGGGATAGAGGCAACAGGAGGTTCCAATCTACCCTAAAGGGTGAAGGAAAACCCTCAGGGCAGAGCTGAGGCCCCATTTGATAAAGCAGTAGAAGATAAGCTCCATGAGAGTTCTGAAGATGACAAGGATGGGCTCAGCAGGTGTCCTTCGGTAGGTGGGTATCAAAGGAGAGAGCTGAAGAGAAGGAAGGCTTTTTAGGATGAATGGAAGTAAGCTGAAGCTACTTTTTCTCTAGTACTATTTCTAAGTGTCTACTGGATGGACAAAGTTAGCACAGAGGAGTCCAGGCCCGGGCAGGGCAGACAGGAGGGTATGACTAGCCTGCATGGCATCTCTCTGCTTTGACTCGCAGAGAGACAGTGAAGAACTTTTGGCTACCCTCCCTACCTCCTTTCAGTCAATGAACATCTAAGAGACCGCATTTGCTAGGCCCTGCTGAGAAAGAGCAGGGAACATTACAGATACAGTCTGTGCCCATAGGGCCTTCACATTTCTATGAGAACTTAACAATATAAAGACTTCACTACTGAAATTATCACGCTCAGGGGAAAACATTTTAAATATGTTAAAATGTTTTAAAAATTAATATTCTAGAGAAGACAGATTCAGGGTCAATTCTGATTGGTGTTTCCTTTACTGACAGGATTAGCAGATGAGTTTAGTCCAGAGCAATGGCGTAAAGAATAAACAGAACATGTGAAGACTTGTGAAGCAGACGGTGATGTTTGCTTGCTTTCCAACTCTAATAACAAATCAAAATCATAAAGTCATTAAATCAAAACTTGAATTGATTGACCATTGTTGAGCAATGATAATGATAATAATATGCTAGTAATAATAATAGAAAAAATACCAAGTCCTTAAAACTCGTCAGGCAATGTGCTAAGTTTTTTATAAAAAGTATTTCATCCAACCCTCAAAACCTTTGTACGTGAGGAAACTGAGACTTAGAAAAGCTAAACAACCAGTGAGGGGCCACCTTAAGAGGCAAAACTGAAGCTTAAATCCTTGTCATTATATATAAAGGGATATAGGTAGATAAATAGATGATAGATAGATGATAGATAGGAAGAGGATAGAATGGACCAAATAGCTCCCAGTCAACCAATAAAATTCTTATTGTAGTATTTTATTTGTGATTACATCATTTTATTTCGCACACCAAAAGTAATATCATATAAAGCAATATCATATAACTTTCCATTGTGTTGCACACCTCTGTATTTACCTAAAGAGGCTGATGAATCAATTCTCTCCAAAACATGCTAAGTATTCTGGGTTTTGATTTTGTACACAGTTCATCCTTATTACAATTACTTCCTGTATCAATCAAGGTCATTGCAGGAAACAGGGCACTCAAAGGTGTTGAAGGAGTAGAAGTTAATGAAGAGACTATTGACAAAGGTTGAGTGAGGGCAGGAGATGCTGAAGGACTATGCGGCTAGCAACAACGGGGAGTCTTTACTGTCTCCACAACTTGAAGGGCAAGAGGGGAGTACAGCTCTCCCAGGTTGGAAAGAGTGCCTACAACTGAGTGGAGAGATGCCCAGCTGGGCTCTGGCCCCAGGTCCAGGAACACAGCTACTGTTCACTGTAGCCATAAGAGAGGGATCCAGGGGAATCAATATCCTGACCTCATTATTCTCCAGTTCTCCTGATATCCTGCAGTGCACCCCACTGCCAGAACCCTGTGGGAAGCTGGAGTGCAAGCAACCATAATGCAGTATAGAAAGGTCAGCCTCCTGGAGTTTGAAGGGAAGTAGAGTCCAAGTTGGTTCCATAGTCTCTGGCCACTCAGTGGACAGTGGGTGTAGCACTCACTCAGAAAAAGCAATTGAGAAGAAAAGGATGAGGAATTCATTTGGAAATCAAGTATATTACTTTAAAATGAGTTCCATTTTGGAAGAAGCGTTTATTTCGTCCCATCCCTTTTAGGGTTTTTAATAATTGTGAGTTGATAGTATTTAATTCTTGCATTTGTAAACATGTAATTTTAAGCTATATATACAAAAAAAATTTTTTTAATTACTTCTCTCTACCTGGGATACTGTGTTTAAATTTGCCTGAAAGGTACACATTGATACACACTGATGTATTTGTATGGCTACAGAGAGGATAAAAAGAAAGGGCCAGATCCTTTGGAAGATATTGAAGAAACAAAATTAAACAAACAAAAAGAAAGAAAGTACAGAAATAGCTAGGAAGTAGGGTGAACATTTATCCACCTTGCTTCATGCTTCTACAATGGGGAAGGAATCTCCATTGCACTCCCAATAGGGATAATATGGCAGAATTCTTTATGCCTCTCTCTTCACACCTTCACACTCCTCCTCAAGGAAGAAAGAGTGTCATCTAATAAGTGAATGGTTCTAAAGAGTCTTCTCGCTTTCTTCCCATCTTTCTCTCAAGATACACAAGGTTTCTTCTTCGGGTTAAGCATCTAGAGCAGGTTGCTATTTGGGAGACAGAAGTGAGTTTGATGGGGGTGGGGTGGCCCGTAGTTCTGAGTGAGTAAAATTAATTCAGGGAACAGTATTAGGAAGACCAATTGTGACCTAGGTGTAAGCTGGGTCCTACTCAGTTTTACCTACTCAGTTTTATCCTACTCAGTTTTACCAACAAGAAAACAAACATTTTGATCTCCATTGGTCTAACTCACATATCATTTCAATTGGTTTACAGCTTAGAAGAAGAAAGAAGGAATGGGCTTTATTACTCTACTCTGTAAAGAAGCTCAGCAAGAACTACCTGGGAGAATAAAAGAGAGATTCTCTGTTTAACCTGGAGTATATGCACATTTTGTAGGACCTCTAATCTGCCTGTTTGGTTTGAGTAGGAACATCACAGAAGCAGGATGACTCATTAAATAAATCTCAGGTGTTAGAGGGGAGAAACACTGCTGAGAAATTATGCAGAAACCAATGAAACAGCTGAGGTCCAAATTTCACAGTTTTCAGTCATGGGTATGTAACAACCAGATCTACTTCTGTCACCACTCTCTCTCCAAGCATCCAATTCAAAACAGCAATAAACAAAACAAAACCCTCCAATATCTTCCTTTGTTCCCAGAATAAAGTCTGAATCTGTGACAAGATCAGAGCTCTAGACTTTGCTCCCACTCAGGATTCATCTTGTACCATGATCTTCCCACTTTCTATGTGGGAAGATATTCCTCAAACCCAACATTCTCCCTTCTGTCACAGGGCCTTTGTATATGCTGTTTATTCTACTTGGAATGTTCTCCCCACCACTCTTGTCTTAGTTAACTGCTACTCATGATTCCTACTTCACATTAAGCTTCGTTTTCTCAAGGAAGCCTACTTGACCCTCTAGCTTAGGTTGTTCTTACTGTTTTCTGCTTTTATGGCTTTGTCTTCTCTCTTTCTCCCCATACCCACCAAGACTTATTCCAGTTGTGGTATTTCATTTATCAATGGGATTATTTGACTAATGACTATTTTAATCCAGAATGCAGCTTCTTGAAGGTATTTACAATACAGTTTATGCTTATTAGTTATAATAGAGTTTAGTAGAATTTTGATAATTATCTACTGAAATAATAATAAAAGAAGGAATGCAAATTAATTAAAAAGTCACTCATATGTTAATATACCATGTGTATTCAGAAATATGGATTAAATAGATTTTATGGGTTTCTCAATTTCAGTATATCTCAAGAATATATTTCATATAGAAAAGTAAACTATTTTCTACATTAGATTTTCATAGTATATTTTCTGATTCTCAAAAAAAGTTCATTTTATTTTAGTGGCTGTAGTTAAAAAAAATCATCTCTGCATGGTTACAGTGGTACAATGAAGTTATTTCTTTACTGTTCACATGATTATCCCATTTTTAAAATCTATATAATTCATGTATATCACAGCTCTATTACATATTATCTTAACTATCCAAGATACTCCAGTGAATTTTCTAACATTATAAATTAGTTCTAAAATAAATGTTGCATATTCAAAAGTCTTATATTAGCTTTGATTTATAAAAGAAAATCAGAAGATGCTGTGAGTCAGAATAGGGAAAGCAGATTGCTTTGTGGGGAAAAAAATAGAGCACTTCGGTTCTAGTTAATTCCATAAACTGCTAGTCATGTGCAGGGGTAAATTTAAACAACCTGAACATCTGTGTGAATGAGGGAAAGGCTGTCTACTCTGTCTTGACATAAAATAATATGGTCTCATCTCGTGGTAAAATCCAAAGCACAATTCAAATTTAAGAGAATCACAGGCTATCCTTAGGCTGTGGCTCTTTTGATGCTGTCACAGACTCTGACGCTACATCATACTCCTCCCAAACCAAGAAGTGTTGAAGTTAAGAACACAGTGTCTGGAGCCAAATGGTTGGTCTCAAATTTCAGCTTCCATACTTGCTGACTGTATGACCTCAGGCAAATTACTTAACTTCTCTGTGCCTCTGGTTCCTCAGTAGCAATGTGAAGGCAAAAATGCCATGTATCAGACAGTGTTATCATGCAGGTGAAATGAGGTAGCAAATGGAAAATCCGAGGAACAGTGCCCACCACAGAGTAGGCATCAGTTAAGTATTAACGGTCATTCACAGGACTGGTGCTTTTTAAACCATTCACTGTCTCATCTATTGGTTCCCCGTATTGGGTGCTGAGGGAGTTTATTAATCTGTTCACCAGGTGATTCTGCAGCCTTCTGGGTGGAAAAAAAGTCCTCTGTCCATTTAACACTTCAGATATATTTTTAAAAGGAGAATATCACTTTAGCAGTTGGAAATTAACTGTCTTTCTGTTTTACTTTTACTTGGTCTTCTCCCTCAGAGAGATGTGTGCCTGGTTCTTCTGATGGCCTTACACGCTCATCTCTCAGGCTAGTCCTCCACATTGTCCAAAGTGATTTGGCCTCTAACCCTGCTGCCTAGTTTCTCTTGTTCTTGAGAGTACTTCACTTTGAGATTTGGTAAGTGGTCTACTCCATTTCATGCCAATTGCCTCTCTGTGTGGATTTAGTCATAAAGCAATTGGAGAGGCAACCAAATACCAACTCCTTTAGAAATGACTAGAACTTTGCATAGTGCCATTTATCACGACCCCACTGTGAGTCACCATATGTGAAGTAAATTCACTTTGAATCCCATTTAAATCAATTTGCAAAACTGCCTGAGACACTAACAGATGATTCACTGAAATTGAGATGTAACTATTGCCTTCTTGGCAACCCCAAATAGCATCCCTCCACCAAAACAGCAATCAAGTGAGTTACACATGATTTGCTTTTAAGAGACCCACGGTCTTCATTGTTCACATTTCTTTTATCCTCTAGATGCTGACTACTCCTTTCTTATTCCCTTACTTTGTAGAGATGAAAGAGAAATTTGAGAGTCGATGATTGCCAGAGGCAAGTTGTGCAGTCCCACACACACTTTTCATCACCATCTTGTCTTGCTCCCAGCATATTTTTAATATATGTCTTTAACTCCACCCCATGAATCAGAAATATTATCAGCTGCAGGATTTTATTCTTTTTGGTGTTTATGAATGACTCCATCGTCCTTCCAAGGGCTATGACAGGAATCGAGTATCTCCAGGAGCCCAGAGAGAGGCACATCCTCACAGCAACTTTAAAATTCTTTAAGGCTGACAGTACCACAATTCTAGAGATCAGCTAGTCATGGTCAAAATAAGGTATTTAGAAATGTGCAGCGTCTATACAGCCTTCGAGGTTGTTGTTCAAACAAGTGTAGTAAAATCAACAGAAATCTCTGTTACTTTACATAATTAACCTGTCAGAAGGCAATCAGAGGAAGGCATGTAACAAGGTCTTCACTCTTGCTTCCCTTCTTCATGATCTCGGTCAGAACCACAGACTCTCAGGTTCAAAACCTATTTTCCCCATCACACCAAGTCTTTCCCTCCTCCACTGCAAAGCTCAAGATTGGCCTGCTCTCTTTTTGCCCACCATGAAATGCCTAATATGCATTTCCTTTCATTTCTTGTAGGGTAGAGTCCAAGCACTGATTACAAATTTTACATTATGTTTTGTCTTTTTATCCAGAAAAAAAACAGAACAAAACTAGATTATGTTTAGGATACTGGTACACGTCATAAAAGGCTGAAAATCTGTAGGGCTATTAGTGGTGGAAAAAGAGATTTATTTTGTGAATTTGTATCAGAATTCTGAAAGATAATTAGGAGGTTGTATTTAATACTACAGATTATACCTATGTATATATACACACACGTATACATATATGTCTATTAATTAAATATATACTCACACATTCATTTAGTCCTCACCAAAACCTCTATGATTATCTCCATTTCACAAAATGAAACCGTAGCATAGAACAATTAAGTAACTTCCAATGCTCAAACAGCTAACTATATGATATTGGTTTTGGACCCATGTGGTCTGGCTCCAGAAGGAATTAAAGAAATACCTAAGGAGTATGACTATATGCGCTGGGTGGATATAAAATAAATATTATTTATGTAATCTTTTCTGTTTCAGAAAAACTCCACCTATAGAACACTAATAGATAACTTATATAGTACTCAATGCTCAGTTCAATGAAGTCAGAGGTGTTAGCCACCAAGTGACTTACCCCCTTAAATGGCAGGAGGCAGAGTTGATCAGAAGTCTGGTAAAACATGCTGAAACTTCTGAAAGCATAAGCCCAGAGAGTCCAGCCCACATAAAATAACCTTGTTCTGAACACTGTTTCTGAGTTATACAGAAGAGAGGGCATAAAATACCTGCCTGTAATGAAAGCATCATGTCGGACTGGGCCCCTCACTTCAACCTTTATGGTCATATAGACAGGCTTCTACGCAAGAGGCCTTCACTGACATTCTCTGGGTTAGTCTGTGTCTTGACTCCATCCCAGGCTGCCCTCACGTTCACTCCGGCTGCCCACTTCCATGCCACTGATTCCTCCGTGTGCAGGGAATGGAGAGAACAAGGCTTTTTTCCCTTGTGAAGCAAAACTTGTCTTCATTATATCGAGCTGGCTCTTTAAAAAATGAGAACTCAGGTTGGTGATTCAAGACTTCTGTATCAGGACAGTGGGAAGATTTTTCTCTCCGTGGAGGTTCAAAGGGAAAGTAGGGGCTTTGTACCACGTTATTCACAGCTCATTTCCCAAACCTAGATTCTGGCGGCTTCACATCCTCACCCCTCCTCTCTCTAAGAAAAGAGCAGCTGGCACTGATGACATCAGCGTGTCTGTTAAGGAGAAGTAGTACAAAAGGCTTATGAGGAATTGAAAGTCACCAGAGGTGACTTCAGCTCAAAGTGCCCCCTATGTTAAGATTTTAGTCTCAATAGGGACATGAGAACAAATAATTAGAAAGAAAAATATTACCATTGTGTCAGCTTTGGGAACATTTTTTTCTATGTGTATTTCCATTAACTATTCAATTAAATATGCATGATTTCATGACCAGGCTCTGGGGAAGTGTCCTAGCCTCTGGCTAAGCCCTCAGGCCTTGAGAGAATGTTTCAATTTTTAAATAAGACCTCAAAAAGACCTTGGTTAATGTTTTTTGATGGATTTATCTGAAGTGACTTTTTAATCACTTTAATTTAAAAAAATATTTTATACTTTCCACACATTTTAATCTTCACTGTTGTCAATCAAAAGAAATTTCTGGGACATATTTTAAAATTATGTTTAAACTTTTCATTGAAGTATCAAATACTTACAGAAAAGTGTACATAGATGAACTGATGGATTGTTACAAACTGAACACCCTCTTATAACCTTCATCCAGACTAAGGAACAGATATTAAGAGCTTCCAAGCACACCTCCTTTGCTCCCACATAGGCTCTATGCTGCCCCCAGGTGTAGCCACTGTTCAATTTTCTATAACCAGAGTATTTTTAATTCTTAAAATTTATGTACCTTAGGTCATACAGCATTTACTTTTGTGTGTCAGGCCTTTATCTGTCAACACTTTGTGATGTTATTCATATTATTTCATGTATTTGTAGATGATTCATTCTCACTGCTACATAGTATCCCATTGTGTGAATATTCTACAATTTATTCATTCTACTGTTGGTAGGCCACTGGTTTCTAGCTTTCAGTATTACAAATAGTGTTGCTACAAATATTCTAGCAGCTCTTTTAATGAATGCAGTCTTTATTAAGGATATACCAAAGAAAGAAAGAAATAGTTGTTTCATACATGTACTTTGTATTGCTCTTTTAACAAATTACCACAAATTTAGTAGCTTAAAACAACACAAAACTATTAGCTACAGTTTTGAAGGTAGATGCCCCAAACAGATGTATTGCTGGTTCCTTGAGGAAAGAATGGGGTGGTTGGGGATTAAAGGGTTTTCTTTTTCTTTTCAAGATTACTTATTTATTTATTTGTCAGGGAGACACACGGAGAGAGAGAGAGTGAGTGAGCCTAAGCAGGTGGAGCAGAAGAGGGTGAAGCAGGCTCCCTGTTGAGCAAGGAGCCCAATGTGGTACTCAATCCCAGGACCCTGGGATCATGACCAGAGCCAAAGGCAGATGCTTAACTGATTGAGCCACCCAGGGACCCTGGGATCATGCCCTGAACTGAAGGCAGATGCTTAATCGACTGAGCCACCCAGGTGTCTGAAAAGCATTTTCTGCCTACGGGATTTCAGTAGGTTCTAGCACCCAAAGCAAAACAGAAGCAATTGTACGATCCTGCTTGAGTTGAGGTGTTAGAGCCACAGATTCTTTATTAGCCAAGAAAGGCTGCAAATAGTGCAAGGATACTTGGTAAAAAAAAGTTATTTGCTATCACAGGTACGATGCTATTATATTTTTGTGCCTGGGTTCTGGGTTTAAAAAAAAAAAAAATCTCTGTGCATTCTATCATTTTAAGTTTAGAATTTTGCTCCTCGACAAGTAAATTATTTCTGAGGTGGTTAACCCCCCAGCACACTGGCAGAAATAAGTACAACATTGATTAGGGGGGATTTTCCATCAACCAAATTATAAAATATCCTTGCATAAAGAAATAAGCATGCATAAATACGAGCTCGAAACAATTATGCCTCCAGCCATGAAAGAGTAAATGATATCAGACTTTCCCGCCTACCATTACAACTACAAAACTGGGCAAGATTTAACAAAACTGTCTTCGGTTGTTGGACAACAGGCAGAGAGGCTAAGATTTTGGAAACAGGAGAAATACATGAGATGAACTTATTAATGCAAGCTCTCTAAATGAATGCTCTTACCACAGTGCAGAAGACCCGGAGCATGAGAGATGTAGATCGGAATTCGGGGCTGCTGAAGTGTCTCAAATTTGCAGGAAAGAACTGGAGAAGAGAAACTGCACTGGGAAGAATTAGAAGTCTGTGGAGGTGGGGGCACCTGGGTGGCTCAGTTGGTTAAGTGTTCAACTCTTGATCTCAGCTCAGGTCTTGATCTCAGGGTCAAGAGTTCAAGCCCTTCGTTGGGTTCCACCCTGGGCATAGAGCCTACTTAAAAAAATAAATAAATAAAGTCTGTGTAGGTGTTCACCACAGACCCTTGGCCAAGCAAGGGCTGGGCTGTGCATCCACAGGATAAGTCTCTGTAAGATTGAGCAATGACTGAATGTTCCAGGTTAAGAACTGGATGCATGTATCAGAGGTTGAGCCCCACAAAGGATCACTGTTATCTTGATCCAAAGACCCTCTTTTCCTACCAGGGCCTGCATTTATTATTATTATTATTATTTTCTTCTCTGAGACCATCACTTATTTTGGATTTTTTTTTTTCTGGGAGATACTGGTAATTAGAAACAGTTTTATATTTGCAAGTCCTGGGTTGTAAATATTTCCTCTAAATTCTGCTTAAGAACTGAACAGTTTGTTATTTACATCATCTGTCTGTCTCCATGCCTTAGCACAGCAGCTAAAGGAAGCCACTCTTTTCAGTATTGTGCATGGAAATCGTCCAGGTCTAATCCACAAATTCACTGGGTATATTTTCTATTATAGTCCTCTTATTACTGTAGGTGACAGTGTTGCCACATTTTCTACCAATGCATAACAGAGGCTGTCTTTCTTACTTCCTACAATAAGATTTCCTCACTGTTTTTACACTCTGCACCAACAGTTTCCTCAAAGTCCTCCTGGCTTCTGCCCACTACCAACAGCACATATTTTAGGGTTTAGTCATAATTAAACCCCACTTGCAGGACAAATTTCTGTTTTGGTTACTTATTGCTATGTAATAAAACTCCAAAACTCAATGGCAAATGACAAAAGTGATCATTTACTATCTCATGAATCTCTGATTTGATCAACTAGTTTTTCCACTAATCTCACTTGGCATCACTCATGTGGGGGCAATCAGAGGCCATTACAGCTAAAAGAGCCTAGACAGCTTCAATCATTTGTGTGTCTGGAGAATTAGAAAGAACTCACAAACAAAAAAGGCTCAGACCTCACTCTGTATCCATGTAGGTTCACCACAAGGGTAGTTTCTTTATATGGCATCTGGATTCCAAGAATCAAAGTATAAGGGAGAGACAGAGGAAGCTGTGAGCCCTCTGAAAAGCTAGATCTAGAACTGGCATGGCATCTCCTGCCATGTTCTTTGGATCCTGTTTGGTAAAACCAACCCAGACCTAAAGAAGAGGACAAATATTCCTCCATAAATGACATAGTGACAATAATTCTAGCTGCTTTTATTTTTTAATTAATTTTTTAAAGATTTTTTTTTTATTTATTTGACAGACAGAAATCACATGTAGGCAGAGAGGCAGGCAGAGAGAGAGAGAGGGAGAAGCAGGCACCCCGCTGAGCAGAGAGCCCGATGCGGGGCTCGATCCCAGGGCCCTGGGATCATGACCTGAGCTGAAGGCAGAGGTTTAACCCACTGAGCCACCCAGACGTCCCTATTTTTTAATTAATTTTTATAGCCACTTCTAATCCACCAGACACAAAGTCTTTCAAAATGACAATGTGTTAAAAGTCACAAAAGAGAAAATTAAAAATACAAGAAGCTCATATCTGCTAAAAAATTGAATTTATAACAAAAAAACCTTTCCACGAAGAAAACATCAGACCTAGATGGTTTCACTGGTAAATTTTATGAACTAAGAAATAAAGAAGGTCAACAAAACCATAACTCACTCTTTGAAAAGACTAATGAACTATAAAACCTCTAGCAACACTGAAAGAACAAAGGAGAAATTTCATTCATTTTAGAATATGAGAATATTATAAATAAAAAAATACTTAATGCTTTATTATGCATAACTTTATTCCAATGTTTGTGAAATTCTGACATCTGATTAAAAAATGGAATATCTGAAACAATTTTTAGCGACTAAATGAACAAAAGCAATACATTAAAATGAAACATGAGGTTGAGGAGCTTTTGTTAGGTTAATGGTAAATCTTCAATTTATCACTCCCTATAATATGCAGGCTAGGCCGGAAAACAGAGGACAGTAACTTTTTTCAATTGTGAGACTGCTATATAACTCAATAAAATTTTTAAGTATCTCTTATGAAAAGAAACCCATGACATAACCCAAGTCACATCTGGATATAGATGTGAAAAAATTAAATGAAACATTAGCAACATCAGTCCAGAAGCATACTTTTAAAAACACATGAAATAGAGTAGAATTCATTTCAGTAAAGCAAGAGTGGCTTAATATGACAAAAATCTACTATTGAAATACTGCACAGTAAATAATGAAGGGGGGGGAGTAACCTCTCAGTACGTGTAACAAAACACTTGAAAAGTTCTACACCTAATAATGATTAAAAAAAATAATATACCTAGGAATAAACCTACCAAAGAGGTAAAATAACTGTACTCTGAAAACTATAAAACACTGATGAAAAAAACTGAAGAAGACACAAGGAAATGGAAAAACATTCTATGCTCATGGACTGGAGGAACAAATATTGTTCAATTGTCTATTCCAATCAAAGCAATCTACACATTCAATGCAATCTCTATCAAAATACCACCACCATTTTTCATGGAGGTACAGCAAACAATCTCAAAATCTGTATGGAACCACAAAAGATCCTGAATGGCCAAAGCACTCTTGACAAAGAAAGGCAAAGGCATCACAATTCTGGACTTCAAGATTTACTACAAAGTATCTTTATGATCTTGAAATAGGAAAGAATTCTTTTTAAAAAGATTTTACTTATTTATTTGAGAGAGAGAGAAAACGTTAGCATGAGCTGGGGTAAGGGCAGAGTGAGAGGGAGAAGCAGACTCCCTACTGAGCAGGGAGCCCAATTTGAGGCTAGATCTCAGGATCCAGAAATCATGACCTGAGCCGAACGCAGAAGCCTAATTGCCTGAGCCACCCAGGTGCCCCAGGAAAAATTTTCTTAAATAATAATTTTAAAAGGTAACCATAAAGGAAAAAAACATAAAATGTGGTAAATTCGCATACATGAAATTTTTTTTATAAAACTCAAAATGGCAAAAGAAAATGAAAAGCAAAGTTTTAGACTTAGAGAAAAACGTTTGCATCCTATATAAACTAAATAGTATTCACTTTTCAGACTATATAAAGAAGCTTCTGCAAACCAATAAAACTAAGCACAATTAAATAATAATGAGCCAATGGGACAAGCATATATTCAGGCAATTCACAAGAGGGAATCTGAAGTTTAGTAAATACATAAAATGGTCACCAACCTCACTCATAACAAGAGAAAAGCAAGGTCAAAAAAGAGAATTATTAGTTTCATGGGTAAAGAACATGGACTATGTATGTAAGTGGTGAATCACTAAATTCTACTCCATAAAACCAATATTATACTGTATGCTCACTAGACTTTAAATTTAAAAAATAATGAAGTAAAAAAATATACCCAAAATGAAAAAAAAAGGGGGGGGCATGGACTATGAAATCAAACCACCTGGGCTCAGTTTCTGGTTTAATTGCTGACTAGCCAAGTGACCCTGGGAAAATTACTTTACATCTTTGAGTCTCTGCTCTCTCAGCCTCTGGTGTCTCAGCTGTAAAATGGAGATGAAAGTAGTACCTCCTCATATACTTCCGTATGTTAGGACACAGTAACCATTTAGATCCTGCTCAACATAAGCGCTTCACAAGTCTAAGCAATTATCATTAAAACAGCAAGGGAATTTTATTTACCATTCATCAAATAGGCAAAATTTTAAGTCAGATGACACTCAACGTAATGTATCAACATAGGAATGACAGACACCGTCTTCAGAATAGTGGTGACCTCTGGAAGGGGTGAAAGGAAGAAGAGTCTTGAGGACAGGACAGAAGTGTGGCTTTGGATATATCTGTGGTATTTTCTTTACAGAGAGAGAGAGGGAGAGCAGAAGAAGGAGGAGGAAGAAAGAGAGGAAGAGGAGAAGGGAAATTCTGAGAGAGAAGGACAGAGATGGAGGAAGAAAATAGGACAGGATATTAGTATATAGATATTATATATATCAAATATATAATTTCTGTGTTGTTTGTACAGGTACTATATATTTGAGTATAGATCAGGAACTGGCAAACTACAACCTATGGACCAAATACTGCTCATGTAAATAAAGTCTTATTGGCATAAAACATGCCAAATAAAATGCCAAAAGTCTTATTGGCATAAAACATGCCAAAAAAATGCCAAAAATGTGCTTACTTGTTTATATGTCATCTATGGCTGCTTTGCATTTTCAGGGCAGAGTTGAATAACTGTGACAGAGACCTATGGCTCATACATTTTATTTTTTTTAGTATATGTCACTTTTTAAATTTAAAATCAGTTTAATTAACATATAGTGTATTATTAGCTTCAGAGGTAGAATTTAGTGATTCATCAGTTGCATACAACATTCTGGTCTATAACTTTGAAGATATTTCTTACATGACCCTTTACAGAAAAAAAAAATGTCAATGCTTGGTATAAAGTACAATAAGTGCTTTCCTCATATTTTAAAAATATTTATACTCTCAAAAATATTTTATCCCCCAGTAAAACAGGGACTTGTAAGGGAATTGATTTTTTGGAATGACTTTATTCAAAACCTTATTAACAGTAAGCCTTGTTAACTTCTAATGTATTTCAAAGGTAGAAGTCAGAAAAGCTCAAATTTAGTCATGAGAAAAAAATTCATTAACCTATATTTCTTTGTTTATAATAATGAGAATATAGGCCTCTTATATTCTAATCCATGTCCCAAATAAAATGTAATGAAAGTCTTACTTTTCTCACTGCAACTCTTAATACACAGAACTTTCAAACCTTCTTCATCTATTCTACACCTCCTTCTGCAACTCAGTATTTGGGAGGCCAGAAAATATTTCCATATTAGATAATATTTATTTAGCTGAGATTTGAATTTAAGGGAAAATAGAGAATTAGTGAGATAGACTAACTACATCCTGAATGTAATAGGGCTGACTAGAATTTTACTTTTGCTCACAAAACAGGTTGAGGCAGGTGCACCAGGGGGAGGGAGAAACTGTACTTCATGCGGTTTTACAGGGACCTGGTAGCTTGGTTACCAGCCATACATGGATTTAAGATCCCTCTTTGTGTCATTCATCATCCCAAAGAATACTGATGGGCATTCTTCAGAGGCTTTATGAAACAGGAGTAGATTATGGCACGGATGACATTTGGTCCCATTGCCTTGGAGATACTTTGATCATATATGGCCACACCTAACTGCAAGTCCATTTGAGAATTGGTATCTGGCTAGACAGACATAGGTATGGCTATTACAGAGATGCAGAACACAGTACAGATAGAGAGGAAACATTACTGACAGGAAAGCAGCATTTTAAAAGACTAGAAGGAAGAGTGAAGTAGGCCAGTGAGTTTTTTTCATCTTTTTTTTTTTTTGAATGGGGGCAGATTAGTATTACGGGTGCAGCATAGGAAGAAATGACCCAGAAAAGTAATTAAGACCCCTATCACTGATGTTGCCAGTAAAACACAGGCTGCCTGATTAAATTTGAATTTTAGATAAATAATTAATTTAAGTATATCATATGCAATAATGGCAATGTTAAGTCTGGTAATGCTACATACCATGAAATTCTTTCATAATGGGGATCATACATTCATTCTGGTGGGCAATGATGGATCCTTTATTTATTTATTTTAAAGATTCCATTTATTTATTTGACACAGAGAGAGAAAGAGAGAGAGAGAGAGAGAGAGAAAGGGAACACATGCAGGGGGAGTGGGAGAGGGAGAAGCAGGCTTCCCGCTGAGCAGGTAGCCCAAGGACATGGGACTCAAATTCCAGGACACTGGGATCATGACCACGGTGGAAGGCAGACGCTTAACGACTGAACCACCCATGCTCCGGATCTTTCTTTCTTTCTTTTTTTTTTTTTTTATTTAAAAGAATGCTTTTTAATGGTGGGTCATTTAAAGGTTTTGAATACAGCATGTAAAAGTTATGGTGATACGTTACAGAAAGTCATCCTGGCAGCAGAAAAGAATATAGATTTGAAAAGGATAATCCTAGAAATGGAAAAAAAAAAGAGTACAGGAAATATTATATCTTTTTAAAGTTCTGATTTCATGTGGATATACTCTTAAAGGTGGATTGCTGCATATGATAGTCTTTTTTTAATTTTTTGAGGAGCCTCCATGTTCACTGAAGCATTTTAGGTTTCCTCCACCAGCCAAAAACGGAGCATACCCATGAAACCTTTCCTAAGCCCAAATGGCATAAAGTGAAGAAGCAATTATCATTTTCTAGGAGCAAAAATCCTCTTTGGATTTCTTCCGGTTGGCAAAAACAGGTGCCTAATTTAGGTCATTTGTAAAAGCAAAGTGGCACAAAGCTCTTTGCGGTAGCAGGACAAACCTGTATTCACAAAAACGAATACTGAACAGAAAAACCTAGATGTCCATTAACAGATCACTGAATTTAAAAATGTAGTTTATACATACAATAGAATATGAATCCGCCTTAAAAAAGAAGGAAATTCTGCCATAAGCAACAACATAAGTGAACCTGGAAGATAGTATGTTATGTGAAATAAGCAAGACATAGAAAGACTAATCTGCATGATTCACTTACATGAGGTATCTAAAGTAGTCAAACCCATAAACATAGAGAGCAGAATGATGTCTTCTGGGTTTGGGGGCTCAGGGAACTGGAAAGCTGCTGTTGAACAAGTATAAAGTTTCAGTTATGCAAAATAAATAAGTTCCAGAGATCTGTTATAAAATGTTATGTTTATACTTAATAATGCTGTACTGTGCAATTAAAAATGTGTTTAAGGAAAATTTTAAAAAATATTTTAAGAAGACATATCTCATATTAAGTGTTCTTACCACAGCAAAATAAAATTTAAAAAAAATACTCAACACTCAATAAAGAAATCGGGGCGGGGGGGACAAGAGAGAAATAGTGACCATAACAGTGTTGATAACATAAAGAAAAAGAATCAGGAAATAATTAGGAGCTGTAATTGTTGAAGTGAGTGATTAATTAGATGGTGGAGACGTGAATCACTAAAAATACACCCAAGGGTATTTTTTCCCCATTTGTAGTCACTGACACCATCAGCAGATAAAACAGAAAAAGAGCAGTTTTGAGGAAGTGAAGGGCAGAGGCATTAGGGGAGATATACGATGGTAAGTTTGGAACAGGCTGATTTCAATGATTTGTAAGGCACTCAGACAGCGATGACCAGTTGGCAGATAGAGATTCTGTTTTGGAACTCCTTTGGGATGACTGGACTATAGACATATATTGGAAATGGCCACTCTACAAACAACACGACAAATAATAATCGTCAAGTTAAAAAATAAAAAAAGCAATGGGCTTACGACACAATCCTGTGGAAGCATGAGACACAAAGAGCAAGAAGATCTAGCTATGATCAAAGGCGAACATCAGAGAGTAGGACAAGCAGCGGCAGAAGATGCAAAGGCCAAATATGTGCTCCCCATTTCAAAAACCACAGGGAGATACAAGGACTGAGAAATTGTGCTGGATTTGGCAAGTCTTCATTGTTGCTTTTAGCAAGGGTATTTCCAGGGGAGGGTGTGGGAGTGAAGATGGGGATGAAGTAAGACAGATCCCTAGGAATGAATGGGAAGTGAGGAAATAAAAGCATTAAGGATCAATGGCACTTTAAGGAAAATAAAACAGGAAAATTGAGAAAGAGAAAAAGGAATAGCGAGAAAGCAGCTAATGGACCCAAGCCAAAGGAGGCTTACTTTCCTAATAGGAGAAACTTAAGCTTGCTTCTTCTCCAGAAAGAATGTTTTTAGATTAAAGATGTTGACGAAATCAGATCTGATCAATGGGAGGATATTTTTTGAAGAAAAACATAAGCGGGGTGACTAACTTGAAGTCAGAGGAGAGATACTTCATTGTCAAAGACAGAGATAAAAATAGGATGAAATACAGCTGAGGTTGGTTGTTTGAAGAGTTACAGTTCATACCCAAAGACTTCAAATTCCTTCTTAAGTGGGAGATGGAATCATGTGCCAGGAAAGAAAGCATTTGACATTAATTTACCTTGAGGATTTTTGCAAAGGTTCAGGTCGGATTTCCTTTTTTTTTTTAAAGACGTGATTGACTGATTGATTTGTCAGAGAGAGAGAGAGAGAGAGAGAGAGAGAGAGAGATTGATCACAAGCAGGCAGTGGCAGGCAGAAGCAGAGAGAGAAGCAAGCTCCCCGCTGAGCAAGGTGCCCTATGTGGGACTCAATCCCAGGACCCTAGGATCACGACCTGAGCCGAAGGCAGCGGCTTAACCTACTGAGCCACCCAGGTGTCCCCAGGTCGGATTTCTAATTAATTTGAACCAAGGGTATGTCAGGATAAATTAGAAGGATTTCCCATGTGATAGAAGTACATTGTACAGGGGCACCTGGGTGGCTCAGTGGGTTGGGCCACTGCCTTTGGCTCGGGTCATGGTCTCGGGGTCCTGGGATGGAGCCCTGCATCGGGCTCTCTGCTCAGCGGGGAGCCTGCTTCCTCCTCTCTCTCTGCCTGCTTCTCTACCTACTTGTGATCTCTATCAAGTAAATTTAAAAAAATTAAAAAAAAAGTACATTGTACAGATGTCTTCATATATTGGAATCTGTTACAACTCTAATTCAGCAATTCTGGGGAATAATCATCATGTCATTTTTTTCTAGTACTGCCACTAATTAATAAGAAATTGTGGGGTTGTTTTTGTTGTTGTTTGTTTATTTGTTTTTGCTTTTGTTTGCTTGAACTAGTGTTTACTACCTTCTTACTAAAAAATTATGAAAACTAAAGTATTAAAAGCTATGTAAAAAGCATTAGGAGGATTATACAGGCTATATACTATGCACCAAATCCTTAAGTTATTAAAATTGTTTCAAGCATTTTCTGACCTATCCGGGGGTATCTTAGTTTCAGAAAACCAATTCCAGAATGTTTCATAAGAGTCAGCTGATTCTTCTGCAATCAGTCTTCTACTTGATTTATTGCTCGATAAGAAAATATACTAATTAAGTTAACTTTAGTGCTGGCATATGGTTATTGGGATATTGACATTTTAACACCAATTAGACTATACTCAATCTCATTTTCTTGATAATCTCCTTTATCATTTTATTGAATTATGAGAATAATTAATCTTTCTTTCTACTTATATCTTAAAAATATTTTTCTTCTAAAGTAAATTAAAGAAAAATTCACATGCCACTAATACCTGCTGTAAAAGCCAAAACACATATAAGAACGTACATGTATGTTAACCTAGACTCTATGCATATTGTTAGCTAACTGTCATTTTCTGAGGTTTCCAAACATGAAAAGATACATACATTTTGAGTTAGCTGTCAATCTTAGCTTCTTCTATTATTTTGAGCATGCCATAGTCCACATTTTCAGTCCTACTATAAGAGTACTACTGTTTTTTTATGTATTTTAAAAAATTCTAAGAAATATTCAATTCATTTCTAGTCTCTCTGCTCCCTTCTCTTCTACAGAAAACCAGCTGGCTATCCTATCCCTTATTCTCATTATCCTCACATAACACTTCTTTGTGGCTATGTTTTATAGCATTTTGAAAGCCACAAATTCAAAGTTTGCACTTTTTGGGGGGCCACTTTAAGGAACTGCAAGAGGGGTATGTTTATTTCACCCTAAGGAAAAAAAATGGATAAAATGCATATTTTTAAAAAGTTTTCTGCAATCAAATTTCAGAATAACAAGAAAAGATGAAAAATCAGCCACTATAAATACCTTTGTGTTTGAATATGGAGATGAAGCCTAAGGAAAAGGAAGGTTGAACCTGTTTAGAGCTCTGAGAGCAAGAGTCTTGATAATAGAATGTGGACATTTTGCTTAAATTAATGTCTCCTGTTAATAGGGTTGTCAGATTTACAAATAGAAATACAGGTTTCTCAGGAAAATTTGAATTCCAGATAATCACAGTGAATGATTTATAGTACAGGTATGTCCTCAGTATTTCATGGGTATCTTACAGCCTACCTAGTCACTCTCTCTGGGGATAGTCAGAATGTGGGGAATAACAGAGAAACAAAGAGAACTCCATTACTGAAAGGCTGAGGGATTGTGTAGAATCTTTGGAAGCAAACCATAGAGTAGGAAGTTGTCCTGCAGCAGGCTATTGATGGATAGGAAGTGACAGGAACCTTTGAGAAGGTGCTCAGGAGGATGAAATGGGATCATGGACAGGAATGTTTCTGCCACCAGTCATTCTCATCCTCTTCCTATTTTTTGCTGTCTAATGACAAGGCAGTTGTCTAGCTTTGGAAATAGATAGATTTAGGTTTTAATCCCGGCAGTGCCACTTCTTATAAACTGATGGTCCTTAGCCTTAGGTCCTTATTCATTAATATCTGAGTCACATTTGTCCCAACTTGTAAAATGAAAAGGTTATTGTGAAGACCAAATGAGTTCTTAAGCACCTGAATCAGAGTCTTGGCCACAGCAAATAGAGGGCCACATGTCTTGGCCGCACAATTACAAAGACTGTCTTCCTTAAAACCCAAACAGAATATTTAATACATTTCGCTGGATAATATCTCACTCTATTTTCATACTGGCTTAACTTCCTTTAATCTAAATTGATTGTGAGGATAGTCTTCAATACTTATACTGACATATGAGTCAAGCAATTCAAAATGTCGGCTCTCTAGCTAGATTGCTTGGATTCCAATCTGGTTCCACCACTTAAAAACTGTGTGATCTTGGGCAAGTTATTTAACCTCCCTGTGTCTCAGTTTCTTCATCTGTAAAATGGGAGTAATAATGATAGTTACACTATAAAATTGGTGTGAAATACCTGATACATAGTCAACACTCATAAATGTTAATTATTATTGTATCATTCATTGCCAATAATTTCTAAATACAAAGTTTTCACAATTAATGAAGTGAGTTAGGAAACTCTGGAGCAAAGCAGCCTTTTCAAAATTCCCAATACCAATACCAATTAAACATCCAGCTAAAGACTCTGTTTTGGGTGTGAGATAGTGCCTCCAGGAGTTTTGTTTGCAAAATTTTGTTTAGTTTTGTCTGACTGATTGATTTACTTATTTTCAGAGTGATAATACATGATCTTCTACATGTAGCAGGTTAGGTAGAGATGGTATTTACACGTATCTTTCCTACATCATGAGGAAATTAAGTATTCCTCAAATATCATCGGCAGGTTCCACTATAAATCAAGTATAAACATATCACACTAACACTTCAAATCTGGCAAATAAAGCTTCTGCTTCCCTTTTCAAACAGAAATGGACATAGGATTATAGAAACAGAGATTCAATAGAGCAGAAAGTAATTATAAGATTTATTTAGTTCATCCTCTTACATCCAAATACTTAAGCTATCCCAAAAAAGTAATAGTCTACTTTAGTCTCTCAAACCTCTTGAAATGGAAATGTATTTTTCTTTGGCAATCTTTTCTAATTTCTTACAATCTGTATGATCAAATAACTCTTTCTAAGGCAAGTTCAGGAGTAAAAAAAATTGGCCACATTTCTATTTCCAGTCCTTTTTTCTATACATGATTTTTTTCTCCCATAGAAGCTGCCTGAATTTCATCACAACTTTTGTGAAATGTTTGAGCCATTAATGCTAGACAATTTTGATAGGAACAAAAAAGTCTAAAGGTAAATTGTTCTTTAGGGGTCTATTCTTTGAGGTATATTGAGTTTTTCATAGTTTGTCTTACCCAAAGACATCCTTAAATATTTATTCCAATTGTAAATTGAACATTTTAATCACAGGATTACAGGCTCAATTGCGTATCTTAAGTACAAATTTGACAGGAAGACTCAATTGCTATATATATTTAAATTTTCCATAAGTTATTTAGGTATTAGAAAACCAGCCAGAAAAAGAATAGAATGAATTACTAACATCTGAAACACTGAAAAAGCTAACCTGGTTGTAAGCAAAAGGACATAACATCAAATAAAAATAAATATTTTATGTTAAAATATAAAAACAATTATTAAACAAATAAGAGAAGTGGTTAATAGAAAGGTAAATAGGACAACATTAGAAAATATCTGGAATGAAAAAAAAAAAGTAGGTGGGAGGGATACCTGGGTAGCTCACTCGGTTAAGCATCTGCCTAAGGGTCCTGGGATAGAGTTCTGCATCAGGCTCCTTGCTTGGCAGGGAGCCTGCTTCTCCCTCTGCCTGCCACTCCCCCTGCTTGTGCTCATGCTCTCTCTCTCTCTCTCTCTCTCTCTCACAAATAAATAAATAAAATCTTTTAAAAAAGAAATAAAAAATAGGAGGGAATGGAAGTGATAATCATAATTTATTCAACATATGTGAACTGAGCACCTACTATGTTCTAGGCATTAGAGATTCAATATTGAGCAAAGGAGAAGTGTTCACCTTCATGAGACTTACCTGGCAGGGAGAAAGATCAGTAATAACAAAATAATAAATAAAGTTATATAAAACATAAAGTACTGGGGCGCCTGGGTGGCTCAGTGGGTTAAAGCCTCTGCCTTTGGCTCAGGTCATGATCCCAGGTCCTGGGATCGAGCCCCACATCGGGCTCTCTGCTCAGACGGAAGCCTGCTTCCTCCTCTCTTTCTGTCTGCCTCTCTGCCTGCTTGTGATCTCTGTCTGTCAAATAAATAAACAAAAATCTTAAAAAAAATTAAAAAAATAAACATAAAGTACTGCTAAGTGCTTTGAAGAAAGAAAATGAAACAGATTAAAGGGGTAGAGTGAGGATAGGTTCCACTTAAGATCAGGTGATCAGGGGCACCTGGGTGGCTCAGTGGGTTAAGCCTCTGCCTTCGGCTCAGGTCATGATCTCAGGGCCTTGGGATCAAGCCCCACGTAGGGCTCTCTGCTCAGCAGGGAGCCTGCTTCCCCCCCACCGCCGCCTACTTGTGATCTCTGTCTGTCTATATATATACACATGTACATATATACGTACATATATGTATATATGTACATGTGTGTACATATGTATATGTATGTATGCATACATCTATGTATATATGTATATATGAATAAAGAGTATTCTAGCTCAAGAACAAAGACTCTTGGGTTCCTGTCATCTGTTTAGAATTTTCGAAGAACAGAACAGACCAGTGTAGTGGGAGCTAAGTGAGGAAGAAGCATGATGGAAAATGCATGATGAGAGCCAACCATGGCCTGGATCATTTAGGTCATGACAGCTAGGCCAAAGACTTAGGAAGTTAGGAGCAGATTTGTGACATGATATACATTTTGTTTAAAAAAAAATCACTCTGGTTGCTGTGTGATAAATAGATTTCAATGAAGTAAGACTGGAAGCGGTGAGAACAGAGTCTATTGAGTTAAAACATGTAAGAGATGAAAGTGGTTTGGAGTAGGGTCTTGGTGGTAAGAATTAGAAGTGGTAAGATCTAGGACTTGTTTTGAAGGTATAGCTCATAGAGCTTCTAATGGTTTGCATAGGATAAATAAGGAAAAGAGTGCAGAGGATTCAGGGAAGTTGTCAAAATATTTGAGCTGAGCAACTGGTGAACTAATAGTGGCATTCACTGAGTTGGGAATGACTGCTAGAGGAAGAGGTTTGGGAGCAAAAAGCAAATGCTAAGTTTGAAATGCCCATGAGATACTCAGTATATCCAGACAAAATTCCACTAAGCAGTTAAACATACAAGTCTAGATTTTAGCAGCAAGTTTTGTTCTAAAATCAAAATTTAGCCATCATCAGAGCATAGAGGTTATTTAAAACCAGAAGAATGAATGAGGTCACCAAAAAAGCTGATATAAATAGAGGAAAAAAAGAGGTCTCAGAATTGAATCCTGAGCTCTCAGGCACTCAACAATCTCACCATTGGCAAAATAAGCCAGTAACAGACTGAGAAAGAGTAATATTAAGATCGAAGTACAGGGGCGCCTGGGTGGCTCAGTGGGTTAAAGCCTCTGCCTTCGGCAGGTCATGATCCCAAGGTCCTGGGATCGAGCCTCGCATGGGGCTCTCTGCTCAGCAGGGAGCCTGCTTCCTCTTCTCTCTGCCTGACTCTCTGCCTACTTGTGATCTCTGTCTGTCAAATAAATAAATAAATAAAATCTTAAAAAAAAAAAAAAAGATCAAAGTACAGAAAGAGTACAGTGTCCTGGAAACCAAGGGAAGAAAATACTTAAGAAGAAAGTGAAGAGTTCTGTCAAATGCTTCTGAAAAAAAGAGCCTATGAATAAGTGTCTACTGAGTTTGACAATAGGAAATCATTGGTGAATTTAACAAGATCTTGACTTGATTTTTAGTGGAGTAGTGGGGAACAAAGCTTTGTTATAGTGGGTTCAAAAGAGAATGGGAGATGAGGAAGTAGAGATTTCAAAGTATTTTTTCCTTAAGCAGAACAAATGGAGCCATTGTTGCCAAAAGGGATACAACATCAAATATTAATAAGATCAAGGTTAGTATCTATCTATCTATCTATCTATCTATCTATCTATCTACCTATGATACAAAACAGAAGAGAAAGAATAATTGGTGATAAAGAAGAAAAAAGGAAACAGCTGCATGAACAAAATCTCTGAAAAAGCAGTAAGGGAAAGAATTCATATTAATTATGGGAAGACATTGCTTACTTAAGAAAAAAAGATATACCTTCCTTACTACAATCACCTGTACCTTAAGGTTAAAATGATGTATTTTATTCTTTAACATTAAGGAAATAATTTGTTATTTTAGAGATATTTTAATGAGAAAACCTCTAGAAAGTATGCATTAATATTTATTAGAATCACTGTCTTTTTGTCAATGTCTTATGGTGGATAAAACCAACTGATACAGCCTTAAAAGAAAATGATTTCTATAATGGTTACATTTCTTCCTTTGGGTTTTTTAAAAATATTAATTAAGTGGGATGAGGATTGCACACAGGTAGAATAATGAAGTGTGGACTGATCCTTCACTCCCAATTGAAAGTGTAACAGCTTGTTCAAAAATTAATATTCAATATTCTCAGGGGTATCTCTCAAACTTCAAAGTGAGACTTTCTGATGTTTCAGTTTGTATGAAAACTTGAGCAGAGTAGAGTAGCTGATATTATGAAATTCAACATATGTTAAATTACCATAATAAGAGATCACTTTAGGGCAAGGGGCTTTTTGCTTTATGAGATTTTCATGTAATTGTTCTCACTCTGCCCATGACAATTCTGAATTTCTCTCTGACACGTTCTTTCTTCTGCCAGTGCAGCAATGGAAAGCATATGGTAGTTTTTCTTTTTAGGCCTGTAGTTTTATAATCTTTGTCACATTTTAAGCATAACAAGCAAGGTGAAAATCTGCTTCTTTCCCCCTATCAAACATGAACTTCTGGTTGAAAATCTAGGTAGATGTGGAAACGGAGTTGCTTTATTTTTCAAAGAATACAGGTTATGTGAACTATGACTAAATCTCTGATTCTTTCAAAGAGAATAAATAGAACACCAATGTTGTCATGACCTCAAATCAATATTAATGGAGTTGCCTCTGTGTGAATGCACTGATGTTTTGGGCCTAAAAGTAGTTACTTCTTAACTGTTTGCAGTTGCTTCAAGCCTTTTAAATCCAGATATAAACACTGGAGATTAGTATTGTCTACTGATGGATAACTCCAGCATTATATTTTACTTTGATATTAGAAAACACTGGAAGTCATAAAAATAATAGAAGAAAAGAAAAAGGGAAGGGCAGAGAAAAGGAAGAAAATGCAATCCCTAGTTTTGGGGATAATGATTTTAAAATATTGAAAAGTACTAGTCAACAGCCTTCAAATGGCACAAGAAGTTGAATCTACCACTAAGACAGGAAGTAGAACTATTTGTTCTTCAACACACTTACTAGCAACATCCGAATGTAGCTAGACTCATTTCTTTTTTTTAAATTTTTTAAGATTTTATTTATTTATTTGACAGACAGAGATCACAAGTAGGCAGAGAGGCAGGCAGAGAGAGAGGAGGAAGCAAGCTCCCTGCCGAGCAGAGAGCCTGGTGCGAGGCTCGATCCCAGGACCCTGGGATCATGATCTGAGCTGAAGGCAGAGGCTTTAACCCACTGAGCCACCCAGGCACCCGACTAGACTCATTTCTCTAGCAGAATCTGAAGGCATTCCAAAAAAGGCTCTTTCTGTCCTGGACAGTTTGACATTTTTTGGCATTTCTCTTCTTTGCAGGGAACTGTCTCCAGTCTCTTTCACTATATCCAAGTACTTGGGATATGCGACCACATTTGGCTGTGCCCCAAAGACTTAATAATTTAGAGCAAATGACTTATCTTCTTTTGCCTAAATTTTCTCATCTGTAAAATTGGGATAGTATCAATTTCTACCTCAGAGTTATGTATATTAAAGCAAAAATGGTAAGGTGCCTTAAATTGTATCTATCATATTTTAAACACTCAATGAATATTAGTTATTGCTAATATTACCATTAGTCCTACAATAACGAAGAAGACACATTCCTTACCACTTTTTTCAAAAGTGAAACTTACTGAAAGTTTGCCCTAGTATTTGAGCCAGAAATCAGTACTGTGAGCCAATATAAATTTTTTTTTTGCCAATATAAAATCTTAACTACTTCTTAGAACTTCTGTAAGGCAGTGTTAAATTTTCTTATTTCCCTCATACAAGGGCACTTGTCAAGCCTCACCAGAGTATGTATTAAATTATAAAGTCCTAGGAACAGTATTAGGCTTTTACTGGAAATTTTCACATACTTATTTCCTAGCACTTGGGTTTAACAAATGCTTTAGGAATGTAAGTGGTGCATTACACATAAAAAGAAATGTCTGAACACAGAAACTGTTTGTTGACAAATGTATTTTTATCAATAATCTTGTTTTATAAGAAATACATATATTTATATGTATGTGTATATATACAAACACATATGTATACACACACACATTTATTTTGTTCCATATGATTTCCATGTCAAGATGGTTAGAATTTTTTCTGCAAATCTGTGCTACTTTTTGAGAAGAGTTCTTTTAAATCCACTTATTCTCAGAATATTATTCCTTTCTCCCCATATGCCTCTGTCAACCTTTTTCTTCTTTCATTTCTACATTTCTCTAGACTTTAAGAATGCAAAAGTAGATAACCTACCTTTTGACGTCTGTATTATGAAAAAAGAGCTAGGAAAAATGATGAAGGTTGTATACTGTACCCCCTCCACACATTATATAAAGGCATGAACTCAGGAGACAAACTAAAGCTAAAATCCATAAAGAGTAACAGTTATACAAGTGTCTACACTTATATTATTATTATTATTATTTAAAGATTTTATTTATTTATTTGACAGACAGAGACCACAAGTAGGCAGAGAGGCAGGCAGAGAGAGAGGAGGAAGCAGGCTCCCCGCTGAGCAGAGAGCCCTATGTGGGGCTCGATTCCAGGACCCTGAGATCATGACCTGAGCCGAAGGCAGAGGCATTAACCCATTGAGCCACCCAGGTGCCCCTACACTTATATTATTAATTAAAATCTTAATTTAATAGAACCACTATTGCCTATCAGAATAAATAATGTACTTCAAAGGCCTTCCATTTGGAGTTCATCCTTATTCAATATTTACACAGAATTCCAGTCTTCTAGAAGGAATATTCAGCCTAATGAGTAGGTAATCATGATAGGGATATGCGGAGTATGCCAGATAACTAATTTGCTAATAACTGTTTCATTGTGGAAGACAAAAGAGCATAATGATTAAGAGGCTACAGTTTTGGATTCCAACTTCTATGTTCAATTCCAATGCCACAGTTTACTGAGCGTGTGACCCTATTAAGTCCTCTATCAAATGAAAATTATATGATTACCTACACTTTATAGGGCTGTTGTCAGTATGAAATGAGAAGACACACACTAAGTGCCTATACATAGCAATGATCCATCAGTAAATACCCATAATATTAACATGGATATATGTTAGGCTGAGCCAAAAGTAACAACTTTTTTTTTTTTTTGCCAATATCAGTCAAATACTGGAAGTTTCATATAGTTCAATCTAATGCATGTACACAAGACCAAATCTCCAGAAACTTTAAAAGAAACCCCACAAAAGTGAGCAAAAGGAACATTTTTCCCCCACTGACTTTTTGAGAAAGATAAATGATGAACAAATAAGCAAATAATAATCATAATCATCATCATCATCATCAGGCTACTTCTAGGATATACTAAGCAGTCAGCATAAATTTTTCTTTTCTCTCACACTGCTTTTTAAAATAATGCATAAGGGACGCCTGGGTGGCTCAGTGGGCTAAGCTGCTGCCTTCGGCTCAGGTCATGATCCCAGAGTCCTGGGATCAAGTCCCGTATCAGGCTCTCTGGGCAGGGAGCCTGCTTCTCCCCTCCCCTCTCTGCCTGCCTCTCTGCCTACTTGTGTGATCTCTGTCTATCAAATAAATAAATAAAATCTTTAAAAAAATAAAATAATGCATAAGACAATTCAAAATGAGACCTTTTGAACTGTAAATTATCAGGTGTTCAAAGTATGTATAGAATAAAGTGTATTCCCATGTATTTATATTCTTTGAAAAATGATAATTTACATAGGATAATATTTTAGGTAATCGGTACATGAAGTTAATTTAAAACTTTAAGAGTTCTTTAAAATTTTGTGGTACCAAAAGCTCATATATATATGTATAATGTGTGCATATGAATTGTATTAATGGAAATACAGGGTAGGGCATTGTGCATTTTGATTCACATATTAATTCTACAGATCCATTTTCATGTCATTTGTATCTCAGGCAAGGTATCAGGCACTGGGGACACAATGATGAGTGAGACAGGCAGGATCTCTGCTCTCAAGTAGGCACAGATCATTGGAACTGCTGGAATCTAGTTATCATTGCATTGCCACCAAAACAGAGAATCAAAAATTCATCAAGTACCAAAATTCAAATTCCATTTCTCACTGTAAGCATTCACGAGGACTGGAGTTGTTGATATTTCTGAAAAGGAAAGAGTAAATTGTTCTGATGTAGAAGATTATCCCTCTTCATTTATGAGTCACATCACATATTAAGAACTACAAAATCTCTTATTTGACTTGAAGAGTTACATAGCTAACAATAAAATTGGAAACTGGAAGAATAATAGGTGAATCACAAATCTGCTTAAAGAATTCTGAATGTTATATGACAGTTCATTTCTTCAATGGCTTCTTCCCTAAAGAGAAATGTTTCCCAATTTTAAGAAAATCAAGTTTTCATAAATATTCAAAAGGTGACATTCTTTCCATGTGGCATAATATAATTCATAATTTTCTCCGTGCTGCCATTATGCAGGTAAAAATAAGTACCTTGAAAGGTGCTAACTATCCATTTGAATTTAAAAGTTTACTCTCCCAGTAGCAAATGAGTAGCCAAGAAAAGCATGTGTGTACATTTGTCATGTGTATATTAACAGACCTCTACATAAATATTGTCTACGAGAAAACAACTGAGACATTTTCAGTGTTAGGCTCATAAAAACTTAATGAATTTTTCATGACTGAAAGAGTGCAGAGGTTTGGAATATGAACTAGAAATCTTACGAAGAGTAGAAAATGTCTCTCAATCCAATCATTGAACCATGTGGGGAAAAGGTGAAGATTTCAGGGAAAAAGGGTCACCCTTCCTGAACTCAGAAAGCAGCTTCCTAACTAAATGGCCAGGGTACTGCACACATGGCCATTTCTTCATTTTTCCCACTGATAATTGAAGGATTCTCTTGGGAAATATGTATTTTAAGAATTAACGTTGTTAAAAGCAAAAGATATATGTAAGAGGGCAAACACAACATTGTCGGTTAAGCCAAATAATCTGGACATTTGTAAAATGATAAAAAATGATCAATAATAAACCAAAAATACTATAATGGTGATACAATTTATAATCATCTTGTCAAGATGAGCAGATGTTAAGTTGGATTCTCATAGCTATGTTTATCAAGAACCCAAATCAATTCTCAGAAAAATATCGATTATTACTATCTAAAAACTCCTTTATCTTTGTATGAGTCTTTCTGCTGTCTGAAATCATGTGAATAGGCAACAACAGAAAAAGAAAGTCTTATTCAGCTTACTCTTCTAAACCGAAAAAGATTATAAAACCCTACTGGATCTATCCACCAAAGTCAAAACTCCCTGCACTCAAGTTTAATTCCAGAGACTATTTCAAAGCAATTTAATATTTGGACAAATTTTAGAGTTGGTAACAAAGATTTTTATGATATTAGGTTTAGACAGAAATATCTGATAGGCTTAAGAAATAACTTCAAGTATGTGTGCCTCTCCTTGGAGTAATTTAAGGAGACTTCACCTTCCTGCCTCAAGAAAGTCTACGAATCTAGTGTCATTCTCTTGAATGATGTCAGGGGTTTTTCAGAGACACCTCATTCTTCTTTCTCCCCCCAAAGGTATTCAAATGAATTTACTATTTTCATTTTTTCAATCTCCATTATCACTGTCTAAAAAGACTTCGAATTTTCCCTTGAACCGCTTTATCATGCAGCTCCATGTCAGACAAATGCTAATTATAAGATTATGAGGTTGCATCTGAGCACTCGCGAGCTTGTCTTCTAATTCTCACACTATTCTTCCATATTACATTATCAAATTGGATTGAACTTAATTGTATCTGAATTTCTGAACTTAATTACATTATGTTAATATTTATGTAGTCATTCCTTGGCCCATGTCAAGAATTTGATTGAAAAATTACTTGTTCATTCATGGTGAGAGTTTAAGGTCTGGACTGGGAAATATAGCCCTAATAATTTGATCCTACCTTCTAAAGTAGTCTCAAATTGGAATTACACTGACTGGGCAAGTTGCTTTAATAAAGCAAAAAATATCTACTCTTCTACCTTCAGAATGGAATTTAAACAATCCAGAGATTGGGATGTGGCCCACTGCAGTCTATTGATGCTTCCTTACCATTTGCACTGATTAAGGTGTTCTACAAATACACAAAGTTGTGAAGTCATTTTTATTATCCAGAATGGTTTTTAGGAGGTGAAGTGATTTACTGAGAAAATGTGTCTTAATGATAGCTTGAGATAAAAGTTAATATTTAAAGGTCTTGTTCAAACAATAAATCTTCTATGTATGGGGCAGGATAAAGACCTTCTGCTGTTCCTTAATTAAAGTGACTGCACAGATAGGGAAAGTACTAAAAAAAAAAAAGTGAATGAGACAGGGATCACTTGAAAAATGTAAGACTAAATAGCTTCTAACTCCCAATGGAGTGGCTAGGGACAGCAGGAAAGTAAAAGATGGGTTCTTAACCTTACAAGCAGTGGGATGTGAACATATATAAATTATCATACATATTATCTCTATTAATAGATATTTTAACTTCCTCCTTCTATTTTTCTCTTTCTCTTTACCCTGTTCTTCTCTTTCCTCCTTCACTTTTTTATGTGAGAATTAAAAAAAAAAAAAAAGATGGTGTAAAGTACCCACAGTAGGCATAAACAAGAGATCAAAAGTATTTGGGAATTTCCAAACATTTAGAGGAGGGGGCCTTTATTCATCCTTAAACAATGCAAATGAGGACACAACCTTATTTCAGGTTTATGCGTATAAACTAGAAGACGTTGAAATAGGGTATAACCAAAGTCAAGAACAGACTAAAACACACAACATGGTTTTTAAAACATAAAAGCATCAGACTCTTTATCGCATCATTTACCAGCTTATGTCTTACGCATCATGGTGGAAGTAGCTGGTTTCAGGCGGTAGCGACAAGAGGGGTGGCACTCAGGCAGGTGTGAGTGCCAGACTGAGGCAGGGAGCTCCCAGCAAATGGTGTGGGAGTGTGAAGGGACAGAAGGAAAGAAGAAGGAGCAATGCTATCCCCTAAAGTGACCAACGGAAAAGCACAGTAACTTTTTGTTAGTCAACACAACTGGACTTGCCCAGGTACCCCATGACATATCTTTTAATGACACAGTATTCCATATAGAAATTAATTCTGAGAATTCCTGGTTCTATGATTGGCCTCTGACCCATGTAGACTCAGCTATATGCATTTCTTAAAAAAAAAAAAAAAATGAGCTCCCAAGGATGCAGAATTGTTCAAACTTTCTTAGGACACATTTTGTGGCTTTACCCTAGTGGTATGCATAATTCTTTAGTTTACACAGAAATTCAAATAAATAATAATGGCACAATAATTATAAAAATAAGGAAAACAAACTTGAGTTATTTGAATTCTATGTGACCACCTGGCTTTACAACTTTATAAACTATGCAACAGAGAAATAGAGGTGTCACATTTTTGTTTGGTAAGTGCACATTTTATATCATACATTAACTACTGAATTTAAATAAAGTTCAAATTTACTGTTCTTTCTAGAAATTTAATTATTTTAAAATTAATGAGTGAATAGAGAATAGGACTGTTATTATTACATGGATTTTACTGAAAATAATCTTGTCAGACAGAGAATGAAATGTTAAGAAAGGGATCCACATGGATGCTTTAAATATTCTAGATATGCCATTGAAACAGAGTACTTGGGACCAGATCCCAGTCCAACTACTTATGTCTTTGTGATTTTAGGCAAGAGGTTACGTTTCTTTATCTGTAATATGAGAATTAAAAAATCCTAACTTCCATAATTTGGCTGTTATAAAAAATGCTACAATAAACATAGGGGTTCATATATCTTTTTTTTATATTTTATTTATTTGACAGACAGAGATCACAAGCAGGCAGAGAGGCAGGCAGAGACAGAGAGAGGGAGAAGCAGGCTCCCTGCTGAGCAGAGAGCCCCATTTGGGGCTCGATCCCAGGACCCTGGGATCATGACCTAAGCTGAAGGCAGAGGCTTAACCCACTGAGCCACCCAGGTGCCCCTGCATATATCTTTTTGATTTAGTGTTTTGATATTTTTTGGGTAAATGCCCTGTAGCAGAATTACTGGATCACATGGTAGTTCTATTTTTAATTTTTTGAGGAACCATCACACTATTTTCCACAATGACTGTACCAATTTGGATTCCTACCAACAGTGCATGATGGTTCCCTTTTTCCACATTCTTGCCAACACTTATTATTTCTTGTATTTTTGATTCTAGCCATTTGACAGGTGTACAGCAGTATCTCACTGTGGTTTTGATTTGCACTCCCCTGATGATGAGTGATGGCGAGCATCTTTTCATGTGTCTCTTGGTCAGCTGTATGTCTTCTTTGGAAAATGTCTATTCAGGTCCTCTGTCCACTTTTAATTAGATTATGTGTGTGTGTGTGTGTGTGTGTGTGTGTGTGTGTGTGTGTGTGTTCAGTTGTATACATTCTTTATATATTTTGGATATTAACCCATTATTGGATATATCATTTGTAAATATCTTCTCCTATACAGTATGTTACCTTTTGTTTTGTTGATGGTCCCTTAACTGGGCAAAAGCCTTTTATTTTGGTGTAGTACCAATAGTTTCTTTTTGCTTTTGTTTCCTTTGACCAAAGAGACATATTTAGAAAAAAACTGCCAAGGTCAATGTCAAAGAAATTACTACTTGTGTTTTCTTCTAGGAATTTTATGGTTTCATATCTGGAACAGGACTTTGGACTAAGATATTCCTGACTCCAAAATCTAGGTTCTTACTGTACCATTTATATTCATACACAAATTTTATTTAATTCCAATAGGAGCTTACTATCTGGTAAAAGCAAGAATTTATACAGAAAGGTGAAACAACAGTTATTTAAATATTCTCCTATTGCCTCTCCTTCTAGAAATCTTAAAGCCAAGGAATATGTTCAGTCATAATAGCTCACTTAAGCCTTAATTTCTGGAGACCCACTGCCTTCTCCATTTTTCATTACTTAGGGTTTCCAAGATCTTCTGTCTTTAAATATTTGACTTATAACAGTGTTTTTACACAGACATATATATAAATTAAGTCAAGTTCATCGGGGAAGTAATATGTGGTGATATTGGAGAAAAATCCAAACATATAATAGATATATGTATCAATCAATATTGAATCATTCACAAATGATGCTCTATTTTGTATTAATTACAGAAGATTCTATGTATGTTCTCTATTTTTTCTGTATTCCTCTCAATATATCCACAGTAAGTGTCAGGGTTTCTTCCTTTCTCCCACATTTGTCCTTTACTAAGCTCACTTTCTTTTCATTCCTATGGAAGAAAAAGAAAGATAGCTGTGAAGTGCTTATTCTTATTAAAAAATCAGACTATTGATAGAGCATAATAGTAATTACTTTCATATTGATTACAAGGGCAATAGTAAAAAGTAAAGGGGCAGCATATTTATAGAGGTGATGGGGAAATAGTTTCGAAACTATAGAGGAAGTGGTCAATAATCATTGGCTTTCTGGGCTCATCCTGGGAAGCCATCCAAACATACTTTAAAATTCTGTTGGAGTTGGAAAACCTATCACACCCACATTGATCAATAGCAGCCAGGTTAAAAAAATGAAAAAGTCTGAAATCAGAAATGACGAGAGTAACAATGACCTATTTCAGAGCCAATCCAAGGCCTCATCTCTGTTGTCATCCTTTCTGACCTCTTGACCATAACTCAAAAGAGTTGACCACTCTGTCTCTACTATTGCTTAGTTGTGGAGATGACAGACTCCCCTTGCTACCAAAACCTTCTTCATCCTTTCCCCAGTGCTTTCTTTGTTGGTAGGCTGTTCACTGCCAGGCTCTCTGCTCTCTACTCTTGTTCCTTGTACTCTTACAGTGGAAAAGCCTCCCTCTTAGAATCTGTCAGGGTAGGTACTGACTAGTGGAAAGAGCATGGCCTTTGAGATCAAACATTCCTGGATCACCTCAGCTATGTGACCTAGGATATGCTGTCCTTGACTTTAAGCCTCAGCTCTACCTGTAAAATGGAAGTGGTCAAGGCATATTCATTTTCTAGTGTTACCATAACAAATTTCTACATGAAACTTATCTAGTTCCTGGCTTACAAAATTTCTAGTGGTGAGGAATTGCTGAGGAGATAGATTTCTCTTACATTTCTGAAGAACTAAGAAATTTCAAAGACACTGTTGAAACCAGAGCACACATATAGTAGGATTATATTAACCCGAGAAAGCCATGAATTTTCTCCAATGCAATGGTACGAGACAGCCTTAGAAGTCTCTTTAAACAGGTGGGAGCCACAGGGCAATAGACAACTTATACTGCTAGCCTTGGGGCATCTTTACATATAGCAGCTTAATACATATTTAAAGAAATTGAGATTATCTTCCCTTTTCCCCACTCAACCTTTCCATCACTGTCAAGAGTAGCATCATTTCTTCAGATATCAATGATGGCAATTACTAATCTTACTACTAAGGGTCAAGAAAACAAATGGGATACTCCAAAGTGAGGATGGATTCAAAACTTCCATTGTATGCTTTCCCTCACTGCTATGCTGGGCGAGGGAGACTATCACAAGGGATCAAATTCTAGAAGGGGACAGATACATTTCATAATGTGGTTCTCTGCTTGCACTCTCTGAAACTTTCTCTGTGCTACATACATCTCTTCCGTTATGATCTCATAACATCTACCAAATCCAGATGAAGTTCTTGGCCCCTACTACTGAGATGGTGCCCTTGGTTTTCGTCTTGGATTCCTTTGGCTTACATGCATCATATAAGTATTATCAAGTTCAAATTGCAAGATCAAGGTAGTATGGTTGCAGTGATTCATTAGGAATAATGTGAAAAGTAAGATGGTATCTCTCCCCAAATAAGTAACTTAGAATATAGATGATTTTTTTTTCTCTTTCTCCAAGAAAACCATCATTTTTGTAAGGATGAGAGTTCAGAGCTATGAAGTACAAATTTAACTAATCCAACTACGGAATTTTAAAAATGAGTAAATTGTTGGGGCATCTAGGTGGCTTAGTCGGTTGAACATCCAACTCTTGATTTTGGCTCAGGTCATGAGCTCAGGGTCACAAGATCAGAGCCCTCTACACTCAGCAGGAAGTCTTCTTGATATTCTCTCCCTCTTCTTCCAACCTCCCTCCTCACTCATACGTTCTTTCTCTCTCACACTCTCTAAAATAAATAAATAAATCTTTTTTTAAAAAAGAGTAAATTGAGGATAAGAGAAGTTAAGTAATTTGCCTAAAGTGGCACAGCTTAATTGGGACTAGGGAGGGTTGCACAAGGGGTTCCCATTTAATGTTATTTCCACTGTACTACATGACCCACCCCCTTCAAAATTCTGCTAACTTCAGTCAATTTGTGAAACTTTTTCCAGGTATCTGCAACCAAATGAACCAATGATGATCACATCCCTATTCCTAGTTGTTGAATATTTATTGATTGCAACAGAGTTAAATTTATGGTTGTTCTCTCATATAGAATGCATGCCAATGGATTCCATTTTATAAAAAGTACATATATTCCTACTTAGATTTAGAAGAAATATGTATCCTCTTATCTTCCTTCCACATATTAAACTACAAATGATTCAAGCTGCAGAGATACCTGCTTCTAGCAACTTCTCTGGGGCACAACTCTGAAAAACTAATGTGTACAATCATTAAATACTGGGTTTGACTGATAAGAATTTTCTGTGTGCCTTCTTCTGTCTAATGATACTAAGACAGAGTTCCCAATTTGTACCTTTGGTGATTTACTGTTCCTGTTCCAATGGTAATGATGGAAAATGCTTTTCCACTATCATTTAATTAGCCCAGAATCCTAGTAGAAATTAGCCTTAAAAATGTACCAGCAGAGAAAACATTGAAAGCAACTATAAAGAACTTTGCACCAAGACTGGACAACTTTAATAGCACAGCACTGGTATTAAACACTATCAATAATGCGAGTAATCCTTTACTGTAAAAGAGTTAGAAGCAGACGTCCTTTGCTTTTCGAGGCTTGCCCTCCCTATCTGTATAATAAAGGTGCTGGGCCAACACATTTGAAACATTCATCCCCAAAAGGATATTCTAAAAGTGGTCCTGAGGATAAATAGCATGCGGACAAATTGTCTAAAAAGAATGAGGAGTAATTAAAGTAATTCCAAAACAGAGGAGTAAATTCTGACTTGCTTAACTACATATGGCTTGTCATACCATAGCTTAATCCTTCTAAATCCTCATGCACCCAGAAAAGTATCTAATCTCTTAACAAATATCAAGCATATTTGGGACTACTCTCTTGCATTTCATATAGCAAATATGAACTCATCTGAATTACTAAGAAATCATGGTAACAGCTCAGGACTAGTGTACTACTATAATTAAACAATAATTAACAATATTCAAAGAATCACAGTACAATAAAATACCAAATATTGAAGCCATAGTGAATATGAACCAGATACTGTAATATCCTATAGAACTGCATAGTGATTTTGAGGCATAGGATTAAAACAAAACAAAACAAAAACAAAAACCTGATGAATTATGTTTCTTTTGAGCTTTCCAGCTGATCATGTAAGTGAAGATACCTCTAAGAGGGGAAAAATTGTAAGCAAATAAAACTAAATTTGTGTTTTTTATCTGGCAATCAAATGTGTTTACTCTTTTGTAAGAAAATATAAATGCTTCTGTCTTTGTTTTTAGTTTTCTTTTTAGCACAGTGATAAATTAGAGACAAACCCTGAATAGCACACAAATCAAAAAGATATAGTCTATCAATTACATCTCTGCTTCTCAGGTATGTAAGTGAAAGCATACAAATAAATTTTCAATACATCATAATGCCTTCAGTTTTGATTTTTAACAAATATGAAAGTCGTGATCAATTCAAATATAAGAATGAACAAGCTATGCAGCTAAACTGAAGTGAAAATATTTTTATTACAGCACATTGAAATAAAGGGATCTAATTTTTTAAATTATATGAACATCTGATTTATAGAGAACCTGAGGAAACAAAATGATTAGTAATGATTCTTCTTCTTTAAACTGCACAAACTTGAAAAAAAAACTATGAAAACCAAAGAAAAAGTAAATATATTTCTGACTAGACTTCACATCTATACCAAGAGATAAATCAATTTACAAATCTTTATTATAGAGAGGAGTGATTACTCTCTTTATCTAGCAAGGCGATGATGCCAGATGGTTAGAAATAAGAGTTCCAGAGTACTTGCTGGATTTCAAGAAACAAAGATATTTTTAGCCTGAGAATACTTGATAGAACCTGTTATGAAAAGCAGTGTTCTGTTTTGTTTTGTTTTGTTTTTACTGGTCAATCATTTCAACACCTAAATTTCACAATTTAAGGTATTTTCACACTTGTTTATTTTATAGCAATGAAGGAATATCACATTAGTTAAAGTTTTCCATTTAACATAAGACTAGAGAGATAATCATTAAAAATATTATGCACAGTTATATATTGGAATTGAGTCTGCACAACAATTTTCTGTTACTTTTTCTCATTTAGTACTCTCTGAAATCCTCCCATTAAACAGAAGAGAAAATTGGGACTTTCTGTCAGCTAATGCGTTTGCTTTCTAATTCTCTGGAAAAAAAAAATGGGAAAAAAAAAAAAGACTTCCATAGATTTCCACACCATTTCATATCTACCCACTTGGAAGTGACTACACTACTTTCTCCTCCTTCCTGTGAATGCTGTCTAAAGCCATTATCTCTACTGGTATAGTAAATCTTATTCTCTCTCTCACATACTCACATGCCTTGCTCAAGCATTTGCCATCTCTCTTCTAAATCATCAACTTTTTGCCTTCTACATATTTATTTCTATCAACACAAAAGCAATATAAATGTGATGCAATTTTTCCCCCCTAAAATGAAACAAACAATACTTACTCCATTTCCTACCCCATCCACAACCCACATCATTTCTTTACCTTGTAGCAAAGTTCCTTAACAAAGATATTTATACTTGCTGTCTCCAAGTCCTCTCCTCCCAACTCACTCAAACTTTCACTTCCACCACTACCCCCAAACTGCTCTTGTCAAGGTCATCAAGAATGTACTTGTTGCCATATCCAGTGGCCAATTCTCAGCCTTCATCTTACTTGACTAGTCAGTACCATTTCATATGGTTAATTTTTCTCATTTCGTGTTGCACATTCTTCATTAGACTTTTTAAACACCACACTCTGCTGGTTTTCCTCCTAATTCCTTCCCACTCTACTCTACGAATTTCTACTCTTTTTCTAAAACTTCTAAGATTCTAGTGCTCCCCAGCTCTTGGCCTCTCCCCAGTTCTTGACCTCTCCTCATTTTTGTCCATTTTCATTCCATTGGCATATGCAGGATGTCTCATGACTTGAGGTACCAAGTACATTCCAACACAGAATTTTATCTCATCCCAGACCTCTCTTTGCAACTCCAGGCTCATAATATCCAACTCCCCAGACATTTCAAATTCAACATCTCCAAAACTGAACTCCTAATCATCTCTTCCAAATATACCCCAAACATAACCCTTTCCATTTTAACTTATCTCAACTCAATCTTTCCAGTTGTTGAGGCCAAAAACCTCGGGGTCCTCCTTAAATCCTCTTTCTTCCATGACACATCTGTTAAGGACTGCTGTCAGCTCTGTCTTCAAAATGCATCCATAATTAAATACTTCTCATCATATCCTATACCACCACCTGTCTCTCACTTATAATAATGCAATACTCTCCTAACAGATAAAAAGTCCAGAGTGGCGGGCATGTGGATGAAGAAACAGAGCAGGTATCAAAAAGAAGGGCCAGAGATAAATTCTTGTAGAGCTTTTTAGGTAAATACAGAAAGCTTGAATTTTATGTTACTGTGACAGGAAACTTGGGATATTTTAAGTGGAAAAGCAAAATATTCTGCTCTATGTTTTAAGAAAGAGAACTGCTCTCAGAAGGAGGATAAATGGTATAGGAGCAAGGCTGTAACAGAGGTATCACAGAAGAGGCATTTCAGTAGACCAGGGAGCAAGGATGACGACAGCAGAGATGTAAAGAAGAGGGCAGATTCAAGACTGGGGTGGAGACCACAAGGCTTGTTGATCAGGGAAGGTGAGAGAAAGAGAAATTAAAGTAACCACTAGGTTCTTGGCTTAAATGATCTGGTAGATGGTATTATTTACCAAGTCAAGAAATATTCAGTTAGGATTGTTTCATGACATCTTCTAACATAACACCCAGACTATTGGGATGCCTGGGTGGCTCAGTTGGTTAAGCGGCTGCCTTTGGCTCAGGTCATGATCCCGGCATCCTGGGATCAAGTCCATCGGGCTCCTTGCTCGGCAGGGAGCCTGCTTCTCCCTCTGCCTCTGCCTGCCACTCTGTCTGCCTGTGCTCGCTCGCTCTCTCTCTCTCTCTCTCTCTAACAAATAAATAAATAAATAATCTTAAAAAAAAAAGACTATTAACTCTCACTCAAATATTCTATAGACTTAAGTCATATAAATTACATAAGTTCAATAAAAAGAGATTTGAGATTTTAAAAGCTATTTCATATACCTAACAATGCTTTCTCTGCTTTAAAATTAATTTCTTAACCACATATTTGTCATATTGATAAACTGTATCCGGTAAGGTTAGAATCATTGAGTGGTAAATGTCTATAATGTTTAATATTTCTAAAATAGTTGGCTACCCTATACACTAACAATTCCAGGGAAAGGAAACTCACCTATCCCAGTGATTCCAAAACTGAACTCAACTTTTTTTTTTAAAGACTTTTATTTATTTGACAGAGAGAGAGAGAGAGAGAGAGAGAGATCACAACTAGGCAGAGAGGCAGGCAGAGAGAGAGGAGGAAACAGGCTCCCCGCTGAGCAGAGAGCCTGATTCCAGGACCCTGAGATCATGACCTGAGCGGAAGGCAGAGGCTTTAACCCACTGAGCCACCCAGGCACCCCTGAACTCAACTTTTAAATTTACCTAATCATTAAGACACTTTTCTTTATATGGAGCCAAAATCTATCTCCTGGGGTATTTATCTAATAGTCCTGATTCTGCTGCCTGTGGAAAACAAATAACATCTAATCTAAGATGAGCAATATTTGTCACTTGCAGACCACTTTTCATTCTTCTGCTAAGAGCAGACATTGCTAATTGATCAATGACCCTATACTGCTGATCCAGCAGTGGCTTCAGAATCAACACAGTACTCTTGACAGTCACTACGAATCAATAGCAGATAAACTTAATCCCTCTAAATCAAAAAATGCTATCAAGTGCTTATTATGTTTCTGTACTCAAGGAATTCACAGTCTAGATCTGTATGCAGGCAATTATAAGACAACTTCATAAATATTACTTTAAAAGGGAGTACAGAATACTATGAAAGCAAGAAAAAGGGCACTTGGGCCAGATTAAATGGGATAAGAGTTTTTTCCTTATTAATAGCCCTTTAGTTGAATAATTATTATGTTTCTCTTGTTTTCCTTCAGCAGGCCAAATATCCTTGGTATCTTCAGGCCCATGTGCTAAAAGAAAATGTTAGAGCATATTAGGAATATATTCCTAATCCTTTTTTTATGTAGAAGGTACTTATGAGTTGAATATAATTAACATAGGAGATAGCTGAGAAATGACTGCACAGTACTAATATGAAAGTATAAATCAAAAATTGTTTACTCAGCCAAGTGTTCCTTCATCTATAATCAACAGAGAGACACAAGGAACTATACAAGAGATTAGGCAATTTAGCTTGTGGAAACTATTCTTTTTTTTTTTTAAACACACAGACATACAAATTAACAATGAAATCTAGACAACCAAGAGATTAATCAGAATAACTCAATAAATGAAAAATAGTGATAAATAAAAAAAAATACCTATTGGTGAGTACTGAATCTGCTTAAACATAAAAACATATTAATGCCAAACACCTGCGGTAACGGCCTTTTTCTTAAATTTAGAGGTGAGATTTTCTCTTTATGGAGAAACATTCAAGTTCACCAGTTCCTTCAGCTTTACTTCTGTTCCTTTTACTTCAGTTACATTTAAGTAAAAATCAAGTCAGTGTTTTCTATCTTTATATGAGCTTGTATCATCCCATTTATAAAAGTCATTTCTTCCTGACTGGCCATCTAACTTTACCTCTCACTTTCTACATATATATTGAGAGATGTAGATGGAATGCATTCAGAAAAGAGGGGTAATGATTATTGTTGGGAATTCAGATTTTAAGTCTTTGAATTTTTCTTATGAGTACATATTATTTAAAAAAATTATAAAGTATACTTTAAAAGTATAAAAAAGTATACAGTTTAAAAGTCTGTATTGTCTGTATTTTTAGACTCATTTATTGTTGTCCAAATATCTTCAGAATTCCCACCCATCAAATAAAAATATTATGTTTCTCACAGACTGTTAATTGCTTCAAACAAGTTGATATACAAAAAATGCTCTCTGAACTACTGTTTCCAATTCATACATACATACACATCATTTATAAATATATACAATATTGTACATCGTATAATTTTATATTAACTTAATATGTTAGTATAATTATATATTATTGTGATGTTATATTAACATAACATAGTAATATTAATATATGGGGCAATACACCTCAATAGTAATCTCTCATAATATATTAATGGAATCACCTCACCATAAGTAATCATAGGCTAAAGTAAAATAAAAAGAAAAACAAAATAAAAGTGAGACTACAAATTTGGTACAATTATTCTTAGATAAAAGAAGACAGATCCCACCTATCCGTCATTCAAATATAATTAGACTGTAATGTGTATTTTCTTTAATGACTAGTTATCAGAATTAGGTATATATCAGGGGAGAAAATCCAGAAAGTATCAAGTAAAATTTAGTCTTTATTAATAATCCTTCAACCTGAAAGGGCTTACATTTTCCAATTATAGGAATTTTTAGAGGATTTGATTTTATCTTAGAAATACCTGTGCCTGGGTGGCCCAGCCTGTTAAGTAGCTGCCTTCCGCTCAGGTCATGATCCCAGGGTCCTGGGATCAAGTTCCGCATTGGGCTCCTTGCTCAGCGGAGAGTTTGCTCCTCCTTCTGCCTGCCACCTGCTTCTCCCGCTGCATGCCACTCCCCCTGCTTGTGTTCACTTTCTCTCTGATTTAAAATAAAAATAAAAGTATTTTTAAAAAAGAAGAAATGCCATTCATATGCAAACTAAGTTTTTAAAAAATCATAATTTTTAATTCTAAAGTAGTTTAACTGATTTTTTTGCCATATGTTTACATAAGAACTATGGGAAGTATTTTTCTGCATCTCCTATGGTTGAAGTCCTATTCAAGCTTCCTTGTAAACAAATTTATAATTATTAAGAGACTATAAAATCATTGTAGAATATTAAAAGCTATTGATAAAATGCCCCAGGGAAAATATAAATAATTTTTCAGCTAGTTAAAAGAAAAAGAAAAACGGAATATGAACAGATGGCAATCTTACCTAAGCATAGAATTATTATGAAAACTGTTTTTTCATTTGATTTTTCCTATATAATTTTCTTTTGAAAATTATCTTAAAAACATTTTTCTTAGTTGATAAGTTTTCCTTATGCAGCCAAAGTTATTAAATATAATCTACCCAAAAAAATCTACCAAAAAAAATCTATCAAATTACTGAGCTCAAATTATTTTCAAGAGAAATGTTCTTGCCCAAACTAAAACCAGATTAATTTATGCCAATACTTCTTAGACAATATTAACCTTAACTGCTGCCAAGATTTTGAACTCAGTTCTACATCTTGATTTATGTTAAATGTGGGCAAACAATGATAAGTATTTATAGATTCAAGTGTGGATACTAGCACACAGAGAACATAAAGAAATCTGATTCATATAAGAAATGTCAGGAAAAAAAAGCAAATGATATTTATTATTTCATAAGCTAGGTTTCCAGGCTTTGATTTTTTTTCCTTTTTTTGCGGGGGGGTGAGGAAACTTTTTTTTTTTTTTTGAGGTTGGTAGACAGCATTTTAATCAATTATTTGATGACAGAAAGAAAAGAAAAATACCTAAGACCCCTTTAACCCTGCCCTGAAATGGAATATACTGTTAAAAATATTAGAGCCACTTAAAAATTCTTTCAGCATTTTGGGGTTAAACAACAGGACCTAGGATGAAAACATGGTCAAACACCTTGTGGAAAGCCAACCAAACAGAATTCCTTTATCAGAAATGTGAAAAGAATTATTCTTTTATGTGAGAGTAATCATTCTCAATTGCACTAAGAATGAGATTAGTCCATGTATTCATTTTGTTCAACAATCTTCATCAACATTTTGTTTTAACTTAATTATCAACACGAAAAACTTAACATGATTAATAATAATTTAAATTCATGCAATGACATCCATTTTTGCTTAACAATTGACAAGGTATAATGCTCATGGCTGGCCATAGTCTAGTGAAGCTGATTTTCATGTGATTGTGGAGATAAATCACAGAAATGATTTGACATATGTAAGTTCCATATAAATATAGAGGGGGAAAAATAAAAAAATCACATAACTCCTTATGTCCCTCCACCTAGTATATTTGGGTCCCTGCAGTCCTGTGGGAATATAAAGATGGAAGCCAGTCTGACACTTAGAAGCTTAGTAGATTTTGTATATCTCCCTTGCCCACTGGTACCTACCAGCCATCAAAGTACTGGCAAGATCATGATATGGGAGCATATTCTGGCTAAGGCTTTTATAAATCAATAACAGATTTTCTCATTGTCATGAGAAAATATTTTCTTAAAAGATAGTCTATTCTTTTCTCATGGCATTTAGTTCAAATTCATTTCCTTAACACCCTTCGGCACCATGGAAACTGGTGAGATTATCTGGTTTTGATTTCTAAAAGCATTGACTCAATGTGATCTAGAGCATGTATTCATGAATGCTGACAATTTCCTGATGGGGCCTAATTTTCGTGACAACTGTGTCCCTGAGGTTTTACTTGGGTTCTTACCAAACACCATCATCAACAGAACAGAATGATTCCCTATAACATCCTATATATCAATTTGTCCACAAGCTTTTGAACTTACATTTTCTTTTAAGTTGGACTTGCTTCCCTAACTTAAACTTATGCCAGGCCCAATATACAGAACAGATGAAAGTGAAGCTGGTTTGTTAAAAGCTGAATGAGAAACCAGTGCTCTTCGTGTTTAAGGCTCCACTTCTCTCAAGCAAAATCCTGAAACATGTCCACTGAATCTTAATGCCAAGACAACCCGGTAAAAAAACACCCCAGAAGAAGGGAAAGGGTGAGACAAAATGTTCTAGGACAAGAGGGAATAAAAGGCTGAGACGGGAAAACTAGAAAGCCATACACAAGTTCTCTAATGGGGCCTTCTAGAACTAAGATGCTGGCAATCTTAGTTTTGGCCTGGGCTCAATAGCTCTTATATATGAGGCCCAGGAAAGCCCTCCTGTCAAGTCTTTTGAACTCATTCTTATTTAATTGACATTTTCAGGGAAAGGGAAGGAAAGCAAAGAGAAAACTTAAATTTTTTAAATGTTGCAGATAAATATGCATTAAGCTGAGAAGCTAAATGATAGCTGAGTACATTTACACTCTTTAGATTTTTCATATAAACATTACCTTTCCTTTCTTTTGATGTGTAACTATTAATATTGGTGATTCACTAACTATTAATTCAATTTTAACAGTTTTTATTTTTTAAAAATGTAGTCCTTTCTGAGGGTTTTGAAGGGGCTGGAGGTGGGAGGTTGGGGAAGCCAGGTGGTGGGTTTGTTTGTTTGTTTAAGATTTTATTTATTTATTTGACAGACAGAGATCACAAGTAGGCAGAGAGGCAGGCAGAAAGAGAATGGAGAAAGCAGGCTCCCTGCGGAGCAGAGAGCCCAATGCAGGGCTCCATACCAGGACCCTGGGATCACGACCTGAGCCCAAGGCAGAGGCTTTAACCCACTGAGCCACCCAGGCGCCCCCAGGTGGTGGGTTTTATGGAGAGCACGTATTGCATGGAGCACTGGGTGTGGTGCATAAACAATGAATTCTGTTACACTGAAAAGAAATTAAATAAATAAATTTTTAAAAATTTAGTCCTTTAGTGGATAACTTTAAAATTACATAAATCTCCAGATAATTAAAACTAACCTACCTACTCCCTGCTTAATTGCCTGACCATCAATAATGATTTTCCCTAGTTTGATTGCCAACTCTTATCCACATGGGTTAATTAGCCATTTGTGAGCAGGATTAGGGATTAAAAAATCATTAATGCCATTATACGTTTCAATTTTTATATTAATTATTTTGGAACACAATTTATAAATCAGTTCTACTTGTTAAAAAATAACACCTCAGGGATGCCTGGGTGGCTCAGTTGGTTAAGCGGCTGCCTTCGGCTCAGGTCATGATCCCAGCGTCCTGGGATCGAGTCCCACATCGGGCTCCTTGCTCGGCAGGGAGCCTGCTTCTCCCTCTGCCTCTGCCTGCCTCTCTGTCTGCCTGTGCTCGATCTCTCTCTCTCTAACAAATAAATAAATAAAATCTTTAAAAAAAAAAATAACACCTCAGATACTAATATAATATGCATATGATTTTGTTGACTTTAACATGTTAAAAAAATTACTTAACTCCTTTGTTAACACAGTGATGAATCATATTGCATAAGCCTTACTGGTAATTTTTTTCCCCCTGAATTCTCATAAAGACATCAGAAAGTTGGGTTTTTGCTTCTATTTTCAATCTTTAGTTTCTATGATTTCCTAAAAACTAAAAAAAATATTTCCTATAGCGATAAGCTAAAATTAAAGGATACAAATTACCTCTAAAAATTTCAGTAAGAATGAGAACCCAAAGATTATTCTGTCTGCAGGGTTACTCAGCCCAAGGTGTATGAAACATAGTCTGAAATAGTCCATTAGATAGTGGAAAATGGTCCCTTCCCATTTTCTTTTACATCAGTAAGACATACTACATTAGGTACTCCAAATTAACACTACATATCTTAAAGAGTATATTTAATGCTACTGCAGTGGTGTAATTTCACAAATATTCTTGGCATATCTACATGCTAAGTACTAGGTTGATATAAAAGCCCAAATAAAGTATTCAGTAATTCAACTGAAACACTAACACACATAAAAGCATGCCACGACTGTGAAGTCCTAAGCTGAAATATAATTCAAAATAATACGGGAAAACCAAAAGCATTTCACAAATCGGTATAATTCAGTAAACAAAACAAATTAAAAAGTGGCCTAACAGTAATTTTCCAACAAAATTATAAGAATAATATAGCCATCTAAAATTATAATTTACATTACAAATGGTTATATTTTTTATTGCTTTTGTGCCCTCAGCTTTTTTATATAACATGATTCCTTATTTCTAAGATGCACATTTTTTGTATTTAAATAGATGTCTTCATTTAATATAGTATCCTTCTATCTTTTTTTTCCTGTGGTAAACTATTAATTAAATAGCAACTTAGGACCAGAAAGTATATATGTATGTTTTATTTTTATAAGGCAAACACTAATTTATCATTACCTTGTACTTTTTTTTTTAATTTTTTTTAAAGATTTTATTTATTTGACAGACAGAGATCACAAGTAGGCAGAGAGGCAGGCAGAGAGAGAGGAGGACGCAAGTTCGATCCTAGGACCCTGGGATCATGACCTGAGCCAAAGGCAGAAGCTTTTACCCACTGAGCCACCCAGGCGCCCCCCATTACCTTGTACTTTAACACATCTTTAAAAAATAATGTTATCTATTAAGATGACCAGAATCTGGAACACTGACAACACCAAATGCTGGTGAGCACGTGGAGCAACAGGAATTCTTATTCATTGCTGGCAGGAATGAAAAGTGGTAGAGTCACTTTGGATGACAGTTCCGTTGTTCTTTACAAAATTAAATATACTCTTACCGTATCATCCAATAATCACACTCCTGGAATTTAGCCAATGGAGTTGAAAACTTATGTCCACACAAAACCTGCACACAGATATTTATAGCAACTTTTCATAACTGCTAAAACTTGGAAGCAACTAAGACATCCCTCAGTAGGTGAATGAATAAATAAGCTGTGTTACATCAGACAATGGAATATATTATTTTGCACTAAAAGAAATAAGCTACCAAGTTGTGAAAATAAGTTAAGGAATTTAATTTAATTTAATTTAATTTATTTATTTGACAGAAAGAGATCACAAGTAGGCAGAGAGGCAGGCAGAGGGGGAGGGAGGAGCAGAAAGGCTCCCTGCTGAGCAGAGAGCCTGATGCAGGACTCAATCCCAGGACCCTGAGATCATGACCTGAGCCAAAGGCAGAGGCTTAACCCACTGAGCCACCCAAGTGCCCCACGTTAAGGAATTTTAAATGCATGTTAATAAGTGAGAGAAGCCATCTGAAGAAGCGATGTACTATGATTCCAATTACATACAACTTTGTGGAACAAGTAAAACTATGGAGACAGTAAAAAAGATCAGTGGTTGTGGGAGGTTTGGGGAGGGTGGGGTAAACAGGTGGAGCATGGAGGATTTTTAGGGCAGCGGAAATATTCTGTATGATACCATCATGAAGGGAACATACCATTACCCATTTTTTCCAAACCTAAAGAATATATAACACTAAGTGAACCATAATGTAAAGTATCAACTCTGGGTGATAAGATGTGTCGATGTTGGTTCATTTGCAACAAATTCCTGCTTCAGTGGGAGATGTGGACAGTGGGGGAGGTTTGCATGTTTCGGGGTAGGAGTTGATGAGACATCTCTATTCTTTCCCCTCAATTTTGCTGTGAACCTAAAACTGCTTTCAAAACATAAGTTTTTAATTGAAAAACATAATGCCCCCCAAATGGTTTTCATAGGAGCATCCTGAATAAAGACTGTGTTTATTAATAATATGTAAGTAAAATACTCTACCTGCTTCTCCTAAGAAAGAGCTCTCCAAGATCCTAAGGAGGAATATGGTATGTCTTTGACTCCTTATACTCCAAGAGAAAATGTTTATTATCTGTATGTAAAGAGCCCTCCATGTAAATTGAAGACATCCATGGGACACAACACTTGTGCAATGCCTTTCTAACATTTCTGAGTATTTCTGCAAATATCTATGGGTATTCTGCATGGAATTTTACCTCTGGTAATTAGAAGTCTGTCCTGGTTTTAAAAGTACACTGTGGATCCAATACCCTTTTACTGAACACATGACAATTGGTGTATCCATATCTGAGCCTGCATTCGACCAGACCTGGTGGAGTCAACAACCCTCTAATATATCTCTTTCTTTTCACAAGGAACACAGTATCTGGTACGGTGTATGTCAGTATTCAAGAAAACAGAAATGGAAGTTGTAATGGAAAATTGACATAAGAAGATAGGTATACATGAATATATACAAAAAGGTGCTGTAGAAATAATGAAAGGATGCTGGATCCCAAGTTTTTCTTTCTCTTTCTGTCCTCAGAAGAAGATTCACAGTAGTCCTTCTAGGTCCACTGACACTAAGGACCCCCCTTCGATTCCCACAACTAGTCTGTCAGGGCTTCCTCGGTTTAGGAATTAAAAGATGACATGTTTCAGTTACATGTAACACCCCAAATGGATCCAGATCCCTGCAGGAAATGGCAGTCTCTACTTTTCCTCACAGACTGCCCACATACTAATGAGCTGCCCTCCTCTTTATTTTTTTGTGAGATAAAATTAACTAAAATGAATTAGGGTGTGGGGAGGGAAATATCATCACCACCGGTGACTTTTCCTACATTTTTTTATTTTAGCAGCAGGAAGTATAAATGCATATTAAAATCACCTCAGGGGAAGAGCTGACAGCCCCACAGAAACAATAGGAAATAGCTCCCTGCAGAACTTTCCTTAACTTGCTTCCTGATAGTCATCCTGACAGTCACAGTGTGAAACAAACTCCCTCAACTAACTGAACTTTTTTTAAAGTATTGAGAATAGCTATCAGTTTAGAGTTCATACCCACCAAGTGACAAAATGCTACTTCTTAAAGAGAGGTGACAACATTTCTGGTTTGGATAATCCTCATTAGATTCAAAAGAACAGAATGAGAGAATAGAAGTTAAACATGAAATAAATATTAATTAAATTACAGCAAATGAAGTAATGAGTGAATGAAACCTTTGAAAAAGCCATTTGTCTCATGTAAATAGACAGACTGCAAAGGTGAAAACATGATAAAATACATATAGTTGCAAACAAATTAATTTCAAGTTTTCAGTGGCAATAAAATCTAACTACTTATTATTCCAAGCCTCTTTGAAAATTGCCATGCAGCTAGGTTGGAAACATAAACATCACTATAATTTATTTTAATGTAGATTAGTTAGGTATCATTTTTTCCCATTACAGAAATGAATACACGCTGTGGGAGCTTAAAAAATTTAAAATGTGTGACAAAGAATATTAAAAAGCTAAATATCTGCATCACCTAAATATATGCACTGCTAAAACAGAGTGGAACAGATGTTTGCAAGGATCTTCTCAGTCTCATCTTCAAAGAAACACTCTTTCTATTTCTTTTCAAAAACTGGGTATGTTATCATGCTTCACTGTCTACAAGTTCTTTTTCTATGTACCAGCATTCTCAAGTAATGAAACTCCAGAATATTTCCACTAAAACTTTAAAGTAAGACAGCAAACCATTGTGTGCCCCTTTCTTCTTGCATAAAAATTTAGTGGGTAATTAAAGAAAAAGCTGACGCTAATCTATTTTTAATATGCAATGGAAATTCAGAGTTGTCTAAAATGACCTATAGAGATGTACAGTTACACATTGTTTTAGATTACAATTAAATTTTCCTACTTATGTGTAAATTAGAAGAGATTATAGCCCTCCAAAGGTCTGTTATTTATTAGAGACACAGTTTCTGTTTCTGCTTTCTAATCATGATTTTTATTGTAGGAACATAATAGTAAATGTAGAGCACCTTTCAAACTAAATCTAATTCCAAACACGGTATCAGAAAAATCCTTACATTCATATTATACATATTTTATAAGAAAATTATTCTCTGTATTGCCATCTCTTTTTAAATGAAAATTCATTTGAGATATTCTAGTAGAAGACTGCAGAAAAGAATAATCAGTTTTGCAATCTGAATGAAACAAGAGAAAATGCTGTCATATGTAATAACTAGCAAAAAAAAAAAAAAGAAAAAATACCCTAACTATATTTATGGTATGTTTTTAAATGCTCAATTAATTAAACATATGCCTTATTCAAGTAAATATTCATATTAACAAAACTAGAACAAACATACACACACACACAAAACCAGAACAGAGTATGTATACTTCAATCTATAAAAAAGAAAAAATAATAATAAAAACAAATCAATGCTGGTGGGCGCCTGGGTGGCTAAGTTGGTTGAGAGTCCAACTCTTAGTTTTGGCTCAGATCATGATCTCAGGGGTGAGATCAAGCCCCATGTCAGGCTCCACACTCAGCTTGGAGTCTGCTTCTCCCCTCCACTCTGGCTCACACACACTCTCTTTCTCAAACAAATAAATCAATCCTAAAAAAAAAAAAAAAAAAAAAAAAAAATTCTATGCTAGAGGAGAAAAAAAAATGGCACACATATCATTAACAAAATATGTGATAGAAATAAATCTAACTATTTAAAATATCAAACTGATTATTAATGGAATACACTTTTAAGGTAAAAGATGAAGATTATGATTTGGAAGAGCCAAATCTGGCTGTTTACTGATTATTAAAAAAATACTAAATTTAATGACTCAAATACAGAAAATAAAAAGATATTTTAAAAAAATAGACCTGTAGGGACGCCTGGGTGGCTCAGTTGGTTAAGCAGCTGCCTTCGGCTCGGGTCATGATCCCAGCGTCCTGGGATCGAGTCCCACATCGGGCTCCTTGCTCGGGGGGGGAGCCTGCTTCTCCCTCTGCCTCTCCCTGCCTCTCTGTCTGCCTGTGCTCGCCCTCTCTCTAACTAATAAATAAATAAAATCTTAAAAAAAAATTTAAAAAAAAATCAGAGAATTTGCCATTGCATACTGGGTCCCCAACAACAACAACAAAAAAAAATAGACCTGTAAAAACCAAGAAGGTGCAACTATATTAATATTAAATTTTAAAGGAAAAGGCATTATCAGATACTTAATGATGACTGAACAATTAAATTCACCAGTGTATTATTTCCAAATCTCTATGCACACATTATCAAAATATATTTTTTAAAAAACTGACAAGGGAATAAGGAATAAGGAAAAACAGACAAATCTATTGTCACACTAGAAAATTTTATATATCCCTGAATTAATAATTGATCTAGAGGAAATAAACAATTCAAAAATTCAGTATTGCTATAAAAGATCTGAATAATACAATTAACATGATTGATTTAATATATGTGTGTATGTTTTTAAGTCTTTACACCAAAGTGGAAAATGTGAGATGTTTTCAAATTTTTCAAGGATGTTAGACATTTATGAAACCTGGCCTCTAACTTTATCATAAACCAAGTTTCAAAAAATTTCAGATTTGCTATCACAATAATCTGATCATATTTTCTAACCCTGAAGCAATTAAACCCATGATTAATAACAAGAATAATTTCTTGAAATGTCTAGAAAATACTTAAAGATGAGTAATAACATTACTCAAAATAGCATTCAGAGTAAAATATGTCCAATCAAATGCTTTTATTAAAAAAAGAGGAAAGGCTAAAAATGAATAAGCTATGTATTTAACTTACACAGTAGTAGATAAAGAATACAAGAATAAACCCAAAGGGGCAGAAAAAAGAATAAGCCCAAAGAAAGTAGAAGGAATGAAATAATAAATAGAAAACCAAAAACTCAAAAAAGAAAATGAAGATAAAATATATAGGAAAATAATGTCAGCTTAAAAAAGAGAAAGGAAGTAATAGTTGTTAGGTCTCTAATATGCAACAGTCACTACACTATTTGCTTCGTAGTATGATAGTATTATTTAATGTTTAGATCAGTCAAGCATTATATCCTCAGCCTGTTAAATAACCATGTGAAGGTTAGTAAGGTGGATATTAAAATACATATCTCCCCAGGTCCAAAGCCTTTGGCTTTTTCTAATATACTTTAAATTTCTTCACATGTCTTTATCAAGAATGATAAATTGAATTTCATTCTTAATTCATGCTTTGCCAACTGCATAGATCATACATTCAAAATAAATATTTTTTTCAAAAAAACTGGTTTTCACAAATTGAAATAGGAAGGCCCAAATTATAAAGTTATCCATATCCCTATTATTCAAAGTATAATTCATGGACTGCTGTTACCTTGAGGCTTAGTAAAAATGCAGACTCTCAGTCCCATCCTGAACGTATGCATCAGAAACTGCATTTTAACAAGATGATCAGGTAATTCATAGGCATATTAGAGTTTAAGAAGTTGCTATAAGTATCTGATCATTCATCTAATATCACATCTACATGAAGAATTATGTGGAATACTCATATCGAATGATCAAAGCATATGATATTGGGAAACAATAATATATTAGAGAGTAGAATCAAGATTCCCAAAGATCTTGGTAGGCTAGAGCCTAACTAAAGGCAAATAAATGCCTACCTTTTTAAAAATGGCCTACTATTTGCTGTTTGCAGTACTAGCTTTTGTTCTTTCATGAAAAGTCTATGAAGTAATTGTTGCTAACCCTATTTACAGATGACAATAAATGTAGGGTAAAGAATATAAGAATAATAGGTTGAGAGGCACTTGGGGGTTGAGTAAGTTAACGGTCTGCCTTCAGTTTAGGTCATAATCTCAGGGTCCTGGGATCAAGCCCCACATTGGGCTCCTTGCTCACTGGGGAGTCTGTGGCTTCTTCTCTGTCTGCCCCTCTCCCACTGTCTGTGCTCTTTCTCTCTCTAAGCCCTGCGTTCTCCTTTGTGATGTACCTTGTATTTTCAATATAAAAATCATATCCACATATAAGAAGACTAACCTAGATGGTAATTCATGTGGAAAAAAAAAAACCCAAAAAATAAAACAGCTGAGAATTGTAACAGGAAGAAAAAAATGTAACCTAAGTATGCAGTGTAATATAACACTTACAATTATATATGTACCCTTAAAATTGCCAGGTCCATATTTTGGTAGGATCACCAAATTAGACCGTACCTTCAACACTACCTTAATTACAGAGCTAAGTATTAAACAGATACATCAACTCAGTAAGTTTGGCTATATGAAACAAAAACCTAACAAAAATTCTTAAACAAGTTAGTGAATTCTTTTTCTCTCACATCAAGACCAATTGAGAGAAAGACAATTTAAAGATGGTATGCCAGAGGAAAGGGGAAGATGGCGGAGAAGTAGCAGGCTGAGATGACATCAAGGTAGCAGGAGATCAGCTAGATAGCCTATCAAACCATTCTGAACACCTACGAATCCAACAGGAGATCAAAGAGAAGAAGAGCAACAATTCTAGAAACGGAAAATCAACCACTTTCTAAAAGGTAGGACCAGCGGAGAAGTGAATCCAAAGCGACGGGAAGATAGACCCCGGGGAAGGGGCCGGCTCCCGGCAAGCGGCGGAGCAACGGAGCACAAAATCAGTACTTTTAAAAGTCTGCTCCATGGAGGGACATCGTGCCAGAGGCTAAACTGGGATGAAAACCTCGCGGGGACAGCGTGGACTCAGGTCCCGCGGGGTCACAGAAGGATCGGGGGTGTCTGAGTGTTGCAGAGCTCACAGGTACTAGAGCGGGGAAGCTGGCTGCAGAGACAAAGCCAAGGATGAACCGTAATCTGTAACACGGGCTGGTGCTCTGTGCGTGGGGTCCCCCAAGATCCGGGGAGACTCCGACCTGGGAGAGCCCAGAGATCTGTGGGGTTCGGAGACGCCAGGTGGGACACTGTGCCAGAGGCAGAGACCCTTGGTCACAAGCTGGGTGACCTCAGAGCGCAGCCAGAGGCCAGTGAAATGGGCCTGACTGCAAGCATTTTTCTCCAAGCACGGCTGGAGGCTGGGGAAAGGGGAGTGAGTAAGTGCTTTTCTCTGAAGGCGCATTGAAGACTGGGGCCCCGAGCTCGGCTCCTCCAAACCGGAGATTGGGAGGCCGCCATTCTCATTCCTGTCCTCCAGAACTCTACGGAAAGCCTTCAGGGAACAAAAACCCCAGAAAGCGAAACAGAGGATTACCTAGCCCGGCCCCTGGTAAGGGCAGTGCAATTCCACTTGGGGCAGAGACACTTGAAAATCACTACAACAGGCCCCTCCCCCAGAAGATCAACAAGAAATCCAGCCAAGACCTAGTTCACTTAACAAGAACAGCAGAATTCCAGAGGAGAAAGCAAAGCATGGAATTCTTGGCTTTCTCCCCAAGAATCTTTAGTCGAGCAAAGTTAATTAATTTTTAATTTTTTTTCTCTTCTGCTAATTTTTTTAAACTTTTACCCTATCCTCTTTTAACATTTTTTAACTAGTTTATCTTAATAACTTTCTTAAAAAAAATCTTTTTTGAAACTGTATTATCAGAGTCATATTTTATCCTTCGCTGTATCTAACTTTATTCTTTGTATACACATAGGGTGTTTTTTTTTCTTCTTAAAAACTGAGGGTAAAACTTCTTCTAATAGACCAAAATACACCCCAAATCTAGTACCGGGCTTGATCTAGTCTCCAGCCCAAGGAAGTTCTCTACATTTTTTTTTTTTTTATTCTCCCTACCAACTTACCTTATCAACTCCTTTGTTGGGGAAAAAAAAAAATAGTGTTTTTTACTTTAATCCTTATATTCATATTCCATCCCTTCATTATGTTTACCCTTATATATGTTTTGCATTCTTGAAAATTTGGGGAGGTGGTTTCTTCTAAGAGACCAAAATACTCCCAAAATTAAGTGGGTACCCTGTTCTAGTCACCAGTCTAACACACACATATATATATATTTACCTTTTTTATATATATTTTTTCTTTATTTGTGTTCTCTTTTTTTATTTATTTATTTTTTTTTTTCTTTTCTGAACTTCTTTTTACCCCCTTTCTCTCCCCCCCCCCCTACGATTTGGGGTCTCTTCTGATTTGGGTAAAGCACATCTTCCTGGGGTCTTTGCCACCCTGTTAGTATTACATTTGCTCCTTCATATATTCTTATCTGGAAAAAATGACAAGGTGGAAAAACTCACCACAAAAAAAAAGAACAGGAGGCAGGACCGAAGGCTAGGGACCTAATCAATACAGACATTGGTAATATGTCAGATCTGGAATTCAGGATGACGATTCTCAAGGTTCTAGCTGGGCTAGAAAAAGACATGGAAGATATTAGAGAAACCCTGTTAGGAGAAATAAAAGCCCTTTCTGGAGAAATAAAAGAACTAAAGTCTAATCAAGTTGAAATAAAAAAAGCTATTAATGAGGTGCAATAAAAAATGGAGGCTCTTACTGCTAGGATAAATGAGGCAGAAGAAAGAATTAGTGATATAGAAGACCAAAGGATAGAGAATAAAGAAGCTGAGCAAAAGAGAGACAAACAACTACTGGACCACGAGGGGAGAATTCGAAAGATAAGTGATACCATAAGATGAAACAACATTAGAATAATTGGGATTCCAGAAGAAGAAGAAAGAGAAATAGGAGCAGAAGGTATACTGGAGAGGATTATTGTAGAGAATTTCCCTAATATAGCAAGGGGAACAAGCATCAAAATCCAGGAGGTGCAGAGAACACCCCTCAAAATCAATAGGAATCGGTCCACACCCCGCCATCTAATAGTAAAATTTAAAAGTCTTAGCGACAAAGAGAAAATCCTGAAGGCAGCACGGGACAAGACGTCTGTAACATACAATGGTAAAAATATTAGATTAGCAGCAGACTTATCCACAGAGACCTGGCAGGCCAGAAAGAACTGCCATGACATATTCAGAGCACTAAACGAGAAAAACATGCAGCCAAGAATACTTTATCCAGCTAGGTTATCATTGAAAATAGAAGGAGAGATAAAAAGCTTCCAGGACAAACAAAAACTGAAAGAATTTGTAAACACCAAACCAGCTCTACAGGAAATATTGAAAGAGGTCCTCTAAGCAAAGAGAGACCCTAAAAGTATTATCAGGAAGGAACAGAGACAATACACAGTAACAATCACCTTACAGGCAATACAATGGCACTAAATTCACATCTCTCAATAGTTACCCTGAACGTAAATGGGCTAAATGCCCCAATCAAAAGACACAGGGTTTCAGAATGGATAAAAAAACAAAACCCATCCATATGCTGCCTACAAGAAACTCATTTTAGACCTGAAGACACCTCCAGATTGAAAGTGAGGGGGTGGAAAACCATTTACCATGCTAATGGACAACAGAAGAAAGCTGGGGTGGCAATCCTTATATCAGATCAATTAGATTTTAAGCCAAAGACTATACTAAGAGATGAGGAAGGACACTATATCATACTCAAAGGGTCTGTCCAACAAGAAGATCTAACAATTTTAAATATCTATGCCCCGAACATGGGAGCAGCCAACTATATAAACCAATTAATAACAAAATCAAAGAAACACATTGACAAGAATACAATAATGGTAGGGGATTTTAACATGCCCCTCACTGAAATGGACAGATCATCCAAGCAAAAGATCGACAAGGAAATAAAGGTCTTAAATGACACACTGGAGCAGATGGACATCACAGATATATTCAGAACATCCCATCCCAAAGCAACAGAATACACATTCTTCTCTAGTGCCCATGGGACATTCTCCAGAATAGATCACATCCTGGGTCATAAATCAGGTCTCAACTGGTATCAAAATATTGGGATCATTCCCTGCATATTTTCAGACCACAATGCCCTGAAGATAGAACTCAATCACAAGGGGAAATCTGGAAAGAGCACAAATACATGGAGACTCAACAGCATCCTTCTAAAGAATGAATGGGTCAACCAGGAAATTAAAGAAGAATTGAAAAAAGCCATGGAAACAAATGATAATGAAAACACAACGGTCCAAAATCTGTGGGACACAGCAAAGGCAGTCCTGAGAGGAAAATATGTAGCGATACAAACCTTTCTCAAGAAATAGGGAAGGTCTCAAATACACAACCTAACCCTACACTTAAAGGAGCTCGAGAAAGAACAACAAAGAAAGCCTAAACCCAGCAGGAGAAGAGAAATAATAAAGATCAAAGCAGAAATCAATGAAATAGAAACCAAAAAAACAATAGAACAAATCAATGAAACTGGGAGCTGGTTCTTTGAAAGAATTAATAAGATTGATAAACCCCTGGCCAGTCTTATCAAAAAGAAAAGAGAAAGGACCCAATAAAATAAAATCGTGAGTGATAGAGGAGAGATCACAACCAACACCAAAGAAATACAAACAATCATAAGAACATATTATGAGCAACTCTATGCCAACAAATTTGACAATCTGGAAGAAATGGATGCTTTCCTAGAGACATATAAACTGCCAAAACTGAACCAGGAAGAAATAGAAAACCTGAGTAGGCCCATAACCAGTAAGGAGATTGAAACGGTCATCCAAAATCTCCAAACAAACAAAAGCCCAGGGCCAGATGGCTTCCCAGGGGAATTCTACCAAACATTTAAAGAAGAATTAATTCCTATTCTCCTGAAACTGTTCCAAAAAATAGAAAAGGAAGGAAAACTTCCAAACTCATTTTATGAGGCCAGCATCACCTTGATCCCCAAACCAGACAAGGATCCCATCAAAAAAGAGAATTACATACCAATATCCTTGATGAACACAGATGTGAAAAATCTCACCAAAATACTAGCCAATAGGATGCAACAGTACATTAAAAGGATTATTCACCACGACCAAGTGGGACTTATTCCAGGGCAGCAAGGTTGGTTCAACATCCGCAAAGCAATCAATGTAATACAATACATTAACAAAAGAAAGAACAAGAACCATATGATACTCTCAATAGATGCTGAAAAAGCATTTGACAAAGTGCAACATCCCTTCCTAATCAAAACTCTTCAAATCGTAGGGATAGAGGGCACATACCTCAACATTATCAAAACCATCTATGAAAAACCCACTGCAAGTATCATTCTCAATGGAGAAAAACTGAGAGCTTTTCCGCTAAGGTCAGGAACATGGCAGGGATGTCCGTTATCATCACTGCTATTCAACATAGTACTAGAAGTCCTAGCCTCGGCAATCAGACAACAAAAAGAAATTAAAGGCATCCAAATCGGCAAAGAAAAAGTCAAACTATCACTCTTTGCAGATGATATGATACTGTATGTGGAAACGCCAAAAGGCTCCACTCCAAAACTCCTAGAGCTTGTACAAGAATTCAGTAAAGTGTCAGGATATAAAATCAATGCACAGAAATCAGTTGCATTTCTTTACACCAACAAGACAGAAGAAAGAGAAATTAAGGAGTCAATCCCATTTACAATTACACCCAAAACTGTAAGATACCTAGCAATAAACCTAACCAAAGAGACAAAGAACCTATACTCAGAAAACTATAAAGTACTCATGAAAGAAACTGAGGAAGACACAAAGAAATGGAGAAATGTGCCCTGCTCATGGATTGGAAGAGTAAACATTGTGAAAATTTCTATGCTACCTAAAGCTATCTACACATTTAATGCAATGCCTATCAAAATCCCTTCCAATTTTTTCAAAGAAATGGAACAAATAATCCTAAAATTTATATGGAACCAGAAAAGACCTCGAATAGCCAAAGGAATCTTGAAAAAGAAAGCCAATGTTGGTGGCATCACAATTCCAGACTTCAAGCTCTGCTACAAAGCTGTCATCATCAAGACAGTATGGTACTGGCACAAAAATAGACACATAGATCAATGGAACAGAATAGAGAGCCCAGAAATAGACCCTCAACTCTATGGTCAACTAATCTCCGACAAAGCAGGAAAGAATACCCAATGGAAAAAAGACAGCCTCTTCAACAAATGGTGTTGGGAAAATTGGACAGCCACATGCAGAAAAATGAAATTGGACCATTTCCTTACACCACACACGAAAATAGACTCAAAATGGATGAAGGACCTCAACGTGAGAAAGGAATCCATCCAAATCCTTGAGGAGAACACAGGCAGCAACCTCTTCGACCTCAACTGCAGCAACTTCTTCCAAGGAACAACGCCAAAGGCAAGGGAAGCAAGGGAAAAAATGAACTATTGGGACTTCATCAAGATCAAAAGTTTTTGCACAGCAAAGGAAACAGTCCACAAAACCAAAAAACAACTGACAGAATGGGAGAAGATATTTGCAAATGACATATCAGATAAAGGGCTAGTATCCAAAATCTATAAAGAACTTAGCAAACTCAACACCCAAAGAACAAATAATCCAATCAAGAAATGGGCAGAGGACATGAACAGACATTTCTGCAAAGAAGACATCCAGATGGCCAACAGACACATGAAAAAGTGCTCCACATCACTGGGCATCAGGGAAATACAAATCAAAACCACAATGAGATACCACCTCACACCAGTCAGAATGGCTAAAATGAACAAGTCAGGAAATGACAGATGCTGGCGAGGATGTGGAGAAAGGGGAACCCTCCTACACTGTTGGTGGGAATGCAAGCTGGTGCAACCACTCTGGAAAACAGCATGGAGGTTCCTCAAAAAATTGAAAATAGAGCTACCTTATGACCCAGCAATTGCACTACTGGGTATTTACCCTAAAGATACAAACGTAGTGATCCAAACGGGCACGTGTACCCGAATGTTTATAGCAGCAATGTCCACAATAGCCAAGTTATGGAAAGAACCTAGATGTCCATCAACAGATGAATGGATAAAGAAGAGGTGGTATATATATATATACAATGCAATACTATGCAGCCATCAAAAGAAATGAAATCTTACCATTTGCAACGACATGGATGGAACTAGAGCGTATTATGCTTAGCGAAATAAGTCAACTGGAGAAAGACAACTATCACATGTTCTCCTTGATATGAGGAAGTGGAGATGCAACGGGGTTGGGGGTTAAGGGGGTAGGAAAAGAAAAAATGAAACAAGATGGGATCGGGAGGGAGACAAACCAAAAGAGACTCTTAATGTCATAAAACAAACTGAGGGGGGTCGGGGGGGGGAGAGGGGTTGGGAGAGGGTGGTGGGGTTACATTATATGTTTAAATAAAAAAGCTTAAATAAAAAAAATAAAGATGGTATGCCAGTTCTACAAGATCATCGGAGATCTATTGTCCTTTGATCTTTCTGTTCAGCCATTCTTTGTAAGTGCTTATTGTCTCATTGACACACACTGAGCCACCTCTTGCTTGTGAATTACAGCCAGAAAGAAGAAGGGTAAAAGGAGAAGGTCCATCAATGTGAGACAATCCCCTTGTAAAGGCATTTTCATGGAAAGTACATCCAACACTTCCTACTTAAATGTGATTGACCAGAAATTAGTAAATGGCCATCTCAGGGAGCTAAGAAATGTGAATTTTTATTGGATTTATCTCAAGAAAACTGACCTGTTAGTAAAAATGAAAATGATTATGAGTAAACAACTGGCATCCTCTGCCACAGACAGTTAAAAAAGAAGGATGAGGGGGAAAAGCAGAGAAAAAAGCCTGCAGTTAATAAGTTAAGATTATCTTCAGTAGAAGATGAGCTCCAAAATGGCCACAGTGTCTGAAAAAAACAAAAGCTCTGAATAGTTAAAGGTACCAGAGACATTCCAACATGAGAAAGTAACTTGACAGCCTCTCCAAATAAATGATGAATTATTTAACCATAGCAGCTATGAACAAAAATAGTAATAAAGAATAATTATAACAGTAATAAAGAGTCATAAAGGAACAGAATTGGGCTCAATATAAGGAAGACTATTTTATGAAGTTAGCTAATCAAAAAACTAGCAAAGTCAGTAAGAAGTCCCGACCCTTAAAGAATTCACCAGAGGGAATAGTAGGAATATTGTAGAAGAGCTACTAGTCTCAGAGGAAGAGCAGGTTAGGAGAAAGAGAAGAGGTCTTCCAAGCCCATGTTTAGGTCCTAGTAATGATGACTGCATACTTTCTTTGTGTATTATAGGCAGAATTAATCAAACTTACAGAGTAGAATTAGCTTGCTCATCTATATCTGTTGTCTAAAACTGGTGTGTTATATTATGAGAAATGACAAAACACCTCTTATTGTAAAGTCATCCAATATTTGTTTATCATCATTTTCAAGAGTAGTATTATTTTTAGAAAATAGTGTAGCATTAGATACACATTTTCAATAAAAGTTCCAAATACTCCCATTATGGTGTCAGATTACCAACATGATGTGAACCTTTATTTAAAAAAGATAACAGACTATTGGGTTTAATATGGAATTACTTCCATTGTAATTTACGTTCCAATTAATTGCCTAATCAAATTTCAAACCCCAAGAGAAAACACTCCGATTCAAGCTGCATATCAGCCGATGGTTTTCATTATATCAACTGATATGATGAGCAAAGTAGAAATTATCATGAAATAGGACAATATACGTATTTTTTTCAAAATGCATAGTCTTATAGCTTATCAATCTCTGTACTGAAATAAAATCTCTAGTCAAAAATCCATAAAATTAAAATAGTGTAGAAGTTAAGTGTAAAATATTTTAGAGACCCAGACAGAAGACAAATTCTTAAAAACAGGTATTTGAACTCCTAAATTAACTTCAATTTCAAACCCACCTTAGTTGCAATAACTTAAAAGTAATATTCACAGAAATTAAAGTCACCTTGGAAGATGTAGCCGCCCCGTGTTTTCTGAAAGTTCACGTGACACCACTTTGCTCTTACAAAAGACCTACAGTATAGTACAATAATGGCTGTTTATATAAAAGTGAAAATCCTTTCCAGGTTTCTTTTGGTTATCCAAAACAGATACTTGGGATGCCTGGGTAGCTCAGTCAGTCAAGCATATGCCTTCAATTCAGTTCATGATACCAGATCCTGCAATCAAGCCCTGCATTAGGCTCCCTGTTCAGCAGGGAGTCTGCTTCACCCTCTCCCTCTGTTCCACCCCTTGTGCTTGTGTGCTCTCTCTGTCTCAAATAAATAAAATCTTAAAAAAAAAAAGGAAGAAAGAAAGAAGGAAAGAAAAGATAATAAAACTTATGTAGGTTTTGGAAAACTTTGGAAAGCAAGGAATACTCTTCCCTTTAGGCCATTTCAGTTTATGAAAGGTTTCATAGGAATTCTCTACTTTTGGATAGTGGGGAAATCTGTGTAAACCTCACAAATTGCATTATTCTGAGCATTGACAATATACTGGAAATCCAGTATAATCTTTCAGCTATATTTCTCTTACTCATAAAATATTAAGCAACTCATGCTAGTGGATTGTGTAACTGGGATAAAATGGAGCTAATTATGGCTTTCAAAAAGTTAGGTAAGTTTCTTCTTTTCCCATTCTCAATATTGGATATTTCAAATAGAGTTATCCAATAATAGCATCTATTAAAATGATAGTAATGTAAGGAATAGTTGCCTAACACTGCTGCATCTTTGGAGGCAATCTGATCATAAGATTTGTATCATTTTGAGATTTCTAAACTCTTGGAAGCCTTCAAAAAGAAAAAGAGAGAAAAAAGTTGTATATTACTTAAAAGGATAGGTCCTGGTATTGCTACATTAGATCCAATTGAGAAGACATACAATCTTTTTTGTTTATATGTACCACTTAGAAACACTTGACATTTTAGAGATCAATTTGAAACTTAATTATATGTAGCCTGATGAAATAAATAGATTGATAGTATAGATGTTGCTTGTGTAATGGAGACTTTGTGGATAATCTAGCTTTGAATATAAAAACATCCTTAGTGCATAATTTCTAGACCAAGAGACACTAAGTGCACTGAAGTGTTGTTGAATTGAATAATTTTTAGTGCTATAATAAAAAAGGCAACTGTTTTATATGAAAATGAGAATAAAAATACAAAATTTTTATACATACTGAGCAAACTAAGGCCTAATATTTCCCGATATGCTCTAAAACCACAGATATTGCTGGTTAATCACTTTCAGAGAAAAAAAAAAACTACTTCCTCACTATCATACACTTTATATTTTACCATAAAAAATATAAACTCTCAATGTTTCAGTTAGGAAACATCAGCTGCACAATAAGTAACAGTGATCCTGATATAATTATTTACCATCAGTGCACAGACACATTGTAGATGTGATTAAGACACATTTCAGTTATAAATCCCATTTTAATTTTGGAAAATCTTTCAGGTTTGTTTTGTTTTGTTTTTAGAGGTGAGCCACAGAGGGAAAGGGGAAGGGAGAGAATCTTAAGCAGGCTCCACACCCAGCACTGAGCCAGATGCCGGGCTCAATCTCAAAACCCTGAGATCATGATCTGGGCCGAAATCAAAAGTTGCATGCTTTACCAACTGTGCCATCCAGGCACCCCTGAAAATCTTTCAGTTTGGTCAGTCTTGGTATTGTAGGGAATTTGCTTTATTTTGCTTGCATGTACATATTTGGGTAATTATAAAAAGTCATCTATTTTCTGGATTCAGTAGAAAAGATTAACACGGATAAGCTCATTTCCTTCCCACTGCCTAGAACATTAGGCACAGATCACATCATCAGTTTTCCCAGACTGGTTCTGTACTCATCTTTCACACACTTCCACACCTCCCATTTCTCATTCCCTTGTATTAACTTCATATAGATCTGAATTTAAGGCTTGGTGATTCCTCGTAAAGTAGTCTTCTAAGATCTCTCTCTCTCTCTCTTTAAGATTTTATTTATTTATTTGACAGAATGAGAGAGATCACAAGTAGGCTGAGAGACAGGCAGAGAGAGAGGGGAAGCAGGCTTCCTGCTGAGCAGAGAGCCCGATGCGGGGCTTGATCCCAGGACCCTGGGATCATGACCTGAGCTGAAGGCAGAGGCCTTAACCCACTGAGCCACCCTGGTGCCCAAAGATCTCTCTTTTAAAGACACAGTTTGGCCCTCAAATTCTTCCAGAAATAACATTCTCACCAATCTCTTAGAATCAGAGACATGAACAGACTCTCCTTCTAACAACTTCTTTCTCCCATCATTTTCATCTTCTAAAATTTTCAAAATTATTTTATATCCACAGTTTAAATACAATAAAGACAATATTTGCAATAAGATCTCTATCTCCACTATTTTTCTGTCTCATATAGTGTTGCCTTCAAACTCCAAATCATTTTCTGTGGTAATAAAAGGAGCTTCTTCTACCACAAATGTAAATGATAATCATCTTGTCTACCCATCATGTCCAAATCGGTTAGATGAAAACGAAAATTGCTCATTCAACCCCCAATCATATTTAAGTATAGAAAATAATGCTGTCCACTTTCACTTTATTATACTTTGAAATCCATGTCTCCAACAGATACCACAGCATAGCCATGGCAATGGAAAAACACCCATCCCCTTTACTGATCAGATTGAGAGCCTGTTGTTACGAGGTTGGGACCCAAGTGAAAACACAGAACATTTAACATTGAACAAAGCATGGCATTCTCAAACAAATCCAAAGGGAAGAGATATCAAGCATGCTTTATAACAGGAGGCTGAGATACAAGTGATTCAGGAACTGCCAAACAGAAGGCCAAATTAATTTATGTGCACCTCTAAGCCCCTAAAATTGAATTTTAAAAGTCACATCTTATTATATTTTTCTTCCTCTTGTTTACTTGTTTACTTGTACTCATGTTCTAATCCTGTGTCATCATCACAGATGATACTTGATTGGACAGAATTAAGTGAGGACCTGAGAGCTGGGGTCATAATCAGGTTACCCTCTCGTTTTTCCATAGACACCGATCAGAACTAAAAGATCATCATTGCCCTCTATGTGTTCCCTTCTCCATTCCAAATGCACATTCCCTTTGAGTTTTAGGTGTCTTGATCTACAATGTTTAAAAAGATAAAATGTGAGTACGAGGAGAGGTATGTTTTCAGGTTTCAAAACAGTTCAATCTTGAAAAATGTTCTCCAAAAATTTTTCAAATGAACAAGATAGTTCCTTGGGACCTCCTTTAGAGTGGAGGGAGTGCTTTAATTAACTTTGTTTCCCAAAACATATTTAGGTGCTCAACAAGTGTTGGAGGTTCTAAGCCTGGTAACTCACTTAATTGGATTGTTAATTGAACGGAATAGAATTCCTAATTGTGTTTGCAAACAGAAAGGGCATTCAGGTAAGGACTTGAATCACTCATGATCAATAATCTGTTATCTTTTTAGGTTACAATAAAGATATATGACTACTATTCTTGCTATTTTTTTCTCCTTTCAACTGTTTACTTGTTTTTCAATGCAATACTAAATGAAAATTACCCAAGATATAAAACCTTAAAAAATAGAAACAAAGAATAAATAAGTATTATATAGATACAGAAATAACTTCTAAATGCATTTTGATTCACCCAGTAAGTAAAGTTTAAGTTTTACATAAATGTATAAAGAAACCATTATGTATAGCCCACCCTCTGCTGCCTTTAAAATTGAAGTTTGATACACAGCCTTCCACAATTCTCTTCATGCTTACATTATGTGTGTTTCTACACACATACATTGTAAACTGATTATTTGATTCCTTTATTTGTTGGTATTTTATATATGCAATAATGTTTATGTAAAGACAAGGAGCCTTGTTCAATGAATGATCTAGGCAATGATCATTGCCTGGCAATGCACTAGCTGGGACCAGGATTTTCCTCCCCTCCCAATAAAGGGTGCTGTAGGATCTTAATTTTCCCAGAAGCCTCCAATTGGCAGGCAATTCACACCCTTTGGACTCCATTACTAGCTAATATCCTGGTTCAGACTATTTTTCCAAATTCAGACACTTTTCTCCTAATTTTAGGAGAAAAACTTTGATAAAATGAGAGCACCATAGTGGTGTATCATTTTCTTTTCTTGTAACACAGTTCTACATGTATCCAGCCCAAGCAAACTTTCTGTGGAATTTCAAGAAAACTCCCCAGGAGCTCCAATCAGAGCAAGGTGGCACTTTATTAGTATGTGCCCACCAAACTCTGTGCATCAATGATATCAAATGTGGGGTGAGCACCACTACTTTGTGCATGTCAAAAGCATTGAACTAAGCACACCAAAGAGGGAGAATTAAGGCAGGGAGAGTTAAAGCAGGTCATAGTGAATGTAATGGTAATATGGTCATGTGACCTGTGATCTAGAGGTACCTTGAAGCAGGTGGGTCATTTGGCCTTGGTAGAGCACCTATAATTTTGAATAAAATTGGTCTCTAATTTGGTACTTTTAATTTGAAGCACCAGTGGTTGCTGAGTCACACAGTAAACTCCTCAATGAACATAAGTTTTCTCTTACTTGTTAATCCTTAGCAACAAGTTGATTTGTAGTGATTCAACATTAATGAAACTGCCATGTGTTTGGTCCATCTATAAGTCAGAGTCTGTCTAGAAGAATGACATATTTTATTCATTATTGCCTTTATCACAAAATTACTGCATATCTACAGTTTACTAGGCACTGGTTTAAGTAAAGGCGATATAGTATCCTAGTAAGAAACATAGATAAATAAATACCTGTAAGACAGGGAAACAGGCACAGCCACAGGATGCTTTAGGAAGAATATCTAACTTCTGACTTGAAAACTAAATCAGGAGTTGGCTAAGGAGGGACTTGAGGAAAGAAATTTCAAATACAGAAAACATCTGTGAAGGCCTGAAGATAAACTTACCAATGTTCGAGAAATAAATGTAGTTCCACCTTCATGAAACAGAATAAGAAAGGAAGGAGTCATGAGAAATAAGGCTGAACAAATAAGCTGGTGGCCAGATGATGAATGGTTGTATAAAATATAACAGTGGAGCTGTAGAAGAAAGGAAATTTGATAAATTCAAGAGATAACAGAAAGCTGAATGGACAGGATTTAGTGATTGATTGGATACGGCCAGTCCTGAAGATGGAGGGTTAATGATGTCAGCTCAAGTCTACTGTAGGCCTCTGGTGGGATGGAGGTCTCCCTGATAAAGAAAGGTAAGTTAGACAATGCAGGTTACTTTAGGTCAGTGAGGAAAACACACAGAGATCACAAATTCTGTTTTGGAAATGTGAGTTCAAAATGCTTAGAGACATACAAGTAGATGCAGCTGGTTGTAGTTGGAAATATTAGATTGGAATTCCAGAAGATGTTGGGGTTGGTGACGTAGATTTGTAATCATCAGAATATAGCTGAAAGATGAAGTAGGCGGAGAATAAAATGGACAGAAAATTGATAAGAAAAAAAATGTAGTGTCATGGAAGCAAAGTAATAGCTATTATTTTCTTGCATAAATGATATACGTTCCTCATAATCAGACCCAGGCAGTAAAATGTTCATTAAGTAAAAAATGAATCCTGGGGACGCCTGGGTGGCTCAGTTGGTTAAGCGGCTGCCTTCGGCTCAGGTCATGATCCCAGCATCCTGGAATCGAGTCCCACATTGGGCTCCTTGCTCTGCGGGGAGCCTGCTTCTCCCTCTGCCTCTGCCTGCCACTCTGTCTGCCTGTGCTCGTCTCTCTCTCTCCCTCTGACAAATAAATAAATAAAATCTTTAAAAAAAAAAATGAATCCTGTTTCCTTCACCAATGCAATCTCAATCCTCGGAAGTTATTAGTAACACTTTGTTGTGCATTACATCAGCCATTGTCTATGTATATATAAATACACACATCTTTACGCATATTTATGCATACACATTGGGGATCATATTCCACATTCTGCAATTTATTTGTTTTATTTAGTAGATTGTGGATATATTTCATTATGAATACATAGGGATCGATGCTATACTTTTTAAAGGTTGCACCATATTCCATTTTATTAATTTATCATGAGTAGATCATTTAAATTTATATTTAAATGCTTATTACAAAAATAATTCAAGGACATAGTAGAAAAAGTAATAAAAATAAAATTAAAAACTTAAAATCTTTTTTTTTTCTCCTTCAGAGACAACCACTACTAGTCTTCACTTCTTAGGATATCTGGAGGCTAAGTTTCTAAATATTATGCTTAAAATTGCATTACATGATCCATCAACTTTATATCTGTTTTATTCCCCATCTGTAAAAGATGAAATATTTAGGGGATTTGTATAAATCATTTCCCTTGCCCCAAATCCAAACATTTGTTAATCATTTTAACTTCTCTAAGATTGGCTCTTTCTTTCTTTCTTTCTTTCTTCCTTCCTCCTTCCTTTTTCTTTTTTATAGAGATTGTAATCTATATTTCTTGAGTTAGTTATCACTTTTAATATTATCTAGTTTTCCTCTGGGTTAAAAAAATGGAAATCAAATACTTAACCTCTGTCCATTGTTTCTCCCATTTTCAAAAATTTTAGGTAGAAATTATGTTGGTATATTGTTAAGATTTATAAATTTTGCATACTCTGCTGTAAATATAAATGCTAAAGAGAATTTTTTCTTTGGCTTAATACTAGAAATGTTTAACCATTGTAAAGGATGTAACATAAAAGATTATGTACACACTGTGTGCCATAGAATCAAAAAATGGTATTGGACTTGTAAAGACCTAAGGCAATGTCATTTAAACTCTTGTTTCTAGCTTCCTTCTCATCTTCTTTACAAGACTATTTTCGTATTTTATATTGTTCCCCTTTTGGAGTAGATGGGAGGGATTTCCTTTCGTTTTCTAAAAAACATCTTCAAGTAATTTTTTTAATAAGTAAACATGCACAGTAAAGCTTATGAGATACTCTGTATATGAAAAAGTGCGTATTTAACCCTCACATTTGATTGATAACATATCTAGACACAGAACTCTAAGTTCAAAATATTTTTCTCAGCATAAGGAAGGGATTGTTGTAGAGTCCAATGTTGCTGATGAAAAGTCTGATGTCTTTTGGAGTGCCGATATCTTGAAATCAACATAATTTAACATAATTACTTTGTCTAGTTTATTTCTTTCTGGTTGATTTTAGGTTTTCTCTTTAACTTTGATATTCTAAAATTTTACTATTTTGGTTCTTTTCACCAAGCTTGCTCAGCAATTAAAAACTTTTCTTTAACCCATGTATTCAGAACATCAGATAAGGCAAATCAGCGTCTATTTTCCTTCTAACACTTCTTTTAGAAATGCACTGGACTTCCCTGATTTAGTTTTCTTGGACCTTAATTTTCATCTGTTTCCTCTTTGCCTGAATTTTTTCAGATCTCCTTGACTTCTCTTTCAGATAACTTGTTCTTGTTTGGTATAATTTCTTCCATTTGCACACCTAAACTATGTCCATTTATACCATTCAGAGTTGACCATCTTTTTATTTCCACATTTTAAAAAAAAATTTAAGTTAATATTTCCAATAGATGTAATATATATCAAATCTTTATAAGGACAATTTAAATTGTCTTTAAGATTTCTTTGTTCTCTAAGGAATCCATCAAAATGCTTGCGGAGAACACAGGCAGTAACCTCTTCAACCTCAGCCACAGCTACTTCTTCCTAGAAACATCGCCAAAGACAAGAGAAGCAAGGGCAAAAATGAACTACTGGGGCATCAAGATCAAAAGCTTTTGCACAGCAAAGGAAACAGTCAACAAAACCAAAAGACAACCGACAGAATGGAAGAAGATATTTGAAAATGACATATCAGATAAAGGGCTAGTATCCAAAATCTATAAAGAGCTTAGCAAACTCAACACCCAAAGAACCAATAACCCAATCAAGAAGTGGGCAGAGGACATGAACAGACATTTCTGCAAAGAAGACATCCAGATGGCCAACAGACACATGAAAAAGTGCTCCACATCACTGGGCATCAGGGAAATACAGATCAAAACCACAGTGAGATACCACCTCACACCAGTCAGAATGGCTAAAATTAACAAGTCAGGAAATGACAGATGCTGGCGAGGATGCAGAGAAAGGGGAACCCTCCTACACTGTTGGTGTGAATGCAAGCTCTTGCAGCCACTCTGGAAAACAGCATGGAGGTTCCTCAAAAAGTTGAAAATAGAGCTACCCTACAACCCAGCAATTGCACTACTGGGTATTTACCCTAAAGATACAAATGTAGTGATCAGAAGGGGCACGTGCACCCGAATATTTATAGCAGCAATGTCCACAATAGCCAAACTATGGAAAGAACCTAGATGTCCAACAGATGAATGGAAAAAGAAAATGTAGTGTATATATATACAATGGAATACTATGCAGCCATCAAAAGAAATGAAATCTTGCCATTTGTAATGATGTGGATGGAACTAGAGGGTATTATGCTGAGCGAAATAAGTCAATCAGAGAAAGACAATTATCATATGATCTCCCTGATATGGGGAATTTGAGAGGCAAAGTGGGGGGCTTGGGGGGTAGGGAAGGAAAAAATGAAGCAAGGATTGGAAGGGAGACAAACCATAAGAGACTCTTGATCTCACAAAACAAACTGAGGGTTGCTGGGGGGTGGGGTATGGAGAGGGTGGTTGGGTCATGGACATTGGGGAGGGTATATGCGACGGTGAGTGCTGTGAAGTGTGTAAGCCTGATGATTCACCTGTACCCCTAGGGCAAATAATGCATTATATGTTAATTAAAAATATGCATATTTTAAAAAAAGATTTCTTTGTCCTCTGAATGATGTCTAATACTCCAGGGTTGGTTTTTCTTTTAGTTTACCTTGGTTCTTCTCTTTCATAATATTGACTTTTCTCAGATGTCACATGGCCTGCAGTCCATTCATAAATATAAACTAAGTACTAGGTTAGCTTAGGTTAGCTACTAGACGTGGGTAAAATTTGTTTTCTCACCAGCTGTGTAGTCTCTTCTAGGTGATCTCTTTCTTGAATTGGAAGACCAACTGCAATATCTATATCTACATCTATATCTATAAAATCTGGACATGTTAACAGGTAACTGTCCCCTAGATTGTACAGATAAGAAATAGGAAGTCAGACATCTACACTTGCCAAAGTAAGGAATGAGCAAATTGGCAGTGGAGAAAATCCTTTTTCTACTAGATGAAATTATATTTAGTTTTATTTCTCTCCTTGTTCGGGGTTGGGAGAGGGTTCATTTAGAGCAGGAGTTTACATACAATTAAAATTTGTCAGAACACAGCCATGCTCATTTGTTTGTGGAGTGTCCATGGCTGCTTTCACACAAAGGCCCTCATAGCCTAAAATATTTACCATGTGGTCCTTTGTTAAAAAACCTTTGCCAACTCCTGGTCTAGGGTACCATTAAGCTCTGCAATACTTCTTTCTCATCCTCTAATAGTCACTAGTACCTACACTCAGGTAGAACCCTTCCTGTGTTTAGAAAGGAATTCTCAGTATTCATCATGATGTCAAAAACTTCAATTACTACATACTTCGTTTACAATAGGAAAAGCGAAGAAAAGCATCTGTCTCAGGTATTCTAAAGGTGTTTTCTTAATAAAGTACCTCACTGATTTCCAATGATTTTTGCATTTGTTGACTATGTAGCTGGAGAATTTCTCGACCTCCTTGGGAAGTCCTGGCTTATTTCTGATGTCTGCAATATGTTTCATATAAATTCTATGCTATCTGCTTTCTATATCCCAACTATCATAAAGTTTTTGATCCATTATTGACAAAAATTATTTCTTCATTATCATTGTAACTATACCTCCTGTTTTCATGAAATTTCTTATAAATCCATGAAAAGTTTTGAAATAAGTGAGCTAGATTCTTGTGTTCAAGCTGTCATCTAGTATGTGGGACTCCAAAAGGAAAGAAACTGTTCAAGAAGGAATAATCAATACTGCTAAATACTGAAGAGACTTCAAGTGAGATGTGGGTGGAAAGGTGGCTCTCAGTATAGAAACAAGGATGGCATTTGTTACCTTGGATATAGTAGGTTATGTGGAATAGTGGGCGAAGACGGCAGAGAGCAGTACCTTGGGGAATGATGGAGATTTAAAGAAACAGATACAGTGAACATACACAACTTTCTAGTGAAGGAGAGGAGAGAAGTCAGCTGCCATGTGGCTGGGAATGTGTGATCAAATAACAGATTTTTGTTTGCTTGTTTATTGTTGTTGCTTTTCCTTTTTAAGAAGTAAATATATCAAACTTTAAATCCAGTGGCTGAAACTTCATGACAGAAAGACATTTTAGTTGAAGAAAGAGAGAGCAAAGGAGAAAGAATAATTCATGAAATGCATCCTTGAAGAGGCAGAAAAAAATAGAATCGTGCACATGGGCAGAAGAATACATTTTAGGTAAGACGGTAGATAGGAGGAGAAGTGGAAAGGATGATTGTGCATACAATCAGAAATTGACAGCAGAAGGTCACAAAAGTGTCATCCTATTCACTCTTTTTTCTATGTGAGGTACCAGCTGACCACATATGTTGGGTGTTCACTAGCCTGGGACATTCAGAGGGTTGGAATTGCTACCATAGATAATCGAAGAGAGGGACAATTTGGATACATTGAGTATTGAGGAAGTACCGAGGATCCAAAGGAAGGTAGATATCATTCTTCTATAGTGACACGAGCTTCAGCCTGGAATTTTCTGTAACAGCTTTCCACAGTCTCAATGAGGGTGCAGAAGTAGCACACAGCTGGATTTATCAAGACTTTGGGTTTTACCCAGGGAAGAACAAGGACATTAGCAAGAGAATGAAGTTTGACTATGATATTTAAGATGACTATGAAGGAAGTAAAAATACGAGGTAACTGATAGGTGTAGGCATTAGGAACTGTGTGATAAAAAATACAAGACCGTGTAAAAACATGGAGTGAGAGAGTTGCAGGAAAAGAAACAGTGATTAGAGAGTAACATGTTTAATAAGCACTTCTATGCCACGATCCATTCCTCCTACAGTTGTGGGAATGAATTATCTAATTAAATTCTCACACTGAAAAATTATCATTCGATTCCTCTCACAGTCTCAGAATGATAACTTGCAAAGGTTAGACAAAGCCAAAAAAGGGATAGATCTGAAATCTGAAAAGTGTAGGTGTTGCTACAGTCAATCCCATGTTCTTCAGGATCTGCTTGTGTTCCAATAGTATTTCCAGCTAGAAGGGGATACATAGAGAATAACAGCTCTATGTTGTATTCCCATGAAGCATCAAATCCTGGAACACATTACTCTTATCTTCTCTCACACTTCTTAGCCACACTTTCAGACAAAATTTTACATGAAGAAAATGACCCTAACATGGAAAAGTTTGAGAACTCCAGATCTGCATAGAATTTTTAACTGCAGGGGTGCCTGGGTGGCTCAGTGGGTTAAGCCTCTGCCTTCAGTTTAGGTCATGATCCCAGGGTCCTGGGATGGAGCCCTGAATCAGGCTCTCTGCTCAGCGGGGAGCCTGCTTCCTCCTCTCTCTTTCTTTGCCTGCCTCTCTGCCTACTTGTGATCTTTCTCTCTGTGTCAAATAAATAAATAGAATCTTAAAATAAAAAGAATTTTTAATTTCAACTAACTTTTTTCAAGGATGCTTAGAAAGGGGTAGTTCAGATCTCCTGCAGTAGAAACCTCACTCTAGGTTCTGGTACTGCCTTAAATTACAAGAATACATGTTATGATTCAGATATATAGCTATGTCAGGTCACTGGTACTTTTTTCCTGTAAATATTATAAAATAAGGCTTCACACACTTTGGCAGTATACAGAGAATCACTGAAAAATAGACCTCATCCAAAAAAGCATTTTTATATCGGAAGCACAATTACAGCCTTAGAGCACTCTGCTAGAATTCATTTTCAGGAAAGGTTTTGAAATTGAAAGACTGGGATGCACAAAGGTAAAGCCATAGTTGTGTATGAGAAAGTGGAGATAATGTTAATGAATTGATAATGAATTCCCATGCAACGGTGACTGGAAGAGGAAAATGAACAAAGTGTAAGGCTTATTATTCCTAATTTTGCAAAAAGTCTAGCATACCTCCTCTATTCACTTTGTTTAAGACATTTTAAGAACTCAAGCAAAAGGACAGGACTAGACTGACATTAGACACCTGGTGGCGAAACCAGGAGGCCTCACAAAAAGGTATTCAGGTGGATTTGCACATGCCAGAACACATCCCTCGAAGCTGCTCCTTGCAAAGCTCACGCTCTGTTTAGTCCATTTTTGTTCCAAAAGCACACTTGTTCACAGCACTCTAGGTAAATGTTTCCTACCTTGCTTTGCCTATCACTTCCCTCTGTTCGTTTCCGTCGGGTATTTATTATAATGCCAGTTTCTACTTAGACCTGTTTATTCTCACTTTCCCTGTCTTCTCTCTAAACCCCATTTTTTACCGTATGGGCATTTAGATCAGGAACAGTGCTGGTTTATGTAAAAGCGTCTGCCAAGAACCTCACACACAATATGCACTTGATCATTACTTGCTGACTTAACTAATTTTCCATCCTCAGCTTTATGACAAGTTTTTCAAGGGCTGACCGAAAGACTCAAGTTTGTCACTTAGGGCTGTATTTGGGTGCAGGCAACACAGACTCTATGGTGGCTTGTCCAAAGGAGATAGTTGTTTCGTTTTTTTCATATAACAAGATGTGCAGAGGTAAGTCCTTTAGGAGAAGTCTGACAACTCCACATTAACACTGTCCCGACAGCCTCTGCTTCTTCTGTTTTCCTTAGTATCCTGCAAAAGAGGCTGGAAAATGTAATTTTTGTTTGCTCATTTAGTTAAGCTGGAAATATTACAAAGAATACCAGGGTTCTGTTAATAAGAAGTCTGGGAAGAGAATTCACAGTCTCATATACACACTATAACGCCTCTTGACTGATACATAACAACAGGATCGTCGTCACATCATCTGATTCCGGCAGCCCTCATCAGCCGGTTAGGCTGTTCCACAGAGGAAACAACTTCTTTCTCAGAAGAAGGCCTGGAGAGAACTGAGTTACAACAAAGAAAGATAGCTAAATGATATGGATATGTAATAGCAAGATAAGACAGCCTGACACTCACATATCCACTTCAGGGATGGCTTTTTCAATGAAATAGAATATTTAAGATTTGTTCAAAAAGGCATCTTTTTCCTCAGACTATATTTATATTGACACAGTCAACTCAATTCTGGGATCCTCTCCTTTCTATACTCCCTTTTCTGACTAACTTCTTTCTGAGGGGCATATCCTTTCTTTGGATATTTTATGACATTCAATTAGATTGTTTACTTTTGCAAATCAGGAAGCCAATCTTTCTCTTTAAGGCCACTTTGCAGACCTCTACTATGTGTTGACTTCACAGTTTAGCTCCCAGAAAGCAATTTCATTTCCATTTTCTCCGCATGTTCTCCCAGGACATTTCAGCAGTCATAAAATATTGACAAAGAATGTCTGTAATAGACCATACCTCATTCGCAACGTTAAAATCGACTAATAAATATTCATTGTAAAATATCTTTCAAAATTTGTTTGATTAGCTTTTCCCTCAGTTGTACCTTAGGCTTGGTAATTGTTCCTAATAGTATTTTACAAATAAAAATTCTCCTGCTAATGCCCCAATATTGATACTGGGTTTCCCTTGGAGACTTGTGGTAAATGCATTATTTTCTTAACCTATGAATTTTTAAAACTTCTGAATGTTGACATCCCTGAACTTCATTTTCTTCATCTAGGAATATATCTGCCAAGAGATCTCATACACCATCCTTTTAAATATTACATGACACAGGCATGAGAAAAAGTAGAGTGGAAAGAACAATCTTGGTTAAGGCAAGAATTTCTAAGTATTAACTTGAAATTTCTGTAATTTGGGGCAAAAGAGCTTTCAAAACAATATTCTGTTTTTGAATATACCCAATGCAGATATCTAGCCACAGTTGCTTCTTAGGAGGGTTGGCAGAAGTTTGGGTTTGTAAACCAGGATGCTTCACACGTGTATAAGGCCCCTGAAAAGACAGGGCGAATCCAAGGTAAAGAGAAAGAGATAAAAGCAGCACGCTGGGGACTGAGGACCAGCCCTCCTCACACTGCTGTATTCTAGAATAGAAACCTGAGGAATCTAAGGATTCTAAGTTTTAAAATTAGCTTCCAGAATTTTTATGAAAAAACCTGTTTTACTTAATAATTTGCTAATTTGATGGATAATTTTAATAGTCATACATATAGTATATATTCTTGCCCCAGGCCTGCAAATGTTAGCAGCAGACTTGCTTAGTCTTACTCTCTCCATATGTAGAAAATACTTATATATAGCTCTACAGAAGGAACCGTATCCTTATCTCCTTAATTCATGAGGGATATAATTAACCTAGTGTTATAAGGCATAAGAAATCCAAAACAGAGCAGGAAGAAACTTGTACAGATATAAGATATGTCTTTCATCTGCTTCAAAGAGTGGTGAGGTGGGAAAAATTCAGACTCAGTGCATAATTCCTCAAAATAGAATTTCTGAATGTAAAGGGAAAACAAATATGAACAAGGCAGCCACTGTGCAAGCAGCCATATTCAAGATGTGCTCAAAAACATCCAGTTTGAAATGCATATGCTCATATGCCTTTGCTTTTCCTGTTACGTTCAGAACTTTGTACTATTTCGGTTTTTTGTTTGTTTCATTCATTAAATAAATTGAGCATCTTCCACAGCTTTCTGCATATTTTAACATTCAACATTTCATATTCTGGGTCATTTTTATCTTCATGAACAATAGCATAGCACCAATTACACTAATAACTAAACATGACTCTGTGTGTGTGTGTGTGTGTGTGTGTGTGTGTGTGTGTATTTTAGTAGCCGTCTACACCATCTGGATTATCTTTTCTGAAGGCCAGAATTCTATTTAGTGCCATATGTCTTTAATCCCTATGGATTTAGAATGTGACTAAAACAGTTTGATAGAGTGAAAGTGATTACTGAAAGCCCTCAGTATGAAAAAACCTCAGGTCTATTCTCATATATTTTTCTTACCCGCAAGGTTTGGGGCCTGAATTACCAAGATAATTGCTTCACTCTCTCTTACATTCATCTCAACAGTTTAAAGCTTAAGCACCACTTTATCTTTCATATTTTAGCTCATCTTTACTTTTTTGTAACTAGGTTGTGTCTTTCTTCCTCTGCTTTAGGCCTTAGCTGCTTGTCTAGTTAATGCTTTGTCCTTTCTTGTTATTTACTATGTATGGCCATGACTGATACTCCTGTCTTTCTAATATCTGAACATTTGAAAGCAAGCTGTTTTCCAGAAAGATTCCCATGCATGAGTAACAGGTATTCTGACAGTGAAATTAACCACCTCGTATTCTTCATTCCTTTATTCTTCCAAATGAGAAAACTAATCTTGTTATGTAAGAAGTCATTACTTCATCTACTCATCAGCTGTTTCTGACATGCTCCAGTTGGCTCTCAGTTTGGAAATAAAATTACACAAGGATGAAAATGAAGCCTGTTTCAGAACATTTTCAAGGAAGATTTGTTCCTCTAATAGGCTCTTTGCCGAAAGATATGGTTTTTAATTTGTGCAAAAATAAAAATGGAGTTCAAACAAGCGAAGCATAAAAAGTCAGGGGTCAAAAGACTTTCTTATTTCTACAGCAAAAAAGTTCTTACTCTGTATGAAACAATTTTTCAATTATTCATTTTGAACAGTTTGAAATTGTTCAATTTCAATTCAATTCATAATATATATTATATACATATAATATATATTACATATGTAATATATATTTATTAAAATATAATATATATTATATAAATATAAAAATATAAATATAAAACAAAATAAAAAAACAATTTTTGCAGTGATTTACCTCTCAGCATTTGGACAATTCATCCGAAAACAGCTTAAAATTAAGTCAGGTTTTTATATGTCAGATTTTCATGAATGTTAATTTCAGGATCCAATTTTTTTGTCCAAATAAGAATGAAACATGTTGATTTCTCCCTCACTATCTGTATTTTCTTTCGATTATAGGGCTCTGTCTTACATTTTCTGGCAAACGAAATACTTCCTAATTAATTCACGGGGAAATAGAGAATGTTTGCATGATGTTCTCCACTGTAGCTCTGATTGCAAGAGATTTTATAAATACTGGAACTGAGAGCAAACCCTAAGGATACAGTGACATAAACAAGGTTCAGAGAAAACACAATAATTTGAAATAAAGTTTTCTTCTTCTTATTATTATTATTATTATTACTATTTAAATGCTTATAGAAGGTAGGAATAAGAATCTATATCTATAGTCTCTGGAGATATACTTTCTGTAGTCATATACCAATATTACAATTCCCTACCTCTTAAGCTGTGTAATCTTGAGCAAGATACTCAACATATCTATGCCTTGATAACCTCATCTGTTGACCCCGGATGGTGAGGGGGAAGGTCAAAATCAAATAGAGTTGTTGTGAAGATTTAATGAATCATTAGAAAGAGTTGTCATTTACTAAGACTTGCTTTGCATCAGACACTGTTCTAAGCAATTTATCATGCCCCAAGCTGGGGACTCCCAGTAGTGTTAAGATACTAATTTACAAAGCACATTGGGAATGTATATACTCCTTCATGGATACTCCTTTTGTAAGGAAGTTAAAGTAATGCCACTATTTCACATCAAGTATATATTTATTTTTTTTAATATTTAGCTGATCTAAATACAGATCCAAACCTTGTGTCCATTTTCAGATAAGAATACATAATAATTAGATTTATTAGTTATAGAAGGCTCACAAAGCATTTACATAAAAACAATCCACTGTAGCCGCCGAATTTGTTGATAACAATGGCAACTATGTTGTGACTGAGTTAAAGGATCTTTCCTAACCCATACTAAATACTTTGTAAGTCCAGCAAATATATCTGAACTAGAGAGACATCTCTGACCAACTGCGAACTGCATGACCACTTTGTTGAAACAAGCAATCCCTAGGATTTGGCTCTACTATATGTGTCTTCTCCTGGTTTATGGCAATTTTCACCCCATACGTGTAGGGCATCCATAAAATATACAGATATTATGGCACATAGTAAGTACTCAATAAAAATAATTTTAGATGATTTTACATTAAGAATACAAAACTATTAATTATTCTGAACTAGGCAAAGACCATGAAAGTTAAACTGCTAAATAATCAGTACTATCCAGAGAATTACTTTTGAGCTTTTGCAGGTAATAGATATGGCTGAACTCAGCTAGAGAAAATGGTTCCAGCTTTTATTGAGTCAAATCTTAACCACCCACAAGTTACTTTGGAAAAGCCATTTATCTTTAGTGAGCTCTGAGATTTACTTCATTATTGACTGTCAGTAGAAACTGGATTTGTCTATCATTCCCAGGTAGCTAAGAAGGGTATAGAGAAAAAGAGAACTGAGTTCTGGTCCCTGTTCTATAGCCACTTAGATAATATATTGTGTAAGTCACTCATCTTCCCATGGCTTTTGTTTTTCTATCTACATGTTGGCGCTAAAACATCTCTTTTAAGATCTTATTAAATTTTGGGGTCATGGGCTGGTACATAGGAAATGGAGTATTCCCTTTGGAACACAACATAAGAGAAGTAAATATTATCTTAAGGGCTTGTACAAATTAAATGGTTTCAAAAGATTTAAGGATAAATTCACTACTTTTTCCTTTCTTTTTTTTTTTAAAGATAGCAAACAATCTCGCCATGTTTTTCTTCTAAAATCTGTTCTATTGGGGTACCTGGGTGGCTCAGTTGGTTAAGCTTCTTCCTTCAGCTCAGATCATGATCTCAGGGTATCGGAATTGAGTTCCTCTCCCCACCCCCAGTTGGGCTTTCTGCTCAGCAGGGAGTCTCCTTCTCCCTCTCCCTCTGCAATGCCCTCCCAGCCCTCCCCACCATGCACTCTCTCTCACGCTCTGTCTCTCATAAATAAATAAAATCTTTAAACAAAATTTGTTCTTTTTTTTAAAGATTTTATTTATTTATTTGGCAGACAGAGATCACAAGTAGGCAGAGAGGCAGGCAGAGAGAGAGGAAGCAGGCTCCCTGCTGAGCACAGAGCCTGATGTGGGACTGGATCCCAAGACCTTGAGATCATGACCTGAGCCAAAGGCAGAGGCTTAACCCACTGAAGTACCCAGGTGCCCCTAAATAAAATCTGTTCTATTTAAAACATGGAGGTATCAAAAAACGATCATTCACAAATCAATTGCATTTCTTCCAAAGATAATTTCTTGGGCAGTATTCTGAAAAATTTTGAGGGGCCAAAAAACCCCTCCTGTCTCATTTTGCACATTTCTTTAAAAGTGTGTTACTTTTACTCCTAATTCTTTTTAGAGGGTCTCTCTGTTAGCACTCCTTTCAGTGACATCAGGGTTGGGGAGGCGCTGGTCTGAATCAAGCCTCTCATGTACTACTCCTGTCTTGACCAGCTCTTGTCCTTTGATGGAGTTAGTCACTCAACCTGTCTACCAGCAGGAGCTAGTGAAAGAGGAAGGTGATTTTAAAATATAATCAAATCAATAATATGTTCTGGATAGGTCACAGATATAAGGGAACCTTCATGGGATGTATGCACTACATCTGGAAATCACTGTCAATAATCCAAGTAAATAGCCTTCTGTGTACCCTGGAAAAAGCTTTTCCACATAACATTTAAATGTCCACCCTAAATTCGACCTCACAGATCTTAGCTTCCAGAAAGCAAAAGTGAGTAAAACTCTGACTCTTCATTTAAGACCATGGTAGCTTTCACACGTTGGAATTTCCCAAGAATGCCACAATAATTGTCACATGAAATCTCTTGTCTCAATACCTCACAATCAGGCCACTGCATCCACTTTATGTGCAAAAAAGAAAAGCCCCAACAGGGCACCTGGGTGGCTCAGTAAGTTAAGCTTCTGCCTTACGTTCAGGTCATGATCTCAGGGTCCTGGGACTGAGCCTCATATTGGGCTCCCTGCTCAGCAGGGAGTCTGCTTCTCCCTCTGCCCCTCTCCCTGCTTGTGCTCTCTCTCTTGCTCTCTCAAATAAATAAAAAAGAAAAAAAAAGAAAAGAAAAGCTCCAACAATTCAGGGGAAAAAAAATGTACATGAGCCTGTCAGCTTTTTCTATTTTCACTCTATTTTTTAATGTAAGTAAAAGCCTCACCTTTCAGATTAGTTATGTCTGAATCACAGTGGTTAGGCGGATCTCTGCGTGAGTTCTTTGACCATCAGGAATATGCTATTACAACTTCCTGTAAGATGTACAAATGTGGGTCATGCCTCAGACAGATAGTTCACTTACAAACATTATATACACACTGTCGATTAGCTTGCAACCTCAGGCCAAAGCTGTCCTCACTTTTCTATGACACTGTCACTGGATCATTCTCATGTTTTATTTAATTCTGCCCTTCTCAAATGCATCAATTTCTCTTCTTACTTTATGAATTTTTAGAAAGTTTGTATCTCTGGGATTGAGATTCATATGCCATTTTTCACCAGTGCTTTGTTATTATTCAGGGATGTTATTGGTATCCCAAGATGTCATCTGCTTTGCAGAGGGTCCAGCCCATCTTTTAGTAGCTTTTAGGATAAAAACTAAGTCATTAATTATAGTATTCAGTTATAGAGAAAAAAAATGGAAAATCTAAAATCTGAGAGAACTGGTTATAAGTCAGAGTCTGTCTGACAGTTACTAGAGTGTGAACTTGAGTAAAATTACCTTTTTTTTGAGCCTCAGCGAGTAAGTCTATATATTAGGTTTGAAAATGGCCAGAAAGGTTGCCGCGAAAATTAAATGAGGTTATATATGCAAGACACATGGCACACAGTAAAAGTGGGGCTCAGTTTCTGCTAGAGTCAGCTATGATGTTAATGATGATGACAGTGGTGATGAAGACATTGTGTCCATGATGATGACTCAGAGTTCCCATCACGTTCCCATGTGAGCCCAAGAAGGGAGGCTTCAGTGCAAAAGTACTCTCAGAGCACAGAGGAGGTATGACACCCTGAGACACATCCCCCAACCCCATTCTCATCACATGTCATTTAAGGCCTAAGAGATGCTTCATGGTAAGACAAGAAAACTTTTAATTTTTGTGGATTATACATGTCAAACAGTTTTTATTGAGGAAAGAATTGTTCCATAATCCCAGGTATTTTGTAAAATAAGAAAGCATGATAGTTTCAAATAACTTCTAAAGAAAGTCCGTGAAAAAATAAAATATAGGGGTGCCTGGGTGGCTCAGTCAGTGAAGAGTCAGTCTTCAGCTCAGGTCATGATCCCAGGGTCCTGGGATCAAGCCCCACATTGGGCTCCTTGCTCAGCAGAGAGCCTGCTTTTCCCTCTCCCTCTGCCTGGAGCTAACCCTGCTTGTGCTCTCTCTCTCCCTATGTGTCAAATAAATAAATAAAATATTTTAAAAAAATAAAATATATAAGAAAATTACATTTTTGAAGCAATCTGCTTCTTCTCAGTTGGGCAGATTTTTGAAGTAAATAAATAGCTCTAATCATTGGGCCCTAAGTATATATTCTGAATTTTACAGCCTCTAATAATGCAAGTTACAAAAAAAATGAGGACAAGAGTATTAATTACAGACACACCCAGTGTTGAAGATATTTTAATTCAATGATGATAGGAGTAAAGTGCCTACACTTTAACAATCATAGTTTTGTAAAATTATTTTTAGAAAAATATATGCAATCCATATAATATTCTTTATTCTATTATAAAGCATTGAGAAAATGATTTGCTATCAATGGGAGAAAACAGATCATGATAAAATCTTGATGATGGGATAATTATATTGTTCTTGATATAATGAACATGACACAAAGTGAATTCAAATCAATCTGCAAGAGGGGTAAAGCTCAGGAGTAGAGAATTTGACTGCAAATCAATCTGTAAGAAAAACTGCCATTTTTGAGTAGAAAATTCACTGCTAATATTTCTTGTTGATTTTGGAGGTGGCAATTTACAGAAATTATATGTCATATGTCTATATATGACATACAAGACAGATATGTATATGACATACTAAATACATGTATATATATACATATGTATGTATACATATGTATATAAAATGGAAATAGAATGTGTGCAGTCCTACAAAATCCAACAAAAAAGTACAAATAACTAACATTCTGAGACTAATTTTTCAATAACCTGTCATAAAGGACACATGGTTAGAAATTATTATACAGTTATTCCACAGAAACTAATAGATACCCTCAATTAAAACACAGAACAAATTTCTCTCAGATTATCACCTTTTACCACAAATTTTAATGCAATATGCTAAAAGAAACACTCTAAGGAGTCAGAAGCCTTAAATTTCACTGATTATTCAATTATTTTCTGGCTATGGAATCTTGAGTAAGTCACCCATCCTCTAAATTTCAGTGATCTTAATTACCATGAAGGAGCTGGACTTGCTCAGCCAATGTTTTCTAACTGATCTTAGCAGTTGACTTTTCTTTTCCAATCCCAATCTATACAGAATTTCAGTATGTGTCCAACATGACAGTGGAGCTACTGTTAGAATGAAGATGAGAGAAACATGGTCCAGGATCTTTAGGCTTAGCTGCCCCACACCACTGTCATACAAATGTCTTATACATTGTTTCAAATCAAGTATTCCGCTTCTAAAAGTATTAATCCACAGTCTATAACTTTCAGTCTCTCAACACATGAGAATGGAATATTATTCAACATTTTTATTCCGAGCAGAATCATACAGCATAAGTGCTCGATAAGTGGTTATTGACTTGAATGCCTTCATTTGCAATTCTATCTTACATTTATGTACCATTTCACTTTTTACAAAGCACTTACAGTTTCTCACATTATCTCACTTGCTTTTACCATTAATGAAGCAGGCAAGACAAGTATAAATGAAAGAGGAGTAGGTTCTCACTGTATTAGTCATTCTCATTAAAAAAAAAACCCTCGGGAGGAGGAGTCAAGATGGCGGAGAAGTAGCAGGCTGAGACGACATCAGGCAGCAGAAGATCAGCTAGATAGCCTATCAAACCATTCTGAACACCTACGAATCCAACAGGAGATCGAAGAGAAGAAAAACAACAATTCTAGAAACAGAAAATCGACCACTTTCTAAAAGGCGCACTGAAGACTGGGGCCCCTAGCTCTCGGCTCCTCTGAACTGGAGATTGGGAGGCCGTCATTATCATTCCCGTCCTCCGGAAGTCTACGGAAAGCCTTCAGGGAACAAAAGCTCCTGAAAGCAAACCTGAGAGGATTACCTAGCCCGGCCCCTGGTAAGAGCAGTGCAATTCCGCCTGGGGCAAAGACACTTGAGAATCACTACAACAGGCCCCTCCCCCAGAAGATCAAAGAATTCCAGCCAAGACCAAGTTCACCTTGTTCTAACAAGGAGACAGCGGATTCTTATCTGGACAAAATGACAAAGCAGAAAAACTCACCACAAAAAAAACAGGAGGCAGGACCGAAGGCTAGGGAGCTAATCAATACAGACATTGGTAATATGTCAGATCTGGAATTCAGGACGACGATTCTCAAGTTTCTAGCCGGGCTCGAAAAAGGTATGGAAGATATTAGAGAAACCCTGTCAGGAGAAATAAAAGCCCTTTCTGGAAAAATAAAAGAACTAAAATCTAATCAAGTTGAAATTAAAAAAAAAAGCTATTAATGAGGTGCAATAAAAAATGGAGGCTCTTACTGCTAGGATAAATGAGGCAGAAGAAAGAATTAGTGATATAGAAGACCAAAGGATAGAGAATAAAGAAGCTGAGCAAAAGAGAGACAAACAACTACTGGACCACGAGGGGAGAATTCGAGAGATAAGTGATACCATAAGACAAAACAACATTAGAATAATTGGGATTCCAGAAGAAGAAGAAAGAGAAATAGGAGCAGAAGGTATACTGGAGAGGATTATTGTAGAGAATTTCCCTAATATAGCAAGGGGAACAAGCATCAAAATCCAGGAGGTGCAGAGAACACCCCTCAAAATCAATAGGAATCGGTCCACACCCCGCCATCTAATAGTAAAATTTAAAAGTCTTAGCGACAAAGAGAAAATCCTGAAGGCAGCACGGAACAAGAAGTCTGTAACATACAATGGTAAAAATATTAGATTGGCAGCAGACTTATCCACAGAGACCTGGCAGGCCAGAAAGAACTGCCATGACATATTCAGAGCACTAAACGAGAAAAACATGCAGCCAAGAATACTTTATCCAGCTAGGTTATCATTGAAAATAGAAGGAGAGATTAAAAGCTTCCAGGACAAACAAAAACTGAAAGAATTTGTAAACACCAAACCAGCTCTACAGGAAATATTGAAAGGGGTCCTCTAAGCAAAGAGAGACCCTAAAAGTATTATCAGGAAGGAACAGAGACAATACACAGTAACAATCACCTTACAGGCAATACAATGGCACTAAATTCGTATCTCTCAATAGTTACCCTGAACGTAAATGGGCTAAATGCTCCAATCAAAAGACACAGGGTTTCAGAATGGATAAAAAAACAAAACCCATCCATATGCTGCCTATAAGAAACTCATTTTAGACCTGAAGACACCTCCAGATTGAAAGTGAGGGGGTGGAAAACAATTTACCATGCTAATGGACATCAGAAGAAAGCTGGGGTGGCAATCCTTATATCAGATCAATTAGATTTTAAGCCAAAGACTATAATAAGAGATGAGGAAGGACACTATATCATACTCAAAGGGTCTGTCCAACAAGAAGATCTAACAATTTTAAATATCTATGCCCCGAACATGGGAGCAGCCAACTATATAAACCAATTATTAACAAAATCAAAGAAACACATTGACAAGAATACAATAATAGTTGGGGACTTTAACACAGCCCTCACTGAAATGGACAGATCATCCAAGCAAAAGATCAACAAGGAAATAAAGATCTTAAATGACACACTGGAGCAGAAGGACATCACAGATATATTCAGAACATTCCATCCCAAAGCAACAGAATACACATTCTTCTCTAGTGCCCATGGGACATTCTCCAGAATAGATCACATCCTGGGTCATAAATCAGGTCTCAACTGGTATCAAAATATTGGGATCATTCCCTGCATATTTTCAGACCACAATGCCCTGAAGATAGAACTCAATCACAAGGGGAAATCTGGAAAGAGCACAAATACATGGAGACTCAACAGCATCCTTCTAAAGAATGAATGGGTCAACCAGGAAATTAAAGAAGAATTGAAAAAAGCCATGGAAACAAATGATAATGAAAACACAATGGTCCAAAATCTGTGGGACACAGCAAAGGCAGTCCTGAGAGGAAAATATGTAGCAATACAAACCTTTCTCAAGAAATAGGGAAGGTCTCAAATACACAACCTAACCCTACACATAAAGGAGCTCGAGAAAGAACAACAAAGAAAGCCTAAACCTAGCAGGAGAAGAGAAATAATAAACATCAAAGCAGAAATCAATGAAATAGAAACAAACAAACAAACAAAAACAATAGAACAAATCAATGAAACTAGGAGCTGGTTCTCTGTAAGAATTAATAAGATTGATAAACCCCTGGCCAGACTTATCCAAAAGAAAAGAGAAAAGACCCAAATAAATAAAATCATGAATGAAAGAGGAGAGATCACAACCAACACCAAAGAAATACAAACAATCATAAGAACATATTATGAGCAACTCTTTACCAACAAATTTGACAATCTGGAAGAAATGGATGCTTTCCTAGAGACATATAAACTGCCAAAACTGAACCAGGAAGAAATAGAAAACCTGAATAGGCCCATAACCAGTAAGGAGATTGAAACGGTCATCAAAAATCTCCAAACAAAAGCCCAGGGCCAGATGGCTTCCCAGGGGAATTCTACCAAACATTTAAAGAAGAATTAATTCCTATTCTCCTGAAACTGTTCCAAAAAATAGAAATGGAAGGAAAACTTCCAAACTCATTTTATGAGGCCAGCATCACCTTGATCCCCAAACCAGACAAGGATCCCATCAAAAAGAGAATTACAGACCAATATCCTTGATGAACACAGATGCGAAAATTCTCACCAAAATACTAGGCAATAGGATCCAACAGTACATTAAAAGGATTATTCACCACGACCAAGTGGGATTTATTCCAGGGCAGCAAGGTTGGTTCAACATCCACAAATCAATCAATGTGATACAATACATTAACAAAAGAAAGAACAAGAACCATATGATACTCTCAATAGATGCTGAAAAAGCATTTGACAAAGTGCAGCATCCCTTCCTGATCAAAACTCTTCAAAGTGTAGGGATAGAAGGCACATACCTCAATATTATCAAAGCCATCTATGAAAAACCCACTGCAAGTATCACTCTCAATGGAGAAAAACTGAGAGCTTTTCCGTTAAGGTCAGGAACACGGCAGGGATGTCCACTATCACCACTGCTATTCAACATAGTACTAGAAGTCCTAGCCTCAGCAATCAGACAACAAAAAGAAATTAAACGCATCCAAATCGGCAAAGAAGAAGTCAAACTATCGCTCTTTGCAGATGATATGATACTATATGTGGAAAACCCAAAAGGTTCCACTCCAAAACTGCTAGAGTTTGTACAGGAATTCAGTAAAGTGTCAGGATATAAAATCAATGCACAGAAATCAGTTGCATTTCTTTACACCAACAACAAGACAGAAGAAAGAGAAATTAAGGAGTCAATCCCATTTACAATTACACCCAAAACCATAAGATGCCTAGGAATAAACCTCACCGAAGAGGCAAAGAATCTATACTCAGAGAACTATAAAGTACTCATGAAAGAAATTGAGGAAGACACAAAGAAATGGAAAAATGTTCCATGCTCATGGATTGGAAGAATAAATATTGTGAAAATGTCTATGCTACCTAAAGCTATCTACACATTTAATGCAATGCCTGTCAAAATCCCATCCAATTTTTTCAAAGAAATGGAAGAAATAGTCCTAAAATTTATATGGAACCAGAAAGGACCTCGAATAGCCAAAGGAATATTGAAATAGAAAGCCAATGTTGGTGGCATCACAATTCCAGACTTCAAGCTCTACTACAAAGCTGTCATCATCAAGACAGTATGGTACTGGCACAAATTAGACACATAGATCAATGGAACAGAATAGAGAGCCCAGAAATAGACCCTCAACTCTATGGTCAACTAATCTCCGACAAAGCAGGAAAGAATACCCAATGGAAAAAAGACAGCCTCTTCAACAAATGGTGTTGGGAAAATTGGACAGCCACGTGCAGAAAAATGAAATTGGACCATTTCCTTACACCACACACGAAAATAGACTCAAAATGGATGAAGGACCTCAACGTGAGAAAGGAATCCATCCAAATCCTTGAGGAGAACACAGGCAGCAACCTCTTCGACCTCAACTGCAGCAACTTCTTCCTAGGAACAACGCCAAAGGCAAGGGAAGCAAGGGAAAAAATGAACTATTGGGACTTCATCAAGATCAAAAGCTTTTGCACAGCAAAGGAAACAGTCAACAAAACCAAAAGACAACTGACAGAGTGGGAGAAGATATTTGCAAACGACATATCAGATAAAGGGCTAGTATCCAAAATCAATAAAGAGCTTAGCAAAATCAACACCCAAAGAACAAATAATCCAATCAAGAAATGGGCAGAGGACATGAACAGACATTTCTGCAAAGAAGACATCCAGATGGCCAACAGACACATGAAAAAGTGCTCCATATCACTGGGCATCAGGGAAATACAAATCAAAACCACAATGAGATACCACCTCACACCAGTCAGAATGGCTAAAATGAACAAGTCAGGAAATGACAGATGCTGGCGAGGATGTGGAGAAAGGGGAACCCTCCTACACTGTTGGTGGGAATGCAAGCTGGTGCAACCACTCTGGAAAACAGCATGGAGGTTCCTCAAAAAATTGAAAATAGAGCTACCTTATGACCCAGCAATTGCACTACTGGGTATTTACCCTAAAGATACAAACGTAGTGATCCAAAGGGGCACGTGTACCCGAATGTTTATAGCAGCAATGTCCACAATAGCCAAGTTATGGAAAGAACCTAGATGTCCATCAACAGATGAATGGATAAAGAAGAGGTGGTATATATATACAATGGAATACTATGCAGCCATCAAAAAGATGAAATCTTGCCATTTGCGATGACATGGATGGAACTAGAGCGTATTATGCTTAGCGAAATAAGTCAACTGGAGAAAGACAACTATCGCATGATCGCCCTGATATGAGGAAGTGGAGATGCAACGGGGGTGGGGGTTAAGGTGTTAGGAAAAGAAAAAATGAAACAAGATGGGATCGGGAGGGAGACAAACCAAAAGAGACTCTTAATGTCATAAAACAAATTGAGGGGGGTGGGGGGGGAGAGGGGTTGGGAGAGGGTGGTGGAGTTACATATATGTTTAAATAAAAAAAGCTTAAATAAAAAAAAAAGCTCTTACTTTAAAAAAAACAAAAACCCTCAATAGTTATGAAAAGACAAATTCATCATACTAATTTCATCATGAATGATTCTATTTTTATAGCACCAGTTATCACACATGTTCCATATTCATGTTGCTCTTTCCAAAATGCTTTTTGTTTTATACAATCCAGCAGGGATTCTCAACCACGGCGCTATTGACATTTAAGGTTGGATCATCCTTTGTAGTGGTATACGGTGTCCTGTGAACTATAGGATGTTTACCACCATCCCTGGCCTTTATCCACTACATAGTTTTTGCACTTTCCCAGTTGGGACAAGCAAAAATATCTTCAGACATTGTCAAATGTCCCCTGGGAGGGGAGAGCAAAATCACCAACCAACTGAGTACTATTTGATAGACCAACATTGAGGTCAAAGGCAGTGACCAATTCATTTCAATACGCCTACTATATTTTCAGTGATTAGCACAATTGTCCAGACTGAATAGAGAGCAATGTCATGCCTTTTTGTTGTTGTTTTTAAATGGCCTAAACAACCAACTCAATTTGGAGCTTTCTCATTTTAACCATAGGGAAACAGTGGAATGAATACCTCAAAAAACATACAGGTACCTTATTAGACCTTGGAAAAAACTTTATCTCTTCATTGATAATGGAGATAAATAATAAAAACAAAAACTAATACCGAGACTGGAAAAGATGTGAGGCCAATAACCAATATTACTGTCTTACATTACATAGAATAGCAGGTTGTATAGAGAATATCCTGTGCTTATATAAGTCACCAACAAACCAAATAAAATTTTTATTGGAGATGTTCTGGATAAAATCCTGGATACTGTCTTAAAGACAGAAATCAATATTTCCCAAGTACTATGTTTTACTCACATCTCCCAGGTGATTCACAGTTGGCTAGGGCAGAGCTCAGCATATGGGCAGATATAATTAAGGTCAAGCTTTCCATGATTACTTTAGTAACAGTAGCTGATAGTCCTTCAAGGAATGTCCTGATGACTGCTCCTAACTGACCCCATTACCTATCTTCACACATTTAATAAGTGATCATTGAATCTAGTAATATATAAGAGATTAGAAAGGAGAGGTAAGATGATACAACATCTGAGCTAATGATGCAATGTACTGAAGAGAATGAGGTTGATGATAAGAACATTGGACACATTTTTGACAGAAGTTCAAAAATGAAAGGCAAAAACATAAGGCTAATTCAAATGTAAAAAAGGAGTAATGATCATATTACTAGTTGCCAAGGAAATTAATGAAAGGAAGGTCAATCACTTTATATACTCTGAAAATAATATCCATAGAACGATATAATATGCATAACCCTTTATACACTAAAAAGGTATCATTAAAATAAATGTATAAAGATTATTGGAATTATTAGAAAAGTTGAACAAGATAAAACTATAGATATCACTACCAATTTATTTTCAATTAAGAAGACAGAAATTAGGACAGAATTTATAGACTAGAATTAATAAAGTTGACAGCCAAAGCATACTGAACTTGACACTCTTCAGAGAGATTTATTTTTTATTCCAATCAACCACTTAAGAATTTTTAGAAGCCATTGGATACATTGGGTGTCTACTACATTCCAGGCACTCTTCTAGTAACTGGGACACAGCAAAGAACAAAAGATGAATTTCCGTTCATCATGCAACACATGTTCTATTGTAGTAAACCTCCAAAAAACCCCCAAAATATTGCAAAGCAGAAATTATGCAGGATACATCTCCTAATAATATGACGTGGGAAGAAATTAAATGGGGCATATGCACACAAAGTCCTCACCATATTATTATTATTATTGTTAATTATTATTATTATTATTATTATCATTGTCAAGTGTTTACAGTAATTTTTCTCAGTAATACTACTGAGAGGTAATACTACTTCTGAGAGTTTGTTCTAAGAAATGACTAGAGGTGAGCATACAGACTTATTTACAAGGGTATTTATCAAGGTATTAGTTAATTACATTAATAAAAGTCTCCAAAGGATTGAACTGTAAATTAATGCAAGTTTTAAAAGACAACTATATGATTGCAATTATATATAAGCACTTAAAATACAGGTCTGAGGAAGAATATACAATAATGTCAGAAAATCCCTTACTATAACAACAACAAAATTCAGGATATAAACTAATACATGATCATAAAGGAATTAAACATCAAATTAACAGTCATAAATGTTACAGTCTGAGGACATAAACGAGGGAGGATTACAACATAAAATAAAAAAGCCTTGGAAATTTTGAAATACTTTGCTCAACTGTTTACCATCAAAGTGAAATCCAAACACAGTTGCAAATTATCTGGAATACATCCAAAATGAGAATAACATACATAAACATTTTTTTCCTAAAATATTTTTATTTATTTATTTGACAGAGAAGAGAGTAAGCCAGAGATCACAAGCAGGGGGAACAGCAGAGGGAGGGGAAGCAGGCTCCCCGCTTAGCAGAGAGCCCAGTGAGGGGCTTCATCCCAGGACCTGAGCTGAAGGCAGAAACTTAACGGACTGAGCCACCCAGGTGCACCTACATAAACATTTTCTAATGTTAACACACAACAGGCAAATTCATAAATGATTATATTTTCATCAGACAACAGACAACATAAAATGCTTTTACATAGAAATTAAAAGCAGCCAAATAGACAACTATATGCATTTGATTCTGGCAAAACATTTATTTTATTTTTTTTTTCTAAAACATTTTTTTTAATGAGGTAGAAAACACAAATAAAGATAGGATTAAAAAGTTACATATAGCATGTATTAAAAATATTTGAGGGACGCCTGGGTGGCTCAGTGGGTTAAGCTGCTGCCTTCGGCTCGGGTCATGATCCCAGAGTCCTGGGATCGAGTTCCACATCGGGCTCTCTGCTCGGCAGGGAGCCTTCTCCCCTCCCCTCTCTGCCTGCCTCTCTGCCTACTTGTCTGGTCTCTGTCTGTCAAATAAATAAATAAAATCTTTAAAAAAATATTTGAAAATGATCCTGTGTGCCAGTCTATGCTAATTAATAAAACTGATCATCCTAATGTAATGGAAAATTATTTTTAAGTGAAATTATTAACAAAAACAAATAAACAAAAGTCCTGACAATCATGAAAAAGACTCTCAGTCCAGGAGGCATTTTAATGATGAGAAAGAATTTCTTATAAAAATGGCAGTTTTTATTAGTGAATTGAGAATTATTAGTGAATTTAGTATGCTTTCAAGGGACAGATAATATCTGTTATAGGTCCAGTAGATACAGATATAAGGAAATTATAATTACCTGAAGAATGCAAAAGAAGGAAAGCATCCTTTGATTCAATGAAAGAAGTATAACCTCAAAGGATCTCTGACCATAACAAAAAAAATAATAATAATAATTAAAGTATACAAGCATAAAAGAACAAGTATAAAAGAAAGTTTTAAATTTTTGAATAAAGTATTAGCAAATCTAATTTAATAGAACATTAAAACACTAATCAAAGATACTTAATAAAGATTCACCTCAGAAATATGAAATCAGTTAATGTTAGAATTACTAATAAAATAATGCATTTTATCAAAAGGACAAATTAGAAAAAAGAACATCATGGAATCAAAATTTAATTTGGTAAGTTTTAATACCACCCAATTAAAAAATCAGGAATAAAGAATATTCCTTTAAGTCATAAAGCATGTCATTCTCAAATAGATAACACTTTTTTAATGTCTCCATTAAAGGCACCCAAATCAAAAAACCAAAAACTGCTGCTAACTTTGGTCTATAAAACAACAACAAAAAACATGAAACATAAACAGTAGCTATAATTGTAAAAGTAGAACTATTTGCAAAGTATCAACTGAAAAACTGGAGATAAAAATCTCATTCAAATGTCTAGGAAGAAGATAAAAGTGCAAAAATCACTAACTTTTCTCTGTAGGAGTAACAGAAAATATATAAACACCCATAATATCATGAAATTAAAATATTCCAAACAATAAATACGTGACATCTATTGGGAGAAAACTACATACTACATACATATCTTTACTGGAAGATACAAAAAGAACTGATGAACACTTTGTAAAAAAAAAAGAGAAAAAGAATAAAATTATATGTCCATTTTATACATCAAAAGAAATGCAGAATAAAATAAAATTGCTACATAATATATCTCTATTCGGAGAACCCTTTTATGTTTAAAATGACTGAAGAAATGATAAATGAAAACAAATTAAAGTTAAAATGGCAAATGGGAAAATATTTAGAATAAATGTCAAAAAAGGTTCTTCCCTGTTAATCCAGGAAAAGAAACTCAAGGGATACATTATAAAAGAAGAAATGCACATAGGTAATAAATACCTCCAAAATGTTCACTCTAACTAATAATTAACTACAAAGTAAAATAAATTGTAATTGACCCAACTATTGTTGGGTCTATATTGAGCTAATCAGGGATTTTCCTAAAATACACATTTTGAAGCGGACATTTTAGAGAAAAGAAATATTAGGAAATATAGTGAGGAACAGAATTTGTATTTATAATAGAAATTATCTCATCTATCTATCTATCTATCATTTGCTCAAAATTTACAAAAAAGGAAAACAAATATTAACTAAAACAAGATCACAAAAAGAATCAAATGCTTTGGCATCTCTTACATATATTTTGTTCCTTTCTATTTTGTTAGTTCATCCCAAATTTGGTCTTTTCTTTCCCCATCTATTACTATACAGCAACAACTGCTTAGCCAAACCTTGGTATAACAAACAGCAGAAAATTATTGGTTCCTGTCTAATAGCACACAGAACATGGGTTAGCATTTGAAATTGTAATGCATTTAAAAAGGCAAAACCTGACATCTTTGAGGTGTTATGTCCTATATGAACTAAAAGAGATATCCCTGAGAAATTCTTAGAATCTGTGGTAAGCAGAATAATGCTTCCCTCTCCCCACCCCCTGCAAAATCAATAAATCGATAATAAAAAAGCCCTAACCCTTAGAACCTATGCACAAATTACCTTCAATGACAAAGGACTTTATTGATGTGATTAAGTTTAAGGACCTGACCATGCAGAAATTGTTCTGGATTATCTGGGTGAGCCTAATCTAATCAAACCAGTTCTGAAAATGAAAGACAGTAGAAAAAGAGTGCTTCAGAAAGGTGTAACGCTGGGAGCACGCAATCCAGTGATGCTGGCTTTAAATACCAAGGAAGGGGCTACATGCCAAGGAATGCTGGTGCCTTCTAGCTGAGAACGACCCTCAGTCTACAGCCAGGAAGGAACTTCATTTTGCCACAAATCCAGATGAGCAGGAACCTGATTGTCCCTTAGTGCCTCCAGAAAAGAATGCAGTTATGTTGACATCTTGATTTCAGATCTGTGAAACCCCTACAAGGCCTCTGATCTATGCAATCCATACATGTTGTCCAAGCCACTGAATCTGTGGTAATTTGTTATGGAAACAATACAAAACTCATAAAGAATCACACACTTAGAGAAAATGTTAAAAGTCATTTGGTAGAACAAATGACAGTCATAAAATTCTCATGTTCCGTCCAATATAATTACATCATTAACTGATGATAAAGCATTTATACTAATTATTTAGAATGTCATTAAATAATATAATCTAAAAAACATAATTAAAAATAATACTACTAGCAACTAATATACATAGATGTTGGGTGTTATCCTAAATACTTGACTAACATTATCTTATTTAACTTTCAGGAAACCCTTTTGGGAGATTTTATTTTTATCCCTATCTTACAGATAAATAGAGACTTAGATAAAGTAAATTGCCCAAGGTCATCCAGCTAGTAAAAGGTAGAGATGAATCTCAAACCCCAATCTCTAGAACACCTGGGTGGCTCAGTTAAATATCTGCCTTAGGCTCATGTCATGACCTTCGTCGGGGCCTTGGAATTGAGGTCCATGTTGGGCTCCCTGTTCAACCTGCTTCCCCCTTACCTCCCCACTTGTGCTCTTTCCTACTATTTCTGTCTCTCAAATAGATAAAATCTTAAAAAAAAAAAAAAAACAACTCATCTCTGACAACACCCTGTGATTATAATGCTATGATAAGTTCTATATATTGCCCATTAATACAGCTTGCAAATTTGACTTTGTGTTGTTTGCTCATTTGCATAATTTGAAGCCTCCATGGTCCAGTTGTTTTACTGGATCTCTCAAACACTCAGAACCAGGACATTCATAGAATAATTAATGCCTTGTAAAGTTTATAAAACATAATGACATATTATTAAATTAAATAAAATTTCATTATAAAACACTTCAAACATTGACACTTACAAATAGGAATGAAATAATATAAATAAGAAGCCAAATTTAAAAGAAATTCCTGCAATTTCTTATTAAAATATCTACTGAGAGCTGCTCTATTTTTCTAAGCACTGTAGCTATATAGCACAGGTATTTATTCAAGAGAAGTAAAAATTTATTTTCACACAAAGTAGCTACATGCATATCTGTAACCTATTCTTTCATAAACACCAAAGTAGGTACCCTAAAGTACCAAAGAATGGCTAAAGAAACTCAGGCACACCCATATAACGAAATAGTACTTGCAATAAAGGAAATAAGCTATCAATACATGCAGCAATATGAATGACTATCAAATGTATTTTTCAAGTTAAAGGGTTGGACCCAAAGGCTGTTTACTGTTTGATTCCATTTATGTCATATTCTGAAAAGACAAAAATATAGTAGTAGAGAACAGATGAATGGTCAGGTGTGGGAAAACTGGCAGACTCTATAGGGTATTAATAGAACATTCTATTATATTGATTATGGTGGTGGACATAATTCTACTCATTTGAAAAAATCTATATTAACTGTAAAGCAAAAAATAAATTTCACCACATAAATTAAAAATTAAAAAAATAACAATAGGATGGCTATTATAGAATATTTAAAGCTACTCAGTAGGGGTGCCTGGGTGGCTCAGTCAGTTAAGCAGCTACATTCAACTCAGGTCATTATCCCAGGGTCTTGGGATCAAGCCCTGCTCCGGGCTCCACAGGGATTCTGCTTCTTCTGTGCCTTCCCTCCTGTGCTCTCTGCCTCACAATTTCTGTCTCTCTCTCAAATAAATAAATAAAATCATAAATAAATAAATAAATAAATAAATAAAAAGAACCAGGTATCAAAGTGGATTTAAAAACAGGAATTGAGGGGCACCTGGGTGGCTCAGTGGGTTAAAGCCTCTGCCTTTGGCTCAGGTCATGGTCTCAGGGTCCTGGGATTGAGCCACATTGGGCTCTCTGCTCAGCAGGGAGCCTGCTTCCTCCTCCCTCTCTCTCTACCTGCCTCTCTGCCTCCTTGTGATCTCTGTCAAATAAATAAATAATAGCAAAAATCTTTAAAAAAAAAAACAGGAATTGAGTACATGCTAGTTTTTTAAAAAGAGTTATTTGTTTGTTTATTTATTTATTTTTAAGAGTTTGTCAAAGAGCATGGGAGGGGTGGGGGAAAGCATAGGGAGAGGAGAGATAATCCTCAGATTCTCTGCTGAGCATGGAGCCCAAGGCAGGACTCTTTCACAGCACCCCGAGGTCATGACTGGAGCCAAAATCTAGAGTCCACCACTTAAGCCACTGAGCCATCCAGGTGCCACAAGTACATGCTATCTTTAGGAGTTATATTTATACATTAAATATAAACACATAGATAGTTAAAAAATAGATAGCAAAAGCTACTACTTGAAAATACCAATCCTTAAAAAATTATAGTGGTTAATATCAAAATGACCTCTGATTAAGGAGTAACTATCAAAAATAAACAGAGATGATTTAAACAATTGAAGGATCAATTTATCAGGAAGACATAACAATTCCAAGTGTCTATGCACCTAACAGTGGAACTTCAAAATACATAAAACAAATTGACATGGCTAAAGTGAGAAATGGACAGTTCTACAATTATAGTTGAAAGATTTAAAATTCCTCTCTCAGTGACTGATAAAACAAGGACAAAATCCCTGGGAATACAAAAGATTTTAACAATATTAACAACCAACTTTAAATAATTGACAACTTTAGAACACTACAATAAAATACTGAGAAGGAACATACACCAAGAGAGACCAAGACTTTGAAAGGACTTAAATTCTTTGACCACAACATTAAATTAAAAATTCTATTTCAGAGAACTGTCAGATACTTGGAAATTAATCACCTGTTTCATAATCACCTGACAAAATATTTGTACAAAATATAAAAATGTTATTCATATGAAGGATTAAAAGATAACTTCCCCAAATGGAAAAAAAAAAATGAAAAGACATTACAAAATAAAAAAACACAAATGTTCAATAAGCATATACAGGGTGTTCAATAGCATTAGCTATCCTGGAAAAATAAAATCAACCAAAAGATAGCACCAAAAACTCACTGAACTAGCTAAATTTAAAGATTGCACCAAAACAATGGCTGCATAAAGCCAAACAGATGCATCACCCAGCTTTTTCTTGGGGCTGATCAGTGGCAACTAATGCCAGAATGCACTCTTCAAGACAACAAGAGCAACTGGTCACTGGAGACCTTCCAACCACCATCCTCAAATTTGAACTTGGAATAGCAGTTCGTAGAGAAATTCCTCTGTTTGCCATTATTGATTCCCCATTGTTTAATGCAGTACTCCTGAGCCGTTTTTTTTTTCAATTAAAATGCTTAGTTTGCACTAAAACCCAGTAAATCATTAATTAGTGTTTTATGTCACAGTTTTTGTACACATCTTTAGTAGAATGAATGAGAAAATTATATTATATAAAAATACATCAGCATTATCAACATTCTGACATTTATGATCAAAGAATTTTACATAAAACTTTTCAGTTATAAGATCTAAACATTTGTTTTAAATATAACTTAATATTACATGCATAAACTAGAATCATGCTAATGGTAATGCAGGCAGCCATATGCTTCTCCTGGTACCATTAAGGAAATAATTAGATCAATACTTTTATACAAAAAATAAATGCCATTATTATCCCCATAGGGCATAATCTTGGCCTTTCATTTGAAATAAGTCGGCAAGTTTCCCTCATGATAAATAATGTAATATTAATATCACAGTTGGAGAACTGTGCTCTGAATACACCCAGCAAGTACAGGAATTACAGACCAATTTTACTTGGAAATATACTATTCCTCCCCAATGAGTAATGTCTAGCTTCAAATAACATGGAAGGACAGAGTTAAGAACATAATTAAGATGATTATATTACATAAAAATGAGCACACAACTTTGCATGGTAAAGTCTGCAGGTCAGTGGTGAAAACCCCTAAAGAAAATGACACCGTTAATCGGCCTAGATATTAGATAAGTAAAGCCATTAGTCAAAACCCTATTTTTCTAACTTCCCCTTTCTAAACACAGTTTTAAATAACTGTAATAATGCAGATGGCATATGTCACAGCAATCTGAAAGTCACACTCTAGAAAATATAGGTGTAAACCAAATTAGGGAGATACTATGCTTAGTTCCATTTGCTTCAACCAGACTAGGCAGAATCACAAAGACTAATGCAAATTAAAGATGTATGTGCATCTTCCAAGTTTCTATTCTTGTGATCAATGGTATTTATTCTAATAAGGAATATCTGTGTGTCTTAACTACAATTGGTTATGATTCTTATGCTAATTCCTTATCAAAATTACTTATAAGAAAAAATATACCTAGTGCTACAGGGATTTTGACCTCATTAAATTCTAAACTCAAGATTCTAGATTAGTGACCCCTCTCAGTCCCTGTTGCTTGCAGCACATTATGCTCACATTAAGAATTAAGTTATATTTCAGAAACCCAAAAAACAGGTAACATGACCTTCTGGCTGTGTTCGCTCTCCTTGTCAGCTTGGAAGCATTTATGGTATTGATTCCCTCCTCCTCAATGAAACTCTTCTCTCTGCTGGCACAGATCTCCTCTTATTACCCTTGAGCCTCTTTTTCTTTCTCTTTTTTTTATTTTTTTGACTTACTTTTTCTTAGATTCCACCTCTTTGGATACACTGTCAGTTCTAGAAACTGCACATTCATAAACTGCATTTTTGGCTGAAGAATTTAAGTGATGCTAAAGTCATCTTATCATCATCGTCATCACGATCATCATGCCGAAGCAGCTCTAGCATCTGTCTTCACTTTCTGATTTCCCCACATTAACTACTGCAGAAGGAACATTTCTGACATAGTTAGGAACACATGAGATTTGTTGGGTATAATATCTGTAAAAGATAAAAGGGGAAGAAAGACTGGGTAAGGAAAGACTTCAGACTGTCATATAAATGTGGAAAATGTTAAGAAAAAGTTTGGGGGTGCCTGGGTGGCTAGGGTCATGATCCCAGGATCCTGAGATCCTGAGATCCAGTCCCACATTGGGCTCCCTGCTCAACAGTGAGCTTGTTTCTTCCTCTCCCTTGCCTGCCACTCACCCTGCTTGTGCTGTGCCCTCTCTGTCAAATAAATAAATAAACCTCAAAAAAAAAAAAAAAGGAAAGAAAGAAAAGAAAAGAAAAAGAAAGGATTTCTGTGGAGGAAAGTAGGAGGACTGGGCAGAGAAAGCCTCAAAACACAGTAAAGAACTGACAAAGTCTTGGGTAACCCAGAGGAAAGCTTTGGAGCAAGGACTTCCTATTATAGGAGTCCCACATTGTTCAGAAATGGCCAGACTCTAGAACACCTGACATGCTCAGCTACTGATAGAGACCCGTGCAGGAAAAGCATGACCTTGGTTCAAAAGTCACTGTGGATCCCAAAAGCACTAATAGTAGGAACTGTTCATCAACTGCACAACATGCAGCTGACCAGCAGGTTCTTTCTGGAAGGTATAGTTGAGTGGCACAACCCCATGGCTGCCATCCTATCACTATCTTCCACTTACATGACTACATTTGACTTAATCTTGGTATGTTCAATCCTGACTTCTTCATACCACTCAGTTCTAGACTTAGCCATCGGATTAAATTTCCAAAGCACAATTCTGACTGTACTAATGCCTACTCAAAAGCTTTCAGTATTATTTAATAACACTTCTTATCACACATTTGTTATTTAATAAATGAAGCTGAAATTCTTTAACTCAGCATTGAAGGCCACCAAAATATGAGCTCAGTCATTCTTTATGGATTTATCTAAGAGACAGTAAAGTGATGTAGAAAAGACACTTCAGAGCCAGACAGATAGGCTTAACATGCTGATTCTATTCACCACTTTTTAGGTATGTAACATTTTTTTCACCTTTATTTTCTCATTAGTAAAATGAAAATATCTGAGGTACATTTTGCAATTTTATTGAGATAATTGTAGGACACAAAAAACATTCAATACATTTTAATTTTCTTTTATTGTTCTTTCTCCTCTGAATGCACCCAGTCAGATCCTTTACCATACCTTGAATATGTCTCATACTTTCCCACATATGACTTATCTCTGACCCTGTTTTAACATACCATTTTCCCACTACCTCTTCGGTTATAACATCCTATCCATTGGGGCACCTGGGTGGCTCAGTCCTTAAGCATCTGCCTTTGGCTCAAGTCATGATCCCAAAGTCCTGGGATCAAGCCCCACATCGGGCTTCCTGCTCCATGGAAAGCCTGCTTCTCCCTCTCCTACTCCCCGTGCTTGTGCTCCCTCTCTCTCTGTCAAATAAATAAATAAAATCTTAAAAAAAAAATCCTACCCATAATCTCAAGTCTTACAGTCCAACCCCTTCTGATTGCACCCAGGAAGATGTTGTTCCATCATTTAGACAATAACAAAAACAAAACGAAACAAATCAATTGGGTAACACTCATGGAAAGTCGCATGCTTTTTTTTTTTCTGCACCCATTTATTTTCATTTATTCCTACAGTAAATGGATAATAAGGTTAAGGTCAGTATATGTATGCATTTGTATATAAACATAAATGCTAGACCTTCTAGCATGGCATTTGCAATAGCATATCCTCATTGAATATTTCAATGTAACACCATCTGTTGATATGCAAGCTAACAACTTCATGAGATTATTTGGTGATGTTCTAAAGATACCTGTTAATGTGTGATAGCTCCACAAAAGATATATATTTGGTCAAATGAATAAAATATGTTTAGAAAAGTTTTGATAGCCACTAATCTATGAAATGCCATCCGTGTAAAAGAGCATTATAATGGATCAGGAAAACCAGCCCAACTTTTCTATAATTTATTTAACCAAAATTGATTTTCTGCCCTAATCAGCCAAAGCCCTTAAAAGAGATGTCAATACCTACTTTCTTCCTCATCTCACCTATCCGCCTATTCACTGCAGTCAGACTTCATCCCCATTACTTGGATACCACATTATCACATGCACCAATGAATTTCACATTGGCTACCTGGAACATTTGAAGGGTACACTTGGATTCACTCAGTGTCACAATTTCATTCAGATCTCTGTCCAAATATAGCTCCTCAGCTTCCCCAACCCCCTACCTATTCCTTTAATGTTCTCCATCCTCACATACATATAATTTTACCCGACATAGTTAACTATCGACTTTTTAAATTGGTCAATTTTTTAAATCGCCTTCCCTATAATGAAAGTTTAATAAGGACATAGACTTCATCTTATTTGCTGTTTTATCCTCAGCACTTAGAATGGCTCTGTCAGTAAATAACTGTGGCATGCATGAATAAATGATATTCTGAAGATAACATTATGGGTTAGATGATCTGATATTTTCACCACAGGCCTGAAATTAGTTCAATTTTTGGTTACTAAAAGCAGGATTTTTGTGCATTAAGAGTATCCAAACAAATTCATTTAGTTAGTAATAAAACCAAGTTAGACATCTGTAAGGTTTTGACCATGTCTTCAGAAAAAATAATGGGGACCTGCTGCAAAATTATCTTTGTTATTGACTTGGAAATTGTGTGCACATGAACCACAAGGTTCCCAGGAGGTCGGGAGATCTCAGCAGAAACCCTAGACCTCTGTGGAGATTTCTGAAATGGATAAAACACTGAGTTCTGAGTTTGAAGAGTTTCAGACTCACACCCCTCCCACTTGCCTTTTGTTGTTGTTGTTAATTTTATACAGTAAAATTCCACACAATATTTCCTTTGGAAGGGCAGATTTAAAGAATGAGGTTCTGTTACTTTAACAACATAAAAATCCAGAAAATATCATTAATTTAAAGAATCAGTATGTTCCCATAGGAGTTCATAAGATCCTTGAAACATGAATCTGACCTTCTAGTAAGTTTACATTATCTCTCTGCCTAGAACATTACTGAGTACAGAGGGATGGCATCAATTATAGCTATGAGATCGAGCTGAATAAAATCATTTATTCTTTCTTCAACATTTGTTTCATTTTCTATAGTCAACATTCAAACTCCATTAAATAGCCATTCATCCTTGCATGTATAGCCATAGTCTAAAAAAGGAAGAAAATATGAAATAGTTTGTTTCTTGTTTTGTTTTTGTAATAAACAGTTGAAAGGAAGAAACCAGCCTGGGAATCTAGTGGACTTCTTGCCTGGTCACCACTAGGAACACAAGCATTCTCTTCCCATTCCATGAATCTTAAAGACTTTGCTCACTTACCTTAAATCAATCACCACCTTGGAAACAGCCCACTATGCTTTAAATGAAGCCACCTTACCAAAATGAAGGCTGTGTTAGCTCTGCTAAACGACTTTATTCAGCTCACAGTGACATCATCACATTTATCAATGACCTGTTAGAACTCTACTACCTCTGAAGCACTGACATGCCCACTTGTGACTAAGTATGTGAATATGTGATGATGGTTAGGAAAAGGCATACCTCCCTTGATTGACAGGGACAGGAAACTCACTAATAAAAAGACCAGAAATGCATCAGATTTTGTGTGTGTGTGTATGCATATATGAGAGATATCATATATATAGGAGATACATGATATACATGACACATATGTATATATACATATATGTGAATTAAGTACCTTTTAAAATACTTTGCCCAATTGGGTGGTTTTCTTACTATTTAGTTGTAATATCTCTTGATATATTTTTATGTATTTCCTGGTCAGATATATATTTTGTAAATATTTCCTCCCAGATGATAGCTTGCTTTTCATTTTTGTGTCTTTTGAAAGGCAAAATTTCTGATTTTGCTTGTCAATCTTTTTAATTTTTACTTTTACACTTCATGGTTTTTGTATGCTACAAGTAATCTTTTGCCAAATCCAATGTCACTAAGATTTTTCTAAATTTTTTTCTTGTAGAAGTTTATATTTTCACTATTATATTTAGGCCTATGATCTATATAATGTATGAAGTAAAGTTTAATTTTTTTTTTCATATGAGTATCCAGTTTTTTCAGGTACCACTTTGTAATTATCTTTCTCCACTGAACTGCTTTCTCAAGATTGTGCAGGTTCTATTTCTGGATTCTCTATTTACTTCCAATAATATTTATGTCAACACTTACACTAATACTACCTGTTCTTGATTCCTGTGACTTCATAAGTCTTGGAAGAGGTAATTTAAGTCCTTCAATTTTTCTTCTTTTTCAAAATTGGTTTATCATAGGTACCTGATATTTCCGTATAAATTTTACAATCAGCCTGTCAATTTTTATAAAAGTGTCTGATAAGATTTTGACTGGGATTGCACTGAATTAACGATGTCATTCAGAACTCACATCTTAATATTGAACAGTCCAAACAATGAACATGATATTGCTTCCCATCCTCCTAGGTCTTATATAATTTCTCTTATCAATTATTTTTAGTTTTTGTTGCTCGGATCTTGCACGTATTTTGTTCTGTATATACCTAAGTATTTCATATGTCTTATTATATATAAAAAGTATTTTTTGTATAATGAACTTTATTAGATTTAATGTAATTATCAATAGTTTAAGCTTAAAAATCATCTTGCTTTTTGTCTCAATTGTTATTTCTTCTATCTTCTTAAATTTTTTTGATTAATTGGAACATTATGCCTTTTTATTTCTCCTTTTAAAGATTTATTCATTTCAGAGAGAGATAGAGAGAATGAGAACAAAGTAGAGGGAGGGGCAGAAGGAGAAGGAGAGAGAGAATTTTTGAGCTGAAATCAAGAGCCAGCCACCCAAATAACTGAGCCACCCAAGCACCCCTCCATCTTATTTTTATCATTTGCCTACTAATTGCACCTATTCTGGGTATTTTTATGGTTGCTTTATGGTTTATAATATGTATATACATCTTGTACTTATGATCACGATACTTTCAAATAATACCTTATTACTTTATATATAAAGCAAAAACTTTATAGAAGGATGCTATCACATCTTTGACTGTTACAAGTATTACATATCACACAATATGTTATTATTATCTTACTTCAAATAGTCAACTATATTTTAATTATATAATGGGAAAATAATCCACTTACATATATACACATATCTGTCACAATACCAGCAATCTTTAATTTGTTGAAGATTTGTTTAGATAATCTTCTTTGTTTAGATTCATGTAATATCACTTTCCTTTAGCCTGAAATTTCCTTTAATATTTCTGGTAATGCAGTTTTGTTGGTGATAAATTCTCTGGGGGGGAAATTACATTTCACCTTCATCTTGAAGGAAATTTTAGCTGGATATAGAAATCTAGATCTATTTTAGTTTTTTTTTTCAGCATTCTTAAAAAAAAAAAATCCCCTGTCTTTTATCTTTAATTACTTATAATGAAATATCTGCAATAAATCTGATATTTCCCTACCCTCCCAAAATATGACATGCCTTCTTTTTTCTTACTCCTTTTATGACATTCTCTTTAATCCTGATTTTTTTTATTTAAGCTTTTTTTAATTTAAACATATAATGTAACCCCACCACCCTCTCCCAAACCCTCTCCCCCCCCACCCCCCTCAGTTTGTTTTATGACATTAAGAGTCTCTTTTGGTTTGTCTCCCTCCCGACCCCATCTTGTTTCATTTTTTCTTTTCCTACCACCTTAACCCCCACCCCCGTTGCATCTCCACTTCCTCATATCAGGGAGATCATGTGATAGTTGTCTTTCTCCAGTTGACTTATTTCGCTAAGCCTAATATGCTCTAGTTCCATCCATGTCATCGCAAATGGCAAGATTTCATCTTTTTGATGGCTGCATAGTATTCCATTGTATATATATATATTTAATCCTGATTTTTAGCAATTAGCTTATGATGTACCTTGTTTTGGCTTTCCTTATTTTTATCCTGGTTTAGGTTATCTGATATTTGTGGATCTGTTGGTTATAATTTTAATCAAATTTGGAAAAAATGGACCATTGCTTTTTCAAAAATTTCTCTTCTCCCTCTCCTCTTTAGACCACATGATATTGTCCACAGGTCACAGAGATCCCTGAAGGTCTATTTTTATTTTTATATCATTTTTTAACTTTGTGCTTTACTTTTGATAGTTTTTATTTCTAGGTCTTCAAATTCACTTTTTTTTTTTCTACTCTAAACTATTAATCTAATCCATTGAATTTTCATTTCAGGTCTTCTATATTTCAGCTCTAAAAGTATCATTTAGGGGAGCCTGGGTGGCTCAGTGGTTAAAGCCTCTGCCTTCGGCTCAGGTCATGATCCCAGGGTCCTGAGATCAAGCCTTGCATCAGGCTCTCTGCCAAGCAGGGAGCCTGCTTTTCCCTCTCTCTCTATGCCTGCCTCTCTGCCTACTTATAATCTCTGTCAAATAAAAGTTCCATTTAATTCTCTTATATAACCTCCATTTGTATTGCTATTATTTTCATTTTTTCCCTTTAAATCCTGAGCATGTTTAATATAAACGATTCAAGGCATCTTCTGCTATTTCCACATCTCTGTAATTTCTTGGGGTTTTTTGGGGGGGAGAGGGAGAGAAAGAATCTTAAGTAGGTTCCATGCTCAGCAGGGAGACCCATGGTGGGGGGGGTGCTAGATTTCTCAACCCTGAGATCATGACCAGAGTCAAAATCAAGAGTCAGAGCTTAACCAAATGAGCCACTGAGGTGCCCCTTTCACATTTCGTAATTTTTATATTACTTTTTATTATCAGATTTTTTTTCCTAAGGAAATTAAGAGTTATATTTTTCTTTGCATATTTAATGATTTTTTGTGTTTATTTTTGGACATCGTGAATCTTATATTATTGAGTACTGCATTTTGTTGAATTTTTAAAAAGTGTTAGACTTTTCTATTAATAGGCAATTATGTGCAGACCAGGCTGATCCTTTTGAGGCTTGTTTTAGAATTGTTATTTGGGGGTAGGCATGCACGAGTCCAGTGTAGCCTTTATCCTTGGCTAAATTTACATCCATTTGTAAGGTGTCACCCTTATGGGGTCTTTTATGAATGTCTCAGGTGTTCAAACAGCTCTCCTTATTCTAGCCTCTTGGAGCTGAAACTACCTAGCCTTAGATGACCTGTGAAAATTGATCATATTATTATAACTCCCTATTCATTCCTTAATCAGCCTCATGGAATTTTCCTCTATAACTGACCAGCTTAGTATTCAGTGACAGACCCAATGAAACCACTAATCAGAATTCTGAAGATTTTTCTCCATAATCCCCTTCTACCTTGCAAATTCCAGCAATCTAGACCTCCAAATTCTATTTATGACACCTCAACCAAAGAGACTACTAGACTCTATTTTGGCTCCTCCTTGCATCATGGTTGGAAAATATTTTCAGGGAAAAAGCCAAAGTGATCATAGGGCTCTCCTCATTGCATTCTATCCTGTATTATCCAGAGTTCTAGTGATTTCTTGACACACAGCTACTCCAGCCCCAGTTATGCTATTATGGTTGGAAAATTTGTTTTGGTTTATTCTAAGCATTTTTATTAGTCATCCTACAACCCACGTTAGGATTTAAAAAAAATCTAGTAGATACTCAACCTTAACAAAGTTAGTTTCTAACTTTCATACATAACTCCATCTTTCCCAATCTTATTACTACTAACCTACTGCTTTATTTGGTCATTTTGTCTTTGTTTTTGTTTTTTTGTTTTTTTTTTTTTGTAGTAACATATAACATGTCTCTCTCCCTCTAATCTCTTTTGTTAAACTATATTATACATTTTTCCTATGATTTTCTATGATAAAATTTTAATCATCTCAGACTTACTCCTTTTTGATTTTTGCAATTTCTAAATTAAACAAAAACTTCTTAGACTGGCCTATTGGGCTTCCCACTCCCTGTCCCTAGCATAACATTTTCAGCTAGTTTGATCCTATTCCTTCATGCTTACTTTTCATACCAGTGAAATGACATGAAGTCCCATCTGTGAGTAATGGTTCTCTCCATTTGAAACAACCTTTTCTAGAGCCTTGCCTTCTTTACTTGTCAAAATCACATTTTTAAGGTCCATCTCAGTTACAATATGTTTCATGAAAGCTAAAGTAGATGTAACTTCCTTCTTCTAAGCCATTATAATGCACTTATTTTATTAACTTACTAAGCACTCAGTGTGTGCCACTTACTTTTCTTTTCTTTTTTTAAGATTTTATTTATTTATTTGACAGAGAGAGAGCAAGCACAAGCATGAGGAGCAGCAGAGGGAGAGAGAGAAGTAGGCTCTCCATTGAGCAGGAAGCCTGATACAGGGCTTGATCCCCAGACCCTAGGATCATGGCCTGAGCCTAAGGCAGACACTTAACTGATTGATCCACTCAGGTGCCCCTGCCACTTACTTTTCTAAGTCTGCCAATTATTTCATCCAAGCCTCATAAAGTCCAGCTGGGTGAAGGCTATAATTATCCTTATCTTACAAATGGGGAAACTAAGGCACAGGAATGAAAAATAAGTTGTCTACAGTTGTACTACTTATGCTGTGTTAGTTTACTTAGCACATCCTTACAGTAGCATAGATACAAACTGTACGAGGGCACTGGCTTTGCAAACTATTTAGTAAAGACTTTGAATACAGCAGACATGACACGTTAAGTATGTGTTCCTGCTCTGGAAGACAGGACGAGTAGGAATTAATATTTATTAAGTGTTATTCTCTTTTAAAAGTTGATATGATTTGGGAGAAATGAATAAAAGCACAAGTATTAGGAAGCTGGCAGTAAATAATAGAATGGTTTGGCTGCCTTGATACTTTATGTTGGGTAATTGTTTTATTAAAACTAAAAATTGGAATAGAAAACTTTATGAAAAATTGAGTTAACTGAGAAAAACTCAGTAACTAACAGTTATCATGGAAATTCTGTTTGCATATAAGTTTAAATTTACATTATTAAATATAATAATAAAATATTATATAAATAAATAAATAAAATAAAAACATTATTTTAAAAATTACTAATTATTGTTGAGAAAAATGTTAAAGCATAAGCTTTCCCATATCTTTAAAACAGGTAACACCAAAATATAATTTATCTTTTCTCTTAATAATACAATCATTAGAAACATTGATTTCTAAATTATGTAGTTATAAGGTCATGCCTTCAGGAGTTAGCGAGATCAATGAGGACATTTGCTTTATTGCTGGGCATGTTGCTTCTTGTGTCTTCTTCCTCATTAAGAATGATGACACATTGTTTCCATTTTTAGTAATGCTAATCCATGCTGTTAATAGTTTGTGATGTAAAATTCACTAAATTAGGTAACATAACTTTACACATAATTTTAAATATATTCCCTGCCACTATGGGTGGTTCTAATCCTATTATAATCCTCTGTGGACTCTGCAGTGTGTTTCCAGTAAGAAACTGTTTTCATTTACTTTCTTAGTGAATTTGTTTTAACTGCTAAGGCTGTTGGAATGTGACTTCTATACAAATAGAGTATTTACATAACTAGGATAATTTACTATCCAGTATCTCAGTGAAAGTTATTTGGTCTACATATTAAGGGCATGGACACAATCAGGCAACCCAGATTAGCATACTTCTCTATTCGATAATATCAATTTCCAACTAAGAATGTGATTTATTCACTTTTGCATTCCATATGGTGCAGTGTAGTTACTTAAAATAGTCAATAAATGCATAAAGCTACTGGAAGTTAAATATAATCATTGAAGAAAATTCATAAAGATATAGAAAAGAATCAATATAATTTATAGTAACAGTTAAAAAATTAAAATCTGAGTATAATCAACAGTAATTTCTAAAATAATCACTATCTGAACTTGGAAAATAATTATACAAACACATGAATGCACACATTTAACAATATAGATAGATAGATGATAGATACATACATATATACATACACTATAATAACTTCTTCATCCCAGATTGGCTTTGTTCCTCATGATTGAGTAGTAAACAACTTTTTAACTCTGAATCTTTCCTACTAGTTTTCAGATTTTTTTTTTTTTTAGGACTTGTATTTCATTATTATTATTTTTTTTACTTTATTTAAGCTTTTATTACAGTTTAAAAGTGTCTAACTTTTCACCAAAAGTCTTTTTTACTACCTTTCACTTAATCTTTCACCTACTTTACATAAAATTTATTAAGATCTTAAAGATTACAAGCAGTTTGCTATCAGTTCAGAATGAGGGATGTAGTCTCAGAGGTTCATAATTTTGTTTGCATTTTTTTTGGCAAAATAAAAAAGAAAGACTAAGCATTATTAGCCAACCATTATGAGAGCATTTGCTTCTTTATCTTAACATACTCTTTTTTTTCAAGATTTTATTTATTTATTTGACAGAGATCACAAATAGGCAGAGAGGCGGGCAGAGAGAGGGGGAAGTAAGTTTCCTGCTGAGCAGAAAGCCAGATGTGGGGCTTGATCCCAGGACCCTAAGATCATGACCTGAGCCCAAGGCAGAGGCTTAACCCACTGAGCCACCCAGGCACCCCCTTAACATATTCTAAAATCCCCATTTTCTCTATTCCTATCAAGTACCTAGGTCCTAGGCAAGATAATAGCAAGTGAAAAGAGCAGAATTTATTGATCCATATTTCATTTCCTACTCAGCCTGCTCTTCGAGTACCTTAGAATAAGAGGCTTTGTCTATATGAGGAGATTAATGACAATGATGGCGATGATAGAAAATTGTCATAAGACTCAATAATTCTGCATTGAGAACAACATTTTGAAAACTCTGAACAGTATAAAATTAATAAATGTTATTTTTGTAGACAATTCCCCATTGTAAGATGTCATGTCATTTTCCACAAAACTCAATTTAAGGGCAGTTATGGAAAAGAAGACATTTAAAACAAAAACAAAGCAAAATCTCTGAAACAAAGATATAAAAATAGCTAACACTCAAATTACATTCATTAACATCTCTTTCTCTACTGAACTATTTTGTCCCCCTTTTAAAGATGAGCAAACTGAAAAACAGGTTAAATAATTTGACAAATGTTACACCAGCAAAGTGGTGGAACGTAGGCCTGACTCCAGAGACTGCTCTGGATTGAATCTTTGTTCATTCTTTGTCAGTCTACCTTTTTTTTTCCTTCTCTTTCCTCTCCTTGATCATTACAAAAATCACTGCCACAGACAAAAAGGAATGAATATTTGAATGCATGAAGATTGAGTGAATGCAGCTTTCTTCATTTAAGATTATTGCAAAACACAGATTATTTCATAAAATAACTACATTGCCTCTTTGTACAAAAGACCAAACAGCTGAAGTGTATTACAAGAATATTTCAGTCAGAGGATTCCCCTCCTAAAGCCCCAAAAGAAGGAAACAAAAAATATTTAATTACAGTCTGTGAGAAACTCTGTTCAAAGGAGTCACCAGAATTGGATATATCCTTCAGGGGATGTGAGTAGGAACACTAAATATAATGGCCACCATTCTGTAACTAACCTAACATTGAAGGACAAAAATACAATTAACTTCTACATATATTTTTAAGTAGATATTTTATTTTGCACATTGTAACTTTTGCTTGAATAAATGCTACCCTCTGGCATCATCCAAGTAAAAGGAAATATTAAAGTTAAGAAATAATTATATCTGACATAATAGCCAAGATCCTCTCTAACCATATAAATATCGTTTAATTGGATGTTCTGGATTTTATCTGTTCTATTTGTTGTTTGTTTTCTATTTCATAATACAGTCAAAAAATAACATATGAAAGAAAAGAAACACTGCCAGAAATATTTTCCTATGATAACCTTGAATGTTATTAAGGTATCTAAATATAGAAGATGAAACTGAGTTGGAAATTTCTACCAAATCCATACAGGAAGGACTTCACAAGGTCAGGGTTGGGTTTTTTTCCCCCTCTCTTGAAGCTACACACTTCTTGTAATTTAATATGAGCATAAACATGTTGCTTAAAATATCAAGGTGGGTCACTGCTTAATTAGCAGTTTAAAAATTATTTCAATCAAAGCCATTACATTATAAAGGATATGCAGCAGAAAAACTGAAGGTAGTGGAAATTATACTAATTTAGGAGTTAGCTAATGGAGTTCTAGTCCCAGAATTGCTACCAAGTGACATCACTTTTCTCTATAAAGCTTTTTTTCTTCTTTATTAAAACAAAATGATTGTTTCAGATGACCTCTTAGGTGCCATAATGTATTAGACTGAGTTACTGTATTTTTTTCTTATTTGAAGAGATTCTTTTTCTTTTTCTCTCAGAAATACAGTGTCCTCTGTTCCTCCAAAGCTGTCTTGTGACTCCACATATTCCTGATTTTTCAGAGAGAGGTAAGGAAGACGTCTAAAACTGAAAACTTCATGCTATATAACCTGTGAATTTTACGACCAAGAGCTTCTCATTTCTGAAGTATACCATTTGTTTTCTGACTGCTTGATCTTCTTATTTGTTTTCCATTGTTTTCAAGCTACTATACAACTTTCTTAGTTCTGAATTCCATGTGAAAGGGGGAAGCACTTAAACTTCTACCATATTCCCTCACATAATGCAACCCAATAGTGCTAGGAACAGAGATATTAAAATACAATTATTTTTTTTTATTATGTTCAGTTAGCCAACATATAGTACATGATTAAACCTGCTTGTAATAGCGAGTAATTCATTATGTTTACTGAACAGTTTGAAGAGGCAGACTGTAAAGGGTTGATTCCTGACTCATCACATACCTGCTGAGTGACCTCTTCATCTCTTTGTGCTTCAGTGTCCTTATCCAGAGTGATGAAAAACCTACCTTATCAGATAGTTTTGAAGATTAAATGGATTAGTGAGTGCAAAGATCTTAGGAAAGATCTGAGCCTGCCACACAGTAAGCACTCCGTAATATATATTAACAATTACTATATTTTTTTTTCCATTTTGATATCCAGTTAAAAAAGAAATATCATCAATAAGAGAAATAAAGAATAACAGTTTATAATCTTGGGGTTAAAAAGGCTGGTATAGGTACATCTGGGTGGGTCAGTGTAGGGGGATGGGGTAACTGGGTGATGGACGTTAAGGAGAGCACACGATGTGATGAGCGCTGCGTATTATATGCAACAGATGAATAATCGAACTCTACCTCTGAAATGAATGATACACCATATGTTAATTAATTATATTTAAATATGATAAAATTTTAAAAATAATTAAAAATAGAAATGAGGAAAGGATATCCATAGGAAAAGATATTCAAATGGTCCCAAACTACAACTTCCTTAACTAAAAAAATTAAAAAATTAAAATGAGATGTTTTTTGGCTATCAATCTGCCCAAATTAAAAATATTGTAATTATTCTTCACTATTGGAGAGAATGTGAAGAAGCTAATGCTCCAAAACCATGTACCTGATGTGAATGGAAATTACAATGTCATTAGAGAACAATGTGGGTTTGTATGTCAATAACCAAAATCACATACTTGAACCTAATATTTCCAGTTCAAGGAATCTATTATAGATATATTCACATCCACTTGCAAAGAAATTCTTTGTAACATTATTTGGTATAAGTAATCAAAAGACTTACATATTCATTAGAAGAGGAATGGATAAATTAATTTTTAGAACACCGAAGCTATGGAACAATAAGCAGTTATTTTTTATTAAAGGATAGCTCTATGAATACAAAGATATATTATTATTTTAAAAACACATTACTGAGTAGTTATATATTATAATCACTTTCTTATAAATTATAGAAGTTAGGGGGAAAATATTAAGAAATATATCTCAATGACACAATCATGGGCTTACATTAATTTTTTTCTTCATTCTATTGCTGTGTTAAGTCTTCTCAGTAAGAACTTCTTTCTTAATTAGAAGAGTCGATAATATTTGCTATTAATTATTTTCATGGGAACTATATTACATGCATGCGACCTTGAAAGGACACTTCTTTTATTCATTAAAGAGATGATGCATGTACTAACACAGGCACTTTCAGGATCTTTCAATGCAGTGTTTTTACAAATTAAAGTAATGCTATCATAAAAGGAGAATTATGATTACCAGTTCCATTATGTAGAAATCTTTAACAATATAGACATATAATATTTTAATGACAAAATTATGTTTCTTTTTTATTGAATCAGTGTCCCAAACAAAAATGCCATTTGTGTATATAAATAGTACCTACAGGTATTCACATTGAGGTTTCACCTAAAAACTCAGTAATTAGCTGAATTTGATTCAGAATGTCAAGCAAGCCTACTCAGTACTGTCCTTAATTTAGGTAATAAAATCAAATTGCACAAATGTCATACAAGTGTTTCCATGAAAACATTAAGCAGTTTTATTTTCTCTTTTAAAGATGTCTTATATACACTTAAAATATTTATTTTAACAACTGAAATACATGGCACAGTAAGAAAGGGAGAAAAACAATGAGGACAGGATGGCTGTGTTCAAACACCTGCAGTGCTTTTATGTGAAGAAAGAGCAGACAGACACATTGTCTTGCTCCAGGAGGCTGAACTTAGATATGCAGAAATTGTATATAGAAAGAATTTAGTGGTATAAGACACTTCTAAAATTGCACTTTTTATTTCATAAAGTTTTCTACTACGTGCATAGTTAAAAAAAAACCAAAACACTGATTATAAAAAAAAGAAACATCACTTATTTAAAAAAATGTTTAGATTACATTTAGAAAAAGAACAGATCAAAAGTCACTAGAGTCACTGAATCTTAAAGAATTGATGAAGAAAGTGATTTTAGCACTGTCCAATAACAGAGGAGATTGTTTCAAAGAGTACCATTCTTTTTTTTTTTTTAAGATTTTTTTTTTTATTATTTATTCATTAGTTAGAGAGAGAGCGAGCACAGGCAGACAGAGAGGTAGGCAGAGGCAGAGGGAGAAGCAGGCTCCCTGCCGAGCAAGGAGCCCGATGTGGGACTCAATCCCAGGACGCTGGGATCATGACCTGAGCCGAAGGCAGCCGCTTAACCAACTGAGCCACCCAGGCGTCCCAAAGAGTACCATTCTTTACCCCAGGAAACTTTCAATGGATACTACACAGTAAATTCCAGAGATATAGGCCAAGTTCCCTCATTAGGTAGGGATTGAACTAAAAGCTCTCAGAAGTCTCTTTAAAGTAGAGTAGACTACCATGTCACTGTAACATTTAGTCCTGTACATATATAAACATTATCCCAAATGTAATTAATCTCCACAAGCCTAAAACACCTGGAAAAACCTACACAGAAAGTTACTAATTTTGTGAGTAACATGCTGGACTTTGGAGGCATCTCTAGAATGGAAAAGGGGTTAAATACCAACCTAGCTGAATTTCATTGCTCTGTAATAATGATGATGATGATGATGATGGTGGTAACAGATAAATAAAACATTACATGCTTTATTTTAACTCGTGGAGAAATTAAGTTATAGAGTACATTTCTCTTAGTTCGCTAGACCAAGACTTGACTTCCAAATTCTCTAACATTCTGCTTCACTAAACCTTTTTGTTATAAATTATCATGTTTTGACAGATTAAAATCAATAGGGATAAGAGTGGGATACAGATAGAGAAAGAGAGAAAAGAAGGGGGAGGGGGAGGGGAGGGGCTAGGAGGGGTGGGAGGAAGAGGAGTAGGTGAGGGAGGAGGGGAGGGGGAAGAGGAGGGAGAAGGAGGGAGAGACAGTAGAGAATAACAACAACAATCATGATTCAGAAACCCTGTTACAGTATATATCCACACTTTGTAAAGCATTTACTAATAAACTTTAGAAAGAACTGCCTGATGGGCAACAAACTGTCATCTATTATCTTCCTGAAGAGAAGTGACTATTTGTTGGTTTTGCTCTCAGCATTCAAACTTTCTTCTTAAAAGCGCCCAATTTTCTTTTGAGGAATTATATTCTGCTCTCTCTTTCCCAATGTGTGTAGCATTAGTGGAAAGACAATTCTCAGAAACTGCTCCCTACACTAAATAAGTCCAAGGAACAAATTTCCCTTCTCCTTACACCAAGAGAATCAGGAAGTGATCTAAGTTTGGTGAAGTAATTTCTCTGTGCCTTGAATATTGCAACTGAGGAAAAGACACAAGCATAAATAAGAAAAGGGGTAGGAAAGCTGTCACAAAGGCATCATGCTTTCAAACTCTAGCTCATGCTCCAAGGACTCTGGGGCTGCTTTGGTTCTCAGTTGTTCCAAAACAGATCTCCAGAAACCCAGAAATCTGTAATTTCACCTACATTCTTCTTGTAAATTCTCCTTTGCATAACTTAGCCAAAATTAGTTTGTTGCTAGAAGCCAAAATCCATATATCGGAGGGTAGTGACAAAGCATATAATTAAAGTACTGAATTTAGATACATAGGGTATATAAAATAATTTTACAAAGATTTACAAAGATGTGAGATACATAGTTTTATAAGGTGCTAGATAAATGTTTGTAAAGCATGCTATTTACAGCAGTAGGAAAACCAATAAAATACAAGGATTAAATTTCATAAAAATGCACAAGACCTTTTCACAGAAAAAATTAACTTATGTTGAGTGAAAATAAAGAAGATCTAAAAAACTAGAGAGAGAGAGAGAGAGAGATCACATTCATGGATTTGAGGTCTCAAGATTTTAAGACATTAATTCTCCTCAATTTTCTCTAGTGATTGAATGAATCCAAGTAAAAAATCACAACTTTGTGAAGTTTGTGTGTGTGTAATTTGACAAGTTGATACTAAAAGGTGGAAATGCAAGAGCCAAGAATAGCTAAGAAGCAACTGTGGAAGAACAAAGCAAAAAGACTTGCTCTATGGGATATCACAAGTTATCACAAAAATACAATTAAGACGATTGGCACAAGGACAGACAAGTGAACACATGGAATGAAATGGAGAGTTCATTACCAGATGCATACATATACAGACAATTGATTTTTATCACTTCATATCATTTTATACAGTGGGGAGCGGACAGTCTCTTTCAATAAATGATTCTAGGACAATTTAAAATCCACATGGAATAAAATGAAACTAGACATCTCACATAATACATAAAAATCAATTCTGGGTAAACTATAGAGCAAATGTAAAAGGCAAAACAGTAAAGCTTCTAGAACATAATATAGGAAAGTATAGGATAGGGCAGGAAAAGATTTCATACACAGGATACAATAAGCAATACCCATGAAGAAAAAGACTGATAAATTGGATCACATAAAAATTAATTCTTTATGTTCCCAGCAGACAGCATGAAGAGAGTAAAACCACACACTGAGAGAAAATATTTGCATCAGATAGAACAAACACAGGATTTTTATATGTGCGGGTGTGTGTGTCAATCATAATCAACAGAGGGGGGAAAGAAAGAGAATCCAGTAGAAAAATATGGCAAAAGATTTAAACAAATATTTCACAGATAGGCAAATGGAACTCAACCTAATTAGTCAGATATGCAAATTAAAAGTACACTGGGATACCAGAATACACTAATCGGAGAGGCTAGAGTTTAAAAACCTCACAGATACCATGGTTAGTAGGGAGGTGAAATAATGAGGAAAATATTAAATGGCTTGTGGGAGTGCACAGTTCTACTACTCTGGAAAGTTTGGCGTTACCGACTAAAGCTGAAGACACTCGTACCGAGCAGTTCCACGTCTAACTGTACACCCAAGAGACAGGAAGATCAAACCCAGAGACAACTCAAATGTCCACCAACACAACATATTTAAAAACTGTGAAGTAGCCACATGATAAATACTTTTAAAGCAATGAAAGGCAGCAAAATACAGCTGCACACATGGCTCCATATCACAAGCATGATGCGTGTAGGAGGCCAGGATGCAGAGTTGATGACTCCATTTCTTCAAAAAATGGCCAACTAAACATGGTTAGGGATACACCCTTGAGAGTTAAAATTATAAAGAAGGAAATTAATAACATTAAATTAGTCAACATAAAGTTAACATAAAAATTAACTTGGGAGGCTAAGGCACAGATGGTGATTAAGAGGGTAAAGATCTATTTCCTGTCCTGAACGTGGAGACACAGGTATTAATCGGCTTTGCAATAGTGTATAACGTTGCTTTAGAGACTTTTCTGAATATATATCATGCCAATAAAAATTTGAAATAAAAGCTAAATAAAACTAGAAATTTTACTCTCCAAATAATAGTTTTTAAATCGGAAAGCCCCACGTGTATTAATAAAATAGTACTGTTGGGGCTCCTGGGTGGCTCAGTGAGTTAAAGCCGCTGCCTTCCGCCCAGGTCATGATCCCAGGGTCCTGCGATCGAGCTCCACATCGGGCTCTCTGCTTGGCGGGGAGCCTGCTTCCCTTCCTCTCTCTCTCTGCCTGCCTCTCTGCCTGCTTGTGATCTCTGTCAAATAAATAAATAAAATCTTAAAAAAAATAAAAAATAAAACAGTACTGTAAATAGAATAGTGTTAGTATATAGCATATATAGAATAGTATACAATATTACATAGTATATTTTAGTAGTAGTATAGAGTAGTATATATTAGTATACAGTAGAATACTGTAAATAGTAATAGAATAGTACTGTAAAAACTTCTGTTACATAAATATCTGTTTTTCTTATGATTTCATTTTTTCTCTTACCTAGATTCATTTATTTAGGAAAATTTTAATACATCATTCCCTCTACTAATTGGCTTTCCCAAACATATCAAATTGTCTGATTTTCTTCCCCTATTGAGATTTTATTGAAATTAATGGCAGGCGAAAGCTTGCAATAGGAATAAAATGAATTAGGTTTTCAATACATCACTTACAAAATGTATTGATCATCCATGTCATCAGTTATTTGCAAACTGGACAGTAAGCAAACCTCAGAGACTGAGCAGGAAATGAAATATATAGGAAATACTAGTGGAACGGCTTCTGTATTTATATTTTCTTGTACTGAAGTAATATAAAATTCAAAACACTCTAATTAATTCATTTTATGCAAATATCACTGATTTCTCTAGTTATTTAACTCTGCTATTTTGGTCTTACTGTTTGTGAGGATTAATTCAAAGTTTAAACCCATGTAGAACGGCTATATTTTCTCTAGGCTTAGGCAAAATCTCTAAAGACCATTCTGAATAAATTCAACATTGATCAGATTGAGATCAGATAAAACCAGACTGAGACCAGACAAGACATTTATTTTTAAAAATCTGCATGTAGTTTTCCCCTAAATATTTTGAAGAAATATAGCTTAACAACATTATATGTTTTTATTCTACCTTTATGTATTATAGAGTGAATAGATATACACATGTGCCTTTTTAAAAAAATAAGGAATAATGAATTATTTCATCAGGGTTAAAAACACAGCTGATTATTACTATTGAAGGTACATACACACATCTCTCAAGAGCAAAAGTATTTATCCTTACAATAAAGGGAACTGGGGATATTTCAGTGAATCTTTTAAATAGATAGAAGCTTATAATAATCCAACACCTAAATGTTTTCTATTTTAAAAAAACATTTTATTCATAAAAAGGAATTTATGGAGCATATAAATTATAAATGTAATATAATGAAAAAGTCACTTATCCAGATTGCTTCGTACCCACTATCCAAATTCTCTAAGAAACTACAAAATGTTTATTTGCTTTATGTATACTCAGAGAAAGGACAGAAGAAATGAAGAACCTGCTCCCTGTTAGGCTCTGCACACTAACTGTGTATGGCTTGCTTTCTATCAGTGCCATCTCAGGATCTTAGAGTTACTTTGCCTGGACAATTTCACAAAATTCTTAAAGAAAACTTAGATGCAATCAAGGAAAAATAGAATTGAACCTGCCAGAAGGAAAACAACAGCTATAGTAATGGATGGGTTTAATAATCCTTGTATCTTCTGGAAGGCTTGAGAGGTGGACCATTGAACAAATGTTTTCTTTTCTTTTTTTGTTTCAAATTTTTATTTTAATTCTAGTTTCTTAACACAATGTAATATTGTTTGTTTCAGGAGTAAAATTTAGTGATTCATCACTTACACATAAAACCCAGTGCTCATCACAGGTCTTTTCTTTTGAGAGAGAGAGGTGGGTGGTGGAGGGGTGAAGCGAGAGAGAGAGAGAGAGAGAGAGAGAGAGAGAGAAGTTCTCAGGCAGACCCCATGCCTAATGTAGAGCACCACACTCTCACAACCCTGAGATCATGACCTGAGCTGAAATCACGAGTTGGATGATCAACCAAATGGGCCAACAAGTGTTTTCTTTATTAGACAAATTGAGCTTTCTTTTTCAAAAAGCCAGGAGTATCACAATAAGAAAATGGAAAGGCAATCCTTATATTTAACTAATTTGTTAAAAACTAACCAAAGTGAAAACAGAGAAATCCTTGAGGAAAACGTTAAGGAAAGCAATCATAAAAAAATTAGTATTTAAAGGTTTTTAATTTCTTTTAAGATTAACAGTTAAATAAATGCATAAGTAGTAGTTTTTAAACTACTGATAGGCATTAAATCTCTCTTAAAGATGCAATCCAGGTTCGATCTTCCTATTTGGGGCCCTTTTGTGCATTTATATTTCATGGGTATGTTTCTTTCCATATGCCATTTTTCCATTTAATTCCCCAAATTTCTTCTTCACTTTCCTCAAATGCTCTTTTCTCTTCCTCTCTTTCCCTCAAAATTTGTTAACCTCTCCTCATTCTCTATCTAGTGCAAAGCAGGATTTTCCTGAGCAGTATCATTGAAAGCCATCATATATGGCTTATGCTTACCTAATCTAAAGTAATGTGAGTTGATTTTTTTTCTTCCTTGATGTTTCTCATTCCAAGTTTTTCAATGGCATAATTCATTTGTCACTGCAATAACTCTAATGAGGTATTATACATTATTTGAAGCACTGCTGAACATATTCTTCTAAAGAAAAGGACATTTGTTCAATAATACAATAGAGTCTTATATGTTCAGAAGGTTTGGGGTCAAAAATAGCCTAGATATTTTAAAAATATGAAATATTAACTAACTACCTCAGATTGTTTTTTTTTACTTTATGGGTGTAGATTTGTCAAACTCTGATACATTGAAGGACATTTCTGCTGTTAATCAGCTGATCTAATTTTCTAAATAATAATAATAAAAATACCCAAAGTGATATCACTCTGCAATGGTCTAATAAGTATTTTTGAGCCACAAATTACCTCAAAATTTGTCAATTTTTTAAATATTTAATGAAGAGGGGCACCTGGGTGGCTCAGCGGATTAAAGCCTCTGCCTTCTGCTCAGGTCATGATCCCAGGGTCCTGGGATAGAGCCCCGCACCGGGCTCTCTGCTCAGCGGGAAGCCTGCTTCCTTCTCTCTCTCTCTGCCCACTTGTGATCTCTATCAAAGAAATAAATAAAATCTTTAAAAAATTAAAAATTAAAAAATAAAAAATAATTTAAAAAAAAGATTTAATGAAAAAATCTCTAAGAGGTAACTGAAATAATAGGACAATGATGAATATTTAAAAGGTAAATTATACCTTAATTCACCAAATGGTTATTGAAAACTTTTTTCTTTTAAATGTTTGATATTGGGTTCAGTGCTATTAGGATGCATGAGTAGAACCCTGGCTTTGCAACTGAGTACCTCAAAACCTCTTAGAAAAGATCTCTATGGGGGTGCCTGGGTGGCACAGTAGGTTAAGCATCTGACTGTTGGTTTTCAGTCAGGTCCTGATCTTAGGCTCATGAGACTGAGCCCCATGTCAAGCTTTGCTCTCCGAGCAGAGTCTGCTTAGGATTCTCTCACCTCTCCTTTTGGCCCTCCCCTCCACACTCATGCCCTCTCTTTCTCAAACAAATAAATCTTAAAAAAAATTTTAAATAGTTATGCAATTGCTGGGTCATAAGGTACTAGGTATTTACCACAAAAATACAAATGTAGTGATCCGAAGGGACACCCGTACCCCAATGTTTATAGCAGCAATGTCCACAACAGCCAAACTATATAAAGAGCCCAGATGCCCACTGACAGAGGAATGGATAAGGAAGATGTGGTATATATTCACAACAGAATACTAGTCAGCCATCAGAAAATGAAATCTTGCCATTTGCAACAACATGGATGGAACTAGAGGGTATTATGCTAAGTGAAATAAGTCAATCAGAGAAAGACAATTAGATATGATCTCACCTATATGTGGAATTTAAGTTACAAAACAGAGGATCATAGGGGAATGGAGGGAAAAAGAAAACAAGACAAAATCAGAGAGGGAGATAAACCATTAAGAAGCCATCATAGGAAACAAACTGAGGGTTGCTTGTGGGGAGGGATGGGGTAACTGGATGATGGACACTAAGGAGGGCACATGATGTAATGAGCATTCAGTATTACATAAGGCTGATGAAACACTGAACTCCACCTCTAAAACTAACGATACACTATATGTTAACTAATTGAATTTAAATTACAAAATAAATAGAAATAAAACAATTTTTAAAAGATCTCTATATAAGTAATTATTATTTAAAGCAGTCATTGTTAACTGTCATAAGAAAGCAAACATCAGTGCCCTACAAATATCAGGAAGAAAAAAGGCCATTTTAGGCTGGCTACATTTGATCAGGAATTTGGAGATGTCATTTCAGGTCACTGGAAATGAACTGGAAAGTTCTGTCTAGGTTTTTGCTAATGGCCACATACAGGTGAATTAATGTTAAGTGTTGAAAGCTTGTCTGAGCAAAAATTTTGGATGATTTCATATGCCAAGATAAGAATTCTGGACTGTTTTCTTTAGACAGGTGACAAGTATTAAGAGAACAAGCCCTGCTTTCATATAATCATAATGCCAACTTTTATGAGAGTGCTGACAATACTCTATAGGTAAGGACAGTGAGCCTTCGAGATTAGAGAGTGCATCCAAAAGCCCAGGGAGAGTACATAGCCCTTATTCCAAAATCCATACTCTTTCTACACCACAATAGAGAACAATTTCTACAATAATAGGAGCAGAGTAATGTTTGTGGAAGATCAGTGTGTACAGTGTGTTGCAAAAACAGTTCAAGAAAAGACTTCAGTCAGCAACATCAAGAAGTTGCAAAATTAAGTCCAGGTTGAAGCAGAAACCTGCAATGGTTGTCATAGGAAAATAGTGGGAAAGAAAGTCAAAGGACACAGTAAAAAATCTACACAACTTCTTTGCTATATCGTAAAGGGAACAGTCGGATAATTTCAAGTGGCTATTTCTTTCTGCATGAAAGGTAAAATAAAAAAACTAAAACTTTAACCCACTTAAGACCAAAAACATTTTAAGAAACAGTAGACATTTAAATTCTAAGAAATAGTTTAGCAATTCTAAAAGTAGTTCTCTAAATACAAAAAGTGCTATAAGACATACTTATGATATGTAAGCCATCTGCTTTACTCTTTTTATTGTTGTTGTCTCTATAATTTGGGTTAAAATAACCTGGTAAAGTTAGGCAAAAATAAGCATGGTGCATGCTATATGGATTAAAACATTTATTGAAATCAGTATTTTCAATTTATTTATGCCAGGAGTTCATATGCAAGATGGTAATTTAACCAAGAAGCCAGAGGAATTAAAAATACATTTCTTTTCCAAATCAACTGAAAGCATCATTAATCCTAAGTATTTCCTCCATGCCTGTCACCATGGTATCAAATCACAGAACTATTAGAAGAGAAGCATTAAAAGGAACTGAAACTCCTGTCTTTTTATTCCATTGTAAGTCAAATCAAAACTAGGAACTAAGAGAAATACTTCCGAATTATTTATTCTAAGGTTAAAGGGGAACATTAAAAAATGTATCTTTGATGTATTCCTGCACATTTTAATATTGAGACTACAACCAGTCTCCAAGGGTATGGATCAGAAGCTAGGGCATCTAACTGAAAACTCTCCCTCCAGCATCAGTGAATGAAGTTCACCACAAGCCAATAAAGACAAAGATCACAGACTAGAGTAAAATGAGAAGCTGTAAGAAGAACCAGGGCAGGCAGGGGAGATGTTAAGAAACATAATTTTTCCTCTAGGCACAGCTATAATTTTGCACCAACTTTTGAATAGTCCTTTGTGCGTTCCTAAATAACATACCAGTTCTATTAAAATTGTACATTATGGAAGTGTTCCTGCTAGTGATCTCATCCTAAATTAAAGACGTAGAATAAACATAAGTCACTTTTTTTTTGTCTTTCAAGTAAGCTATTCAGGAGTAGCAAAATATTCATGTTCACATCTAAATCTGTAGTTTTAGTAACAATAACACAGGGATGTTTTAGTGTTCTAAGCATAGACATTTGTGGTGTGTAAAAAACTGAACATCCACATACTAAAAAAAAAAAAATCTACAATTAAACCACAGTCCTTACAACTTTCACAAAAATAACTCTAAAATGGATCATGGACCTAAATATAAAACACAAAACTATAAAATCCCTAGAAGATAAGATGGGAGAAATTTAGATGACCTTGATTTTAGCAATGATATTTTAAATACAACACCAAAACACTATGGTGAAAGAAGAAAAAAAAAAGATAAATTTGATTTTATTAAAGTTAAAAACTTCTGCACAGTGAAAGAATCTATTAAGAGAATGAAAAGACAATTCTGTGGGGAAAATTCGCAAGACACACATCTGATGAAAGACTGTACCCAAAATATATGAAAAGCTCCTAAAACTCACTGATATAAAAATAAAAGGTCCAATTAAAAATGGTAAAAGGATTTTAATAGACACCACACTGAAGATTTAGATGGAAAATAAGCAGAGCAAAAGAAATTTGATCAACACATGTCATTAGAAAATTGCAGATTAAAACATGTGCTTACACTCACCTTTAAGAATGGCTAAAATCAGAAACACGGACCATATCAAATGCAGGTGAGGATGTGGAGCAACAGGAACTCTCATTTATTGGTGGTGGGAAAACAAGATGGCACAACCACTTTGGAAGACCGTCTGACAGCTTCTTACAAAACTAAACATAGTTTTTTCCATATAATGCAGCGATTACAATTTATACAAATGAGTTGAAAACTTACAACCAAAAATAAGAAAAAAAGAAAGAGAAAAGAAAACTTATACAACCACACAAAAACTCGCACATAAATGTTTACAGCAACTTTATTCATAATGTCCCCAAACTATGGAAACAACTAAGATCCCTTTCAGTAAGTGAATGGATAAACAAACTGTGGTTTGGAATATTATTTAGTGATAAGAAGAAAAAAATAAGCTCTCAAGGCACACAAAGACATGGAGGAAAACGTAAACGTAGATTGCTAAGTGACAGAAGCAAGTCTGAAAAGGCTACATACTATATGGATTTTAATGCTATGACATTCTGAAAAGGGCAAAACAATAAAAACAGACAAAATATCAACGGCCTCCAGAGGTTCAGGCAAGGAGTGAGGAGAGAGGAGAGATGTATAAGCAGGGCTCAGAGGATTTTTAGGGCGGTAAAACTAATTCTGTACGAACCTATAATTGTAGGTTTGTGACATTATGCATTTACCAAGGCTATAGACTATACAACACCAAGAGTGAATGTTAATATAAGTCATAAACAATATTGAATAATAATGTATCAATGCTGGTTCATCAATTACAACAGATATACCACACTCATGCAAGAATAGCAGGGATAATGCTGTTGAGAGGGTGCTGAGCATATGGGAACTCTGTCTTCTGCACAATTTTTCTGCAAACCTAAAAGTGTTCTTAAAAAAAATGAAGTCTATTAATGTTTTAAAGATTAGATAAAAAACTTGCGAATTGTTTAGTCTTGAGAAAAATAGGGCTTTGCATAACAGCATCAAGAAAAATGTCTTTTAAATGTTGATTGCAACTGGTTCCATTGAAATTCCTGTACTGTCCCTGAATAAAAAAGTTGACTCCAAAGTCTACAAAGAAAGGATATATTATATTAATCACAGAAATACTTTTTAATTTAATTTAATTTAATTATTTTAAATGGATTCCTAAAAGCAAAATGAATACACCAAAATGTGCTACAGATCTGTTGAGAACATGACATCAACTAAAAATTTAAAAAGCAAATGAAGGGGCGCCTGGGTGGCTCAGTGGGTTAAAGCTTCTGCCTTCTGCTCAGGTTATGATCCCAGGGTCCTGGGATGGAGCCCAGCATTGGAGCTCTCTGCTCAGCAGGGAGCCTGCTTCCCCCCTCTTTCTCTCTGCCTGCCTCTCTACCTACTTGTGATCTCTATCAAATAAATAAATAAAATCTTTAAAAATAAATAAATAAAGTAAAAAGCAAATGAAAACAGGGAAAAAATAACCTGTGACCTATCAGAAAGGCAAAATTCAATAATCAGAATAAAAATGTACCTATCAAGCCTCGACAAATGTGATAAAATGGAAATCACCTCCAAAACTGATAAAACATAAACTGTTTCAAGCTTTTTGGAGGACAGACAGTTCATAAACACATTGAAATTTTAACGAATGATTGCTAGAGGGGAGGTGACGGTCAGGGGATGGCAAAATGGGTAAGAGCAGAGAGAGATACAGGATTTCAGCTGTGGAATGAATAAGTCAATAGAATAAAAGGTACAGGGGCACCTGGGTGGCTCAGCCTCTACCTTTGGCTCAGGTCATGTTCCCAGGGTCCTGGGATGGAGCCCTGCATCGGGCTCTCTGCTCAGCAGGGAGCCTGCTTCCTCCTCTCTCTCTCTCTCTCTGCCTGCCTCTCTGCCTACTTGTGAACTCTGTCTGTCAAATAAATAAATAAAATCTTTACTAAAAAAAGAATAAAAGATACAATGCAAGGAATATAGTCAATGATACTGTAATAGCATTGTACGGTGACAGATGGTAGCTACACTTGTGGTGAGCACAGCATAACTTATAAAATTGTCAAATCACTACCTTGCATACCTGAAACTAATGTAACATTGTATATCAACTATACTCACATAAAAAGAAAATTAAAATATATAAACATATAAATAAATAAAGGTGTATACAAAGTGACCCAGTAATGTCATTTAGAAATTTATCCTAAAAAAGATAATCAGACAAGGATAAAAAGATGTATGTACAAAAATATTCTGCATGCATGCATATGTATGTGTTTCTTTGTGTGTGTTTGTGTGCAAAGAAAGAGAGCTGGGATGAATCTTGGCTTTTATTTTCACATCTTAAGAATGTGGAACTAGAAAAAAAAAAATAATTAAAACAAGCAAGCAAGCAAGCAAGCCAACAAACCAAAACCATAGAGCTTACATGCAAGACCTCCATGAGGGAAGACTTACTCTTCCCTACCTATGAAGGAAGGCTTACATATGGATTAGCCTACCTTACTGACTCAATTGATTATTATAATAAGTGTTGTACCCAAAATTCATTGTAACCCAATATGGACTTAAAAACAGTCATTGTGGTTTTCTGAAAACCTACCTAACATTCTTAACTTTTCTGCTTAGCAAACCCAGTCTTCCCCTTCCTGCCCTTCTGTCATTTGTAAAGTCCCCCAAAGCCCTAAACAGAAGGCAGGTATATACATACTCCCATCCCGGTCTTCCGGCTCTTTTTGCCCCCACAGCATGAGTTCTCCTTTTAGAAGAGGAATTTCATATCGCGTGTGTTCTATCCTGCTCCCTGAACCACCCGCTTAAAAACCTTTAATGAATTCCTATTGCTCTCAAGATAAAGATAAAGATAAAACATTTTAAGAGCCACAGTGAGCCACATTCTCCACACTCCAGGCCTCCCTATCTTCCTTTCTTTAGCCCTTCAGACTTGCTGGGCTCCCTTCTGCCACAGGCTCTTTAGATAGGCTGCTGCTTCTTCCCTTTTTTATTCCCCCTGTTAACTCCTGCTTTCCTCCACATGTCATTTCAATCATCAAGTCCTCAGTGAAGCCCATCTTGACTTCTCAGACCAGGTGAAATCCCTCATTAGGCAACCACATAACATCATCATGTAACTCTTTCGATGCTCTTATCACAACGGCAATACATGATCTATTTTATTAGTACCCCTCTCCTCTACTTCACAGCAAGCTGAAGAGCACAGGGAACATGCCTATTTTTGCTTACTTATTGCTTTGCCAGCATACAGCCTGATACTCAGAAGCAACTCAACAAATAACTCACTGAGTGAATGAATCAATCAATCAATCAATCTCAATGTTAACAAAGTTCTCAAAGCCTGATCCTTCATTACCAGATCCAGTTTTAGCACAGCAGCCTGCAATGTTTACACTGTATATTAAGTTTACAATAAGGAATCACGTATCCGCAGACTACCACTGACCTTACAAAGAAGTATTTTTTTTAAATATGTTTTAAATATGAGTAAAATAAGAGTCAAAGATATTTTCCCTCAAGAGTCAACTTTTTGAGGGACCTCAGCATACGTGAAATTTAGAATTAATATCACTATCTATTCAATTAACTATACTGGCATTATTGAAAATCTCTGAGCCGCTACAAAAAAAAACCAAAATGTCAGTGTTTCTTTTCTATTGACTGTATGTTTGATGATCCAGGCAGATGATCTTTTAAATATCTCTCCAGCTGTTGGATGTATAAAACACAGCAAATGGCATCAGAGAAACCATCACCCATCCAAAGATATTCATGATTTTATACAATCTTTAAAGCTATCCCTGTAAGTTACTATCTGAAACTGTGATAGGGACCCCCCCCTAAAATGAACTGACAAAGTAGTGGGGGGAATCTTTTTCTTTAGAAAATTGTGTGGTTACTTTATCAAAAAGGCAATGAGCTGAAATCCTCGGATATGAGCACTCATGCCCAATCTTTGAGATTAAGGATAAAACCAGGATTTCAAACACACCGCATAAAGCTTCCTGAAGTTTCATCAGTGTCTGGTTTATATTTTTCTTAAAGGCAAATCAGATTCTGCATGAGCTATACTCTGGAATTCAGCCAGTGGCTGCTGAAACTCATTGACACTAAGCTAACAGCAGGGTGCCCAATGACAAAATTACAGTTCAGTGAGATTAACTGAAGGACCACACTGAATGTATGAAGAACCCCTATAAATACAGATAGAATAAGCTATGCTTTAGATTCCTTTGACTGCTGGAATTTGTAGGAGGAAGACAAATGAGGATTTTGGCACCTAGAACAGGAACAGGTTTTTTGAAGGGAAAAGATGTTATATAAACTATAAGGTGAAGAGGTGAGCCCAGAAACAACCAACAACAAATCCTGTTGGACTCATCTTTACCCCTCAATATTTTCAAAAGTACTTGTTCCAGAGAAAGCAACATAAACCAGAGTTATCATTCAATATGCAGGGCAATGATGATATTTTGGGAAAGGATCAAAGTTTTCATAATCATTATGAAAACACACTTTCTAGAAATCTTACCTTCTGGCACATTTCAGTATCTGGACGGGGCTGCTTCTAACTTGATTTTACACTTCACTGGACTTCAGTGAGTCATCAGCATAGACACTGCTCAGCTCCTTCTGTCCTTTTTTGCAAAGTTACATGCAAGCTGGTTGTGCAGGTTTTCTATGCCAGCGACTCTACTCAAGTAGTAGCTGAATATACACCAGTGTAAGGAAGACACAGAATGAAAATACTCCTTTCTGGTTAAAGGAGAAAAGTTAGAGTGCTTACTGACATAAAAGAGCTCTATGATGGAATAGAATAGCATTAAAGAGGGAGAAGTACTCTCTTAGCAGAGCCTGCAGGAATTGACTGGAGAGAGATTACTGAAGCTCCTTTAAGGTTATCTGTATTTCTAATTAGGTCATGTGTAGCCTTCTAGAAAACAATTTCCAAAGGAGATTTCTTTGCCTTCTATATAGGAAAACTGTGCATAATATTTAGCTCAGTATATATCCCATATAGTTATGGTTTATAGTTCCTAAACAAGAGTATGTTTAGGAAAAAATAACCATTCCGGTATGCTAGCTGGATTTACACATTTTGTATGAAAAAGTTGGCAAAGTATAGAGCACTTAAACATGAAGTCTTCTGAGCTCTGCTGAACTAAGCTGATAATCTTTTTTTTTTTTTTTAATAAATCAGTTAAGAGATGATAAAACTTGAACACAGTTGCTTTTACTGGCATTTCTTTACTGTGTCCTTGCAGGGTTTTTGTTTTTGTTTTGTTTTTGATAATACCATAACCCATTGCCTGGAATATCCCCAGAATTTACACAAATCCTCAACTGTCTTCTGGGTTAAAATTTACTGAGATATTTCAGAATGGTGAAGAAATTACAATTTGGATGAGAACAAGTGTCTCCTGGCACTGCAGTTCTTTCTGTTTCTGCATCTCAGATAGCAAGATTGGGTTCTTTTTCCACCTACAGAGTTAACACGAGGAAATATCTTTTTATACAAGGTTCCTGGGCATCCATTAGTGTCCCACTACTTTTCTTTTAACTTCGCTTTCTTACAGAGAGTACACGGGGTCATTTTCTGAACTCAAATTTTTACTGTCATTGAAAGGATACAATAAGTTGAAAATGCATAGTTTAGAAATACCAGTCATTTGAACTGGGTGCTCTCACATCTTTGAGATTGTAAACTGTCTCCAAATTTCAAGACGGAAATATAGCCAAAATGCATCAAGAATCACTCTTATATCCAGCACTTCTACATCTAGAAGTGTATCTTATCAGAATAATTAGAAGTGGGCTCAAAATTTTACACAGTATTATTCATTACATCATAATTTAAAAATTGGAAAACATGTAAATCAACCTAAAGATATTGACATAGCGGGTTGGCTAAGTAATATGTAACATTAGGATTCTATTCGGCCCCAAATAACGGGGAATCTGACTAACGGAGTCACGGACAATTAAGAGTTCATTTTTCGCACATAATAAGTCTACTGATAAACAGTAGCTGGCACTGCTTCGGGTGCTCAACAATCCCAGCGGGATCCCAGGATTTTTCTGTATTTCTGCTCTGACATCCTCAGAATGGTGCTTGTATTCTCATAGTTACAAGATGGCAGACATAGCTCAGACTTCATATATTTTTTCAGAAGGGGATAATGGTCAAAAATCTGAATATATCCATCCCCTTCATCAAAAAAGCAAAATCTTCCCAGAAATCCAGTAGGAGACTTTTACAGAAATCCCACAGGCCATAACTGGGTTACACTGCCAACCCTCCCTGAAAGAGAAGTGTGAAAAGTATGATTCTTTTCCAGCCTCAATTCCCGAAAGTAGACAGAAGGAGGGAGAAATGAACACTGCGTTAGCCCACCAATGGTACTGGCCACATAAATCACATCTTTAAAATAAACTCACAAAAGCAGGGGTTTTATCTTTTGGATTTTGTATCACTAAGGTACAATATACTGCTCGGCACATAGGAATCTGCAATGAGTGATTGATAAATGAAAAATGAATGGAATATACTCAGTCATTAAAACTGTATCGTCAAAAAATGATGAAGAGCACTGGAGATTGTTCACAACAAAATATTAAATGAAGAAGGCAGAATACAACCTGTATATTCTGTGATCCCAGTCCCACATACAAGCAAACTTGAAAATGAAGTCCAGATTGTATAAAGTAATTCTCTTTAGTTAGCATTACTGTGAACTATAATCCTGCTGTGCTTTAGAACCAACATGGTAAAATGGGTACCATCCCAAGTTCATTATGATCATGAAGTAAACGTGTCTCGCTTGTCAATTATCCAAAAGAATCGGCTTTCTTCTCTTCCCAATTCTTTGACTAGTTTTTTGGCCAGTTTTAAAATGTTGCTTTAGCTTTGTTTTTCAGCTCCGGAGAACTTAGGCAGCATTTACAGCCACGTTCTGCTGGTTCTGTATTTGAGGCTAATCTTGACCAAGAAATGGTTTAAAAAAAAAAAAAAAAAAAGGCGGGAGATATTGGTGAATACTGGTGACAAGCCTTGTATTTCTAGGGAGGCATGCATTTGCTTTTTCTAGTTGAAATAGCACCATCCCCCACTAGATAATATTTTAGTGGTATTAGGTGATTCAGACTTAAGCACAGGGTGTCATGCACTAGACTGAATTAAATACAGTCCCTGCTCTCAAGGGGCTCATAGTCCGAAGAAAGACAAACAGATGAACTAACAATTATAGGGACATGAGGCAGACAAACTAGTGATGCGAATGCTTACTGCAGGTATATGCCCAAGTGCAGAGGACAGTTACAGGATCCAGCTAGGGGCAGGAGGAATCAAGGTATGCTTATGAAGGAGCTAATACTGGAGCAGATTCATATCACAGAAACAAGAGGAAGGGGAAGGCAGGGAGGTAAAGCATTCAAAGAAAACAGAGAGAACATCTTTGGAAGGATTATCCATCTCTATGGAAAGAAGCCTGGGGCATTTTTCTTCTTCATTCACTTCACTCACAAACTCACTTCAAAATCCAGTGAGTTTCTGATTAATAAACATCCTTCACTGTGTTGGAAAGAAAAGGTCTTAAAGCCAATAATAACAGGATGCCTTTCCAGGCACAGATTTGTGTCTTAATTTATGCTTCTGAAAACCAGGTCACATTTCAGAGAAATTGCTTCCATTCTTTTAAAAAACCTGGGACACTACTACAAGTTGCATGCTTGCAGAGAAATTACCCACATTATCTTTCATTACAGCACAACTATCATTAAAATCCCAGTTGTATCAATGGTTCTTGGAAATCCAGGGAAGGGTTTAGCAGTTCATGTAAAATAATGGAGGACACTTTTCTGTCCAATAATACAGAATGATACATCTGTTGTAAATACCATTGCTTTTATATAAAATAAATGTGAAATATTTATATTTACTAATGGAGCTCACTTTTCCTTGAGCCTTCCTTCTTCCCCTCACGTGACTGACCACCACTCAACCATGGGTGGGCAAAAACTCACCTCCTTGGGAATCCCTTCCAAACTCAGGAACCATGGGAGAGAAGTCTTTCCTATTTGCTCCCTTAACTTCCTACGCTCTTCACTCTAACAAATGTCTACTAACTGTCCTTCTCCTTCACTACACTTACTACACTTACAGTGTTCATGGACTGAAGGTCCTCAAGCAGGATCAGTACAATGTTGCAGTTAAGAGGGAAGACTCCAGGGGCGCCTGAGTGGCTCAGTGGGTTAAAGCTCTGCCCTCGGCTTGGGTCATGATCTCAGGGTCATGGGATCGAGCCCCACATCGGGTTCTCTGCTCAGCGGGAGCCTACTTCCCTTCCTCTCTCTGCATGCCTCTCTGCCTACTTGTGATCTCTGTCTGTCAAATAAATAAATAAAATCTTAAAAAAAAAAAAAAAAAAGAGGGAAGACTCCAGAGCTGCCTGAGATCAAATCCCAGCACTGACACTCAGGGTCTCTATGACGGCATGTATTTAACCTGTTTCTTCTGTTTCCTCATTTGTAAAATGGGATCATAATGATATTTGCCTCACAGAGTTGTGATGAAGATAAAATGATTTAATATTTTTTAAAGCATTTACTCTGACACTTGATCCATCCTAAGTACCGTATGAGGTCAGCTATTTTTTATCACTTAACTATCACCATATGCTCAGGACTAACATGACTCCTGGCACCAAACAGAAAATGAATATGTTTCAAATAAATGAATGGAAGAAAATAGTTGACAGGATTTTGTTCTCCCATCTGACTCTTCCCACTTTTCCTGTCTCCATTCCTTCTCTCACAGGCCTCATACTCTCTTACTTCCCTCTCCCTTCTCCCTCTCTCACCCACATTTCAGACATCCAAACAATACTCCAAGTCATCATAAAATCCTCAGATTAGACACTGTGAAATTTCACACACCTCCTTTGTGGCACAGAAAGGTCAGTCTTGGTTAAAAATATCTAAGTCTATTTCTCTCCGAGTACTATTCTTTAGAAATAACACAAAGTAGTTTAGACAGCTATTACGGTCTTCCCAGAAGAAATGGGGCAAGCCTCCAAACCAGTCTATCATGTAGACCATGGTCAATATTTGTTAGCCAAGATTACCTATAACTTCCGAGATAATCACACAGGTTTCTACCAAACACAGATGGTAGGCCCAAATTTAAAGTGTAGACTGATGCAAAAAAATATATGAAAGTGCTCTTAGACAAGAAAAGACAATCAAAATAGAGAGGAGTGCTGACAGGAGGTAAGAAGAAACTTACCTGTATTTTAGCAGATCTAGAAGCTACAGAAAAATTTACCAATAAATATTTTTAAAGGGATAATTAATTACTGAGCACATAATATGTGCCAGGTTCTATAATAGAAATTTTACATTTGTTCTTTCATTTGTTATCAAAAAAATAAATCAATGAGTTATCAATCTTTGTATCCAGCTCAACACTGAGTAAGCAAAGCTTCATGAGATTACCTGATATTCCTAAAGTCAGAAAGCTACTTCAAGCTTGGATTTGAAACCTGGTTTGTTTCACTTCAAAGGGCATATTTTTCCATTGTGTTATACTAATTAAATAATAATAACAGTGATAAAAATAACTTGGACCAAATCATAAATAAGAATTAATGATTCCCCAAATCACCCTTTCTCAAGAAGAAGTAAATGGCTTCAAGGCTTTGACAGGTTCTTCTTAGATTTCAATTCAACATGGGTATTCACATTAATGAGAAATCACTTTAAAATTTTGCTTTCTTATGGTTTCCTTAAAAAAAGCAACCAAAATAAATATGATGGTCCTCTCATATCACAAAATATCATTATATGGGACATATGTACTACTCAGAAATGAATTCAAATTCAAAGACATGTGGTGAATATAGTAAAAGCAGCAAAGACACTAGACTATTAGTATTTACAGGCTCTCAGGAAGCCTGATTTCTAAGAGAAGTTAAGAAAACATTAGATGTTTTATGTCAACTTTGATACTAAGATTAACAAAGAATGATTCAATATAACGAATTTTGTTTATTTGATTGTGTGTAAAGAAAAACTGTGATTGTAGATCCAGAGAGAAAGGTAGACAGACAGATAAAAAGGGGAGAAAAAAACCTGTGCTCTTTATAGAATGCCTAGAAATAAATAAGTGCTGCTATGGTTAATATTCAATCTTTTAAACAAGTAAAGATTGCCAAATTGCAAATAAAGGATAAGCTGTAGACAAGTCAGACATGTAACTCTACCAAATTACTGTGTTTTCTGGGAAAGTTTCTCTATCTCTCATGTATTTAACTTTTAGTTACATGAAATAATTTTTATTCATTAGAAAGAAAACATCTGGAAATGTTTACATATATTTTCTAAATATGAGTATTTTATATAGTGATTTATAATAGAGTTATCTCAAAAGCTGAACAAAACATAAATTGGTGAATATAATTTTGACCAGAAAAGTCTCAGATGGAATTTATTTCATTTCTTCAAATCTCTGCTAAGGAAATCTAATTGCATGGTGAGTCATTGATACGCTTTTTGTCATATCTTAAATATTTTCTATAACTCCCTACAGACCAATGTTCAGGAGTGGAGAAAAAATGGTGGCCAATGAAAGGAACTTTCAATGAAAAAACAAGTAAATGAATCATAGACTCCACGTGACTTATGAGAGAAAGAAATCGTATACTCTTTCTGCTCATGAAGGTACCATGTAGTGCACTAAGTCAGGAATTGGTGACCTGAAACCCTAATGGTCTAAACAATTTTATGCCTAACTTACCCTCTAGATGTGGTCTTCGTTCAAGGAAAACCTGGCTTGGTAAACATTATGGAGCCCCTCTAAAATTATAGTATATTCAGTAAAATCAACATCTTCCTTATAACTTAACAGGATTATAACATTCACTAGCCTGAATTGTTTTTCTTTTACATTTTCAAAATTACATTTCAAAATTGGAGAATTAATCATTACATAAGCTATTTCCATGTAAGCAGAATATAAGACAACAGAGGAAATAAACAACATGGTCAGTGGAGATGGACAGAATCAACGGGCCATGGAACAGAGAGGTGTATACAGGGAGAGTGAGGTGAGAAACAGGAAACACAGAAGTCCAGGAGGTGGTGGTGATGTCTGAAGCAGGAGAAAAAAGCCAGGCAATTCTATACAAAAGTGATAAAGACAAAAATCAAGAAGAACATTATAAGTGAAGGAAGCATTTGAAGTGAAATAAGAAAATATGGGGAGGCTGGGGACAGTGGGTAAAATAGTAGTCAATGTGTCAGGAAAGAAGTGCAATATAAAGGAATTGGCAGAACACTGTGAGAATTTTCTCTGCATTCCTGAGTTTCCAGAAGGTGATTTCAAGGACTCCATGGGCTTCAAGAGTAGCCAAAGTCTAATAATTCCAGGACCTGCATGTCTAGATCCCACGTTCTCCTAAACACACCTGCATTGCAGCTGTCTACAGGAAACCTCCTATCACTTAACCCAAGTGACAGCCAGAAGGGAAGAGAGTGCTTTGAAACAATTCATCAAGATGAGCTTTCTGGTGCACAGAACAGGGTGGAGAGCATACTAGGAGGGCAGAACAAAGGGTGGACCATATGCATGATTTCTCAGTCATAAGAGCCCATAAACCATGCAGCAAAATCATATTGGTTTCCTACCATTAGAAGATTATACTGAATCCCAAGTTTCTCCTTTCTGTACATGATGAAACATCTTTTGTCTTCATGATTCAGAAGTATTAGAGTGAATATTTCGCATCTTTCTACCTCCACTCTTACTCACTCTTTTTCTTCTCTGTCATCCTAACCCCACCTCAAAAAGGAGTGATTATGTGATTGGAGAGATTATATGATTATGTGTTTAGAAAGACTGCTGCCACAGGTAATGATTATTATTCCTCAGAAAGAGATTTAGGTTCACAGCCCACAACCCCTCACACACTGCCTGATGACGTATCAGAGGATCAGGGCCAGATTTCTTCACCCTCCTCCAACCCATGCAGAAGGCACACAGGATCAGACCTGAATCCTTCATTCTTGAGCCAATACTGGAGACTTCCTCTAGTGTTATGTGGAGTTCTCTGGCCCATCTGTTCATGAGTGCGTGAAGATGTGCACGCTCCATAAAGCTGGATTGTAAACATATTCAGAGCTTCTCCCTACAAAGAGTCCCAAGGATGAGATTTAGGGAAAGGGCAGTAGGGCTCCTATTCCCACTTCAGCTTCAAGATATAGTCATGCTCTCAACATACTTTCACAAGAGAGCATGCACTTTAGGCTTATGGGGTCTTCATTTATAAAGCTGATTTTTCTTAGCCTAAATACCTACGCATCTAGTGTGGATGTGTGCTATCAGCTGGGACCAGCGGGAGGAAGAAAACTAAGTGATTTTCATTTCACACTATCAACGTATATACGAAATAATGTATGCTCTTTCTCTCTCTCTCACTCTCTCTCACTAAAAGTGGCTATAAGCAAGGCAATGGGAATACAGATGTGAATAAAATGTCCCTTCCACCAAGAAGCTCACATTCATGTTAGGGATATAAGAGCTCCATCAGGACTAAAAGCAAAGGGACCACCAATAGGTAAATGGTTAATTGTGACCAGGGAAGGTTGGAGAGAACTTTTGATCTCGGTCTTGAAGACTATGTGTCAGGTTCCTAGATGAAAGAGTAAGAAAGGGCACTCTTGGCAGAGGAGATAATACAAGCAAAAGTATCAAGCAGGATGGAAGATCAAGAAATCTGTGCTTGACTAGTTATGTCTGGAGCACACAGAATAAGTGAAAAATAGCAGAAAATGATCTTGAAGATCTGACACTAACATTTGCAGGACCCAGAATAAAAATATAAAAGAAGTCTGCATACTGTATGTCTAAATATTTGAAATGTATAAATCAAACTAACCTTCTATTAAATAAAATATGCTCTATGTGCTACGGGGAGTGCTGTGAATTGTGTAAGACTGATAATTCACAGACCTGTGCCCTTGAAACAAATAACACATTATACGTTAATAAAAAAATAAGCAAAAACAAAAACAATATGCTTTAGCCTTCCATGCTGACAAATAGACAGTCTTAACAACCTGGAGGCCACACTGAAGTTTAGAATACCTTGAGATTTCACCAAAGCATGGTAGTGTGTGGAGAGACAGCTTCCAGTCTCTGGGCAGTCCCACCTCGCTTCCCACCCCAGCTGTGTGTGTGTGTGTGTGTGTGTGTGTGTGTTTGTGTGTGTGTGCACGTGAGAATGTGTGTACATACATAGAGATCAGTGAATGAACATGAAATTAAGATAACCTTCACATTTCCTTGATTAAAAATGGTTTTTCAACTAATTATCAGTTACTTCAATGAACAATATAATGATTATATTTTATTAATAAGGCAATCACAAGAAATAGTCATATAAATATCTTGGATGCTTTAATTTCCTATTGATTGCTGTTAAAAATTTCCTCTGGCTACAAATTACCTCTCACTTGGTGGCTTAAAACAACACAAGTGTATTATCTTACAGCTGTGGAAGTCAAAATTTCAAAATCAGTCTTAGTAAGCTAAAATTAAAGTGTCAGTAGGGCTGGCTTTTTTCTAGTCTCTAGGGAAGAATCTGCTTGCCTTCTCTAACTCCTAGAGGCTGCCTGCATTCCTCATTTTTTAGCTTGTGGCTTCTTACTTCCATGTGCAAAGCCAGCAGCGTAGTATCTTCCAATCTCTTTCTCTGACTCCAAACCTTTTGCCTCTTGTAAGACCTTGTAAGAACCCAAGACAACCTCCCCATCTCAATATCCTTAATTTAACATACACAAAATCCCTTTAAAATAACGTATTTTAGGTCTTCAGGATTAGGAGATGGACATGTTTCCAGGGAGCAATCAGAAGCTGGTATAAATGACCAAAATAACACTCCATGCAAATGTAAAAGTCACCTACTCTTTGATAGCACAATGTAAATGGGGGGGGGGGAGACCAAATAAAATGAAGTTGTTTATCACTGTTCCTAATCTGAAATGAACACACCTTGGAAGTAGAGCTTACCAGCTGATAAACTCCTGAGACCTACTATTAGGATTTTTTCGTATGAGGATGATTATCATTGTACATAATAGGTCTTTGACAAGTCCTATGTAGGTCATGTGATTAGTCCAAGAAAACTAAAATAGAGTAGAGTAAAAACCAGTGTTTATGTGGGTCAGAGGGTCTGTCTGTCTTCTGCATCTGTCTGTCTGCATGTTTACATGCACGTCAGGGAGAAGAAAGTAATGACACATCACAATGGATAAACTGGTTAAGAATTAAAATCCCCTGTTCCTCATATTTTATTGTAAAATATCCTCCATGAGAGAGCACAACTGTAAAGGATATCAGCTTTTTAATTTGACTGAAACACTGTATTAATCTAGGTAATGGAATTGTGTGTTGTTGCTACGTAAAATTACATTAATTTTTGTATTATTAATTTTTTTAATCAATTCTACTGCAAGACCATTATACACACAATAATCTAGCAATTACACAGAACCTGATTTGTATTTTAAAAGTATGCTCAAAGTCTAAAACTTTTATTAGCTCACTTTGTAATTCAGTGATATACTAGGTATTTCCTTTGCAATTAAATAAAACCTATTATAATATTTCATATTTCTCTTGTATATCAATGGTTAAGTTTAGCATTGTCTGATAAAAGAACAAATTTTCTGGTAAATAGCACATTTCCTAGCATATACTGTTTTGTTTCCTAAAGCATAATACTTAAATATATATTTTATCAATAATCATTTACAATTTAGACAATCTGTAAAGTAAATAAAACTCACCTTTTTCCTATTATTGTGCTATCATGGGACACTCATGCACACCATTCTGAACCTTCCTCACAGAACTTTTCCCTCTCTTAATGTTCAGCAACAGCATTATCAAATTAAGGTACACTGGGTTCTAGTCTTCTGGCTCACTTCTACAACTCAGTTAAACATACGTAACCTCACAAGATAGAGGTAGGTCAGTTACATACTACAAATCAATGCTGAATGAACACATGTTAAAATCAGTATTTTGCCAAAGTTGAGGCCAAAGTGGATATTTTAATTATATAATGAAACTATGAGATACAAGAATAATGCTGAGAGTTTATTGAACAATTTTAATGGTTAACATAATTTTATTACTAAAAATTTTAATGGTCAAATTTTAAAAGATCAACACTATTAGTGCGAGACAGACAATATCTCAGCAGAGAGAGTTAGTTATCAGATCGCCCCAGTGGTCACCAAATCTCACATCTGCAACCCTACATGCTCATTTTGCAGTTAAAAAAAATTAAAAAAAAAAAAAAGATATATAGAGCGTACTTTAATTTTCTGTAACATCTGTTCTTTTCTTCATAGATTTATAGTTCCTATATTTCTGTATTGAAGAGGATTCTTCATGAATCTTATATATGATTTTGAAGGTTTCTGTGCTTGTGAATTTGTGGAAGTGCAAAGTTGATAGTCTTTGTCATTCTTGTTTAAAAGATGTGAAGACTTTCAAAGTGAAAATTTCACTTAATTCTTAAAAATTAGAATTGTGAATTAGATAACTATGTTCTGTCTTCTATTATTAAAATTACATTTAAAATGTTAGTGGGTTCAAAAAGAATGTAAATTCTTCCTAGGCTATCTATTTAGTGCAGTCACCCTTAACAGATCCATTAGATTTCAACATATTTCTAAATTTTTTATAAATATTTTCCTTAATAAAATAGGAATATTCACAAGTAGTCCTCATTGTAGCATTTTACACTTACACTAACATGCACTTTTATTTCAATATATAAATTACCGAGATTTTTTACTCTATTACCTCTAAAATTTTTACCTATTTTTTTAAAGATTTATTTATTTATTGAGAGAGAGAGAAAGAAAGACCACAAGCAGTAGTGGGAAGGGGTAGAGGGAGAAGGAGAGAAACTCAAACAACTTCATGCTGAGCAGAAGCCCCATGGAGGACTTGACCTGAGCAGGAAACAAGAGTCAGCACTTTAACCCACTGCACCACCCAGGAGCCCCTTAAAACTTTTTAAATCATAGAAATATGTTCAGATTTTCAGAATCAATACAAATAGCATATTATGCTTGTAGTATTGTTAGACAATGTTAGACATCATGTGATGATTAATCCACATGATCTCACACGAGTTCAAGTTTAATGGAAATGACACAGAGATGGCATTCAGCAAATCAGTCTTCCAAACCCTGAGCCTGGACCTAAAGCCAACTAGCGTAATCTAAATCTAAAGGCCTATGCCAAACTTCCATACAAGCTGAAAAGAAGACACTTACAGTCTTGCCAATTGTGAAAATTTCAGAAATTTTGGGAGACAGGTTGAGAACAAATTTTTGGTCAAGCAGCCCTTTGCCTTACCCCAACCCACATAGATATTATTTACAGGCATGTTCATTCCATTAACTCATAGCATTGGACCTACAGGTTTTTACTGTCTCTAAAGCTTAATATAAGACGCTTTCTCATTTTAGGCTGTGTTGAGAAAAGACATTAAGGTTTGTGGAAGGAGAGAAAGTTAGTCCTTTGAGTGGGTTTAATATCTGAGGCCCTCCTATACCAGAAGTGTTATAGCAGCCTCCCATAGTAATATGCACAGCCGTCTGCAAAAACAAGGCATTAAATATATTTTAAATAATACATTTGTGGACCACGTCTTCCAAGTAGTAAAACACACACACACACACACACACACACACACACACACACACACACACGTGAGCTTGTGGGTTGGTATTTTAATTATCATTATATAGTTTCAACTACCATTGCGTCAGATTACCTGTAACATCAAAGTCAACCTTAGTTAAATGGTTTGGGTGTGCTTGGAGAAGACTCTGAATTGCTCCAAACTACCTTGGTTTTCCTTGCCAATACTCATGACCATCCAAAAGTTCAAAGCTGATTCACTAAGATAAAGAACCATAAAAATAAAGATGCTTGGTAAGTATTTTTAATCATGCTGATGATAACAAACTTCTGGAGCTAAGAATAGCCAGGTGAAATAATCCCAAATGGAGGATACAAGTTCCCCTCCAGGCTAAATGAGAAGTAAAAATGGTGAGATTGGGCTTACAGGCAGAGAATGGTCTCGATTCATCATAATTTCTTCCTTGAACATTGCAATATAAAGTTTATTATAAACTATAGCTCTGTACAGCTGAAAAACATCTATTTTTACCAAATGCCAAAAATAACATCAAATGATATTCATGAGATAAACCTAAATATATCAAATTGTCAGAACAGATAAGGACAGAGAAGCACTTTCTTCCCAGCCTACAAAGCAAGAATACTGATCAGTGCTAAGTCATAGTGGGGAAAAGTGCTGACACTGAATCCCCATTCCTGCTGGAAACAGGCCACAAAATGTGGGAAAAGATGCAATATTGTGACAATAGCAGAGTTGTACTCTTTCCATATTCAAGCATTGATTGTAGTGAGCACAATTCTGTGGCCTTAGATAAACATGGTATTTTTAGGAGCATTATAACAGCAAACTAGCTTTGCTGGCTTTTCAAAAGTAAGATCAGGTTTCAGTAAAAGAGACTTGATAGGGACAGGAACAAAGGTTATGCTATTTTCCTAAAATTATAACGAAAATTAAAAGAAGAACATAGATTTGGTTTTGCAAATACTATGTTCCTTAGAAAATCACTATCAAAATTTTTTCCTGAAACTGTATTATAGTTATTCATATGCCAGTGGGGTTAAAGATAGGTAATCAAAAAATTAGAAGATCAAAATTACACCAATAATGTTAGTAAACATATTTGTATTCAAAACAACAGCTACTAAAAGTCACTTTGAAAAAAAATACAAGGGAAAAGGGCCTATCTATCTACCCATTATGATAAATATTAAACTCAAATTTTTTTAATTCTAATGAGTATTTAAAAAAATTTACTGTGCAAGAACAATGGAGTTTCTTGATGGTGACTGTCAGAATATTAAAGTATCCTATGAATTATTAATATAAAAGTAAGTGGTATTTAGTAATCCTGCATTAATTATATGTACATCTAATTACTTTGAATTTTATCATCTATGTAGTATGGATGGTTCCAGTCAACAAGAATATGGAGTCCAAGAAGACACAATATTTCCCAGCCTTTCTGCATATTTGTTTATTGTCACTAGTTCACTTTCTCTTAAGTCATTAGAAAGTATCAAAAGGAATATTTATTTCATAATACGGGACATTCGCTCTAACATGTAATTGTGAGTAGAAAACTTAAATGAATCAGAAGAACAAACAGCATCTACTAGTTGCCCCACAGCATGTCAAAGACTAGATGTTTTCACATGAATCATTTCATTTATTTGAGTATAAGTGCTACTGTGCCTTTCAATACAGGCAAACAAACAGAGGTTCAGAAATATCAAGTAAGTAGCCCAAGCTCATAATTGATACAAGTGGGATTTGAGTACTTGTCTTCTTTGAGCTTCCAAATTCCATGATCCCAACATCGATATCATAGTATGTCTCAAAGGAAACTGAATCTCAGCAAACTGGAATCCTTTGGTCATTTGAAAGCTCTCCAGGAGAAAGTCAATGTTTCGACAATATGTATTCCCACATTATCTCCTTTAACATGGCGAAAAAAAGCCCATGATGTAGTCACTATTGTTCCTATTTTAAATTTAATTCCAGATCAAATTCTGACTCCAAATTAAGTCCACCTGACCACCTAAAACCACAGAGCTCAAAGCAGGTAAGTGAGCACACACAGTTTTGGATTACATGTGTGGTCTAAAAGATGAAGCATTCCCTGCTTTTGATAAGAACTCTAAACCAGCCCAAAGGCTCAAAAAGAAACACAAAAACCTTAGTTTGATTCAGTGAAGAAACAGATAAAGCACCAACTGGGCAAGAGTTTACCTGACGATAACAGAAAAACTTACAGTGACAATAATGTGTTCACATTAACAAGGCATGGTTCTGACAAAGACCTTGGCACACTGATTCAATAATATTAGCACTTAAAACTGTGATTATCTAGGTTTTATCCTTCATGTGTGGTCCTCTGTATTCTCAATATGGATGTTCAGGTTTTAGGCATCATAGTGTATTCAGGGCAAGAATGAAGAGAAAGGGGTAATGTCTCCCCCTGGTTTTCCCTTTTTGATGAAAAAGTAAAGCATCTTACACACACTCCTAGCAGAATTCCTGTTATGTCCTAGCCAAAACCCTGTGAACTTTCCAACCCTACCAGCAAGAAACATGGAGGAAGGAAGTGTTCAGCTCTCCAGACTTTACCAAAAAGACAGAAATGAAAGAATGAAGAGGTGAATGGGGTGTTGTGTGATTCAACTACAGTGTTTGCCTCAAAAACTTCAAGGAATTTTTTAATTCTTCCAGTTAAAACAGATACTTACAATTTCGTTTACCCTCAAAATCAGGTCACAAAAATCTAAAGCAATTTCAGTAATTTTTTCATGGATCTGCTTTACATGAAACTTTTGACGAAACAAACAAACACAAGAATGAGTTGATTAATGCCTAAGGGGGGAAAAAATCAAGCCAGTCTTTGCCTAACCTATTAGGAAAACATCAGTGGCAGAGTCCACAACTTGCAATGCTCAGCAACTTTTCTCCACTTCTCTACTAAGAGAATCACCTTCCTTAGCACCCAGGAATGGCCTCATGACACATTTCAAGCCCATAAAATGGAAAAGTAAATTGTTGGAAGGAGTTTTACGAAAGCACCTGGAAAGAAAGAAACCAACTAAACTGGCATGTCCCATTGTGCCCTTTGTCTTTCCCTTAATTACAGCTTGAAATGCAAACCTGGTGGCTGACCTCTGGCAGCCCATTTGCAATTATGAGAAGTATCACACCCTCAAGAGAGAGGCTGAGAAAGCACAGAGGAGTCTGATTTCTGGGGACAAAATCCAGCCTCATTAACGTCCCCAGGCTGCCTCCATCTAGCCTTTCACATGAATACAAAATAACCCCTTAATTTCGTTAAGCTGTGTTTCTCAGGTTCTATTTGCTAGATTATGAATTTTGATTAATTGGACATAAAATAAAGACATCATGCCAAACTTGAATGAATTTCTATAAAAACGAGGACTACAGAAACATTAAGAAACAGTAGCCTCTTTTATAGGTCACACATCATTTAGTAAAACCATTTTTACTTATTTATAAGTATCTTAGCTATTAGTAGCAAATAGTAAGCCCTTTCTCTATTTAAATATATACATTAATAATATGTGCACATTTATATATAAAGATAAAAATGTATGTGTGTCTGTTTAGGGTATATAGCCACTCACACATATAGACATAAACATATATACATATACACAGAGAACAATAATCAGTTGGTAAGTAGGAGTTTATGTTCATGGCTCAAGATGATTTAAGAAGTCAAGTCTTACATAAAGGGATGATTAGAATGTCATAAGGAGGGGCACCTGGGTGGCTCAGTGTTAGGTTAAAGCCTCTGCCTTGGGCTCAGGTCATGATCTCAGGGCCCTGGGATCAAGCCCAGAGTGGAGCTCTCTGCTCAGCGGGGAGCCTCCTGCTTCCCTTCCTCTCTCTCTGCCTGCCTCTCTACCTGCTTGTGATCTCTGTCAAATTAAAAAAAAAAAAAAAAAAGAATGTCATAAGCATAATATTAGTAATAGTATTTTCTGGATGGTTACATTTGATTAACTTTTTTATTATTATTCTTGAATGTTTCTGTATTGCTTATCTATTTTTTCTAACAATGGGCTTATATCTTTTTCTTACAAAAAGAACCAAATCATTCTTTAGAAGAAAGAAGTTGGGATTTAGTATTACTAATGTGTTAAAATTAAAACACAGTATTAGTATTACTAATGTGTTAAAACTAAAACACAGTGGAAATGTTCTTACATTATAAGAATTTTGAACTGTCCTTTAAAGTACAATTTATTGCAATTATAGTATCTCACAAATGGAATTAATTTGTTTCTGGTTAAAAGCAGCTGTAGCATAACAAATTACAGTTAAATCTACATTTTAAAAAGAGTCGCAATTTCCTTGTTTAGATGTATTGTTTTAATACAAAAGACTCATTTTACAGCCATGCTCCTATAGTAAAATCATTGATAGAAAGCTGAAAAATTTATTCATGGGTTCAGAGGCTGAAATTCAAAATGTATTTCATTTTATAGGAGTCATAAGAAAATCTTTAAAATGAAGTTTGTCAGGTAAACAGCAAATTTATACAGTTCTATGCCCTAAGAGGTCAAAGTCTTTTACTTATTTTCCTACTTCCCTGAAGTTTATTCTTTGGAAGTAAGTTTAAAAATTCAACTACTGAAGTCCATTAAATCAAGAATGCAAGAAACGGTGCCAGGATATCTCTGTTAATGTGTCCTCTAACACTTGCTACCTTTGGTCCTGAAAAGATTAGATTCTCTGTGTCATTTCTCACAAGAACTAAAAAAAAAAGCAAAACTGAAGCATAAACATCAAAGATGAAGACAGACAGAAGCGACATATCCTAAGTCACACAATGACAACTGATATATCCATCCACTGTACATCAACTATATTCTCGCTGTTGTGGACACAGAGTTGATGAGGGGGTACTTGAAGGTATTCTGCTTAGAGCAGTCCCTTAACTCTATCATCTTGAGTCATTTAGGCCCATCACAGAATTAAAGATCCAGAACAAACTCTAGAGGACATCTAGTACAAACTATTTAATAGCTGGTTTCACTGGCCAGCAAGACAGCAGGCCTGTTGTGTATAAGGTAATCACTTGAACTGACACTTGAAGAAAAGAGCCAAGCATGTGAAGGGCCAGATCCACACTTCGTAATCACATGTGGAGAAGAGAGCGCGTGTGGTTCTCGGTACTAAAGAAAGGCCAAAATGACGGGAGCATACTGATGCCAAAGAAGAGAAGTACGGGTTGAGGTCAGAAAGTAAGCCAGAGCCAGTTCATGTGGACTCCATGGGATGGAGAAAGGATTTAATTTTAAGTTGATAAACAAATGAGAAAAGAGATTCTATGACAAAGCCTGCCAGAATGCCTTCACCCATTCGGGACAGAGAAGAAGGTAAAGGAACTAGTCCGTCTTGACATGATGGAGATCACCAAGACAGAACCATGTAACAGAAGCCAAGAGACAGAGTTTTAGGTGGGGAAGGGGAGCTGATTAATCTTGCCAAACATTACAGGTCATTCCACAGATCCATTACATGAGAACACTTTCAATAAAATAGTGAAAAGGCAAAAGCCAGACTATGGAGGAGTAAAAAATAATTGACTAGTGAAAGAATTCAGACAACTGAAATTTCCAAGTGAAGGGAATAAGAGAAACATCAGTGAAGAGAGACCACTCAGAAGTAATACTGAAAGTAAAAAATTCTTGTTGGGATGTGGAAATTTTAGTTTAGATGCAAGTAGAGGCGAAAGACCCAATGGAAAAGGGAGAGACTGAGGATGTAAGCAGATTGCAGAGGGGGCAGAAGGGAATGGGAACAGAAAAAGAGGTGGAAGAGTGGCCCCCGGCAGAGGTTCAAGATAAGAAGAGATCAATGGCCATTTTTAAAGGTTAGAAAATGCTAGCGTAGTTCACAAGGGATGGTCCCTCAGCAGGATAAAGGACAACCAACAAAGCATTGAGTGCATGGCTTGGAGAACTTGAGAACAAAGCAAAATTGGTAGAATATATTCTATTAAATATCACAAGTTCCCTCACAAAATTAAAAAAAAAAAATCAAGTCCTAATAAGGGTCTAAGGTTGGAGAGCATTAATCACACAACCCAAGAAAAAGGCCCAAATATAAGTGGGAGTATGTTTATCTCCCTCCAGCTGTGAATGGGATAAATCTTTTACAGAACACATACACTAAATGGTATTGAAAATAAATATATTCTTTGTAGATTACCCAGCTCATCACATTTTTAGATGTTCTCTAATTCACTCTATCATCCTTTCATCCAGCATTTTCTTCTGTGGTAAAAAGAGAACTCACTAGCTAGAAACTAGACAATTTACTATTACTACCAACTCCACTCACCACGGTGCATTTCAAAGTGGGTGACGGGTATTTTAATTGCCTGTTTCTATGCAAATAAGTCTGCATTATTTTATTCCCAGCAGAGGACAGGATTAAATTTTCTCAATCATATTTAATTCCTGATAATAAGTTTCTATAACGTTTCTTCAAATCTCAAAATGATGTCCCGTATCGTCTGCCAGGTAACAGGTAACAACTGCTGAATGTCTGAATCAGACATAAGACCCTTAAAAATATTTTAAAGCTTAGCGTTTCATCTACTTTCTCACTGCTTCAATCAGATAGTGATGTCAGGTCAGATTCGTATTCCTGTCTCCTAGTTTCCATCTCCTCTAGCAGGCTGTTACCATGCTCACACTGGAGGAGGGGGGTAGGGAAAAATCAAACGCAGTTCTTTAAACACCTTCAATTTTGCCAGCTCAACCAGTCTCATGGGAATTCACTCTATGGCTATCTTATTTTAGTTCAATGGACCAATTTCATGATTTTGTTCTGATCATGAGTTTCTTAAGATACAGTTTGGTATGACGTGTAAATGCAACAGGTTTATGGTGCTGAGTACTTTCAAACAGGACTGCAGCTCCTACTTCCAGTACTTTTCCTCTAGTCACTATCTAAGAAGCATGAATGCTTTAGAATTCTCTGGAATGACTGGAGTTCTTTTTCATCCTTGCTTGTTTTTAGTGTGTTGAGATGGCGTGCATCTTCTTGCAGCTGTCACTGACTCACTCTCAAAGAGAAAACAGCAGGATAAGCCGACGGTCCATCGCATGGACTGTGAAGTAGAAATATCTGGGCTTAAGTCACCTTTTTATGAGTTACTTTACATCTTCGAGCCTTGGTCTCCTCACTTATAAATGGAAATGGAAATAATGCTCAGTCGTTCTAAAGATTAAATGAGCTAATATATGCAGGATGTCTCACCCTGCAAAGAGGACATACTAAATCCCAAATATGTGGCAGCAATCACTATTCTATTTAGGAATCTCTTTTTATTGCCTTGCCTGCACCACTCTACCAGAAAACTGAAAATTCTTTTTTTTTTCTTTTTTTTTTTTTTACATTGCCAAGAGTAATACAGCTCTCCCAAATAAGTTTATACAAGGGGCCATAAAGTTCTACAAACAGAAATAAATGATGAAACATAAAGTAGTCCAACAAAGATTCCCTTAGTTATTTCAAGCTTCTACACTTTTAAAAAATTCCCAATTTTAGAATGAAAATCTATACTTTAGAGCAAAAATCGAATCCATAAAGGTAAACCTGGTATTTGAATGACTACATATACAGCAAAAAGATATGTAGCCAGAGATCAACAACAGAATAAGGGACGATTTAGTTACATTTGTTTAACTTTTTAGATTTTAGTTATGCTGCCATTTGTTTTTTTTATTTTCGCATCTCTGGATTTAAGCCTTTCAACTTCAAATGCTTTTTTTTCTCTTTTATGCACAGGCTTTAGCTCAACAGAATAATGTAAATAATAATCTATTAATGCAAATATTCCAAGACCTTATTTCCTCTTGGCATTAGAGTCTTCAACAGAACATCAGTATTTAATTACTATTTAATTTAATTGAAATTAATTGTCATAATACATTTAAATATAGTAGCAAGAACAAAAATGCATAAACCCATGCTTTGAAAAATAAAGAGAAAAAGGAAACCGCATAGAGAAACAGACCTAGGGCAGTGTCCCCATTAATCACTGTGTGAATTTAGGCAAACCTCTAGAGTCTCAGAAGCCAACTTACCCTGTAGTGAATAAAGCTTAAGCTTCAAGGCTCCTTCCTAGGCCTGAGGAGGGGCCCCAGCAATGGTATTTACATTTAAATTTTCATAAAACTTGCCAAAGATATTTCAACTGAAATTGATTATAATTGCTGTCTTTTCCCATGGTGATTTCTGTCACACCTTCCCATGCAACAGCTGGCACTAGTGTTTGCGAGTACTTCAGGAATCTGGCTAAGGGGAAATTGCATTAGGAATACATGGAGTCAGATATATTGAAATGATTTTAAATACCTTCCGTTCTATTAGCCATCCCAGTGTACATATGGCTTCCAAGAACACTCCTACTGTTCCCTGGGACAACTTATTCAGCTCGGCAATACAAAGGCGGAGACTGAAGATTCTACCATGATGTAGATGTGTCCTTCGGCTCCCAGCACTAAAAGTATGTGGTCAGTAACAGAGAAATAAGATTGGAAATGACTGGCACTAGAAGCTAATCTGTGGGATTTTTCCCCTCATTTATCAAACATTTCCATGTATAATTGAAAACGGGAAATTCGTCAACATGGTTCAAACCCAAGACATCTCCTGTCAACATACTCAACAATGCAGCATATATAATTATGAATGCATGAGGGGGCTGGAGTTGAACAAAACAGAATTTATCACAATTACCCTGTTTGCTAGTCATAAAGTCAGTACATCTATATGGGAAGTCACATGGTTTATGCAACCCAATAATGAAAAAAATGATTTCAATCAATCATACAAGAAGAAAAGTTAAATTCTCTATTTTTTTCTCTATAAAAATATTGCAAAATCATTTTAATAGAAAAAATGTAGAGGCACTGCCTTGGTTTGTTAGGGCTACCATTACAAAATATCACAGACTGGGGGGGGCTTAAACAACAGAAATGTGTTTTCTCACAGTTCTGGGGGCTAGATGTCTAAACTCAAGGTGTCAGCAGATTTGTTTTCTCCTCAGGGCTCTCTCCTTGGCTTGTAGATGGCAACTTTCTCACTGTGTCCTTACATTGTCTTCCTTTGTTATTGTAAGGAGACCAGTCAGATTGGATTAGGGTCTACCCTAAAGGCCTCATTTAACTTAATTACCTCATAAAGGCCCTATCTTCATTCTGAGATACTTGGGATGAGAATCTCAATATATGAATTTTGGGGGAACACAATCCAGCCCATAATAGACACTAAGAGCATGTAGCCATAAAATGTAGTGAAAGAAGTAATCTTTGTAGAATTATGTTATTTTATTGACTTTGAAATGTTTTTGCTATTTGCCACCTTTTTTTTTTTTAATGTGCAAATTGTTGTAACTTATTTTCTCATGTGAAAGATTCACTTTTGTACCTAGTTTTGTATTCACAATTTATTTTGTATTCTTCTCTCAGGAGAGCTGCCTGCCCCTGATATTGCACTGGATTCAGTCCCTACAAAACTAAGATTCATCCTCATCTCACAGTTTCAGTGTCTTCAGAGAGTGTCAGGATTCGATGGATTAATCTCTAAAAGAGAAATCATTTTATTGACACTGACATTGAAAAAGATGTCGTGTCCATTTTAATATAAGATACCTACATTTTGAAAAGAAATGGTCATCTCTAAAAAGTCATATATTGAAGTTTTTCTCCTTAGAAGGCCAAAAAATAGAAAGTTATTTTTTCTAATAGTCAACGGTCCTTAAATCTAGACATTAAATTCCTTGCTGTGTTCTCATTACATTATATTTCATGTCTTGTTCCTCTCTCTCTTTATAAAGGTCATAAGTACAAAATTTTTAAATTACCAATGAGAAAATTTTGCCTAGTGACATAAACAAGATCTACATGAGCCTGAAATTGCCAAGAAGACAAGTATGACATTTTATCTTTATGTATTATAGTCTACAGATCATTCTTTAATGGGACACTGATTGTATAAACCCCATATACAGTTTCTCCTAGAACATCAGCATGTCCTTGAGTATGATCCAAATTTTGCCTCCGGCCTGAGATAGAATCCAGAAGAGGAAATAAGCTGAATGACCTCAAGAGCTGGCCAGTTTGACATATACCCAGGGGAATAATGAGATGCAGAAACTTGGTATCTAATTTATAAAATCCTCATGTTTTGCATTTTAAGAAATCTCTTAACTCACACTCATTCAACATTCTATCATTTTACATTTAATTTCATGTTTGAAGTCACATAAAAGTAATGAAGCTTGTCAAGCAATCGCACTTTCAACATTCCCTGAAATGTTGAGAAAAATTTAGGTCAGATTTTCAGCTGCTAAATGCCTCTCTTGTTTCATAATAATCACAGTTCACCTTCACTCAGCAATATTTGAAGTAAAATATTTTAGGTTTCTTAGGACAAACCTGCTTTGAAAAACCAAAAAAAAAAAAAAATACAGTTCAAAGTAGATAACTGCAATTTTATTTTTCTAACTTTAAATTTCATGAGGCTTCTTAATTTAGATTTGGATTTCTACCTCCTGAGATCTAATATTCATGACCAAATATGCCAGCTTTTGATCTAACCAAAGCAATAGAAAAAGAATTTAAAATACCCATACGTGGTCCTAGGTTAAAACAACAAAATCATTTGCAAAATGAGCTCTTCTTTAGGGTCAAAGATCTGATCACTCAGGTCTTTATAACCATAGAAGAGTAGAAGAAGGAGTGGCCATGGCTATTTAGTGTCATTCTTATTTTCCTCTGTTTTCTTCTCAGGATCTCTACTCTATAGCCCTACTTACCAAGAAGAAGGTGTTATCCAGTTTTAGCCTAATCCAAGAAAAAAACAAGAAGTTTCTTAAAGGTGGCCAACGTTAATGTGGTGATCAATTGATCAATCATCTCTCTAGTACGAGTATTTTGAAGGAATTACTGTATTTCCTCCAGAGAACAAGCAATAAGCCAGTTTTTCTCATCCCAAAGCATGCCTTTATTCTCTGAGCCATTCTTCTAACAAGGTTTGGTTGGAGGGAACTGGACAAGAGTAGAAGAAAGGGGTGGCCATGCTAGAAGACTGACATGATATACTAACAGCCCTGATTTCTTTGAGATCAACCTCTACTTTTCATTTCTTTGTAAAATTATAGCTAATAAAAAAAAGTTTCATGTCTCCTTCAGACTTAGACGTCTATTTCTGCTTTTTTGTAGTACCCTGAATACCTCTTTTACTTCCCACACTGGAACAGCATCCAAGGATAAGGAGATGAACATACAGTGAATATCAGTTCTCAGGTTTAGGTGAAAAAGGGACAAGTTCTTGGTAGTCAGTGAAGTGCTCAGAGTATATAATGGATATCTTTCATGAGTTAAATATAGCTAGGGCATTCAACTTCAAAGCATAATTTTATGCATCAAAAGATATGGCTCTGCTCTTAAGTCAAACATGATCTATAAAATATCAAATCTAAGAAAAGGATATAGGAGCATAAATATGCAAAGGAATGACAGCTTTAACCAAAAATATATATGTACTTTTTTTGAAAAAAAAAAATATTTGTGATTCCAGTGAAGGAGATCCCATCTGTGCTTCTTGTCACATTATTTTTATTCTTAAATTTACATATTGTATTTACAAATGTTTCTGTTCTCAGGTTAATTTTAAGAGCTCAAGTTGGGTATTTAAATGTTTGAATTAAGCATAACAACTAAATAAATATAAGAACACAAGTCTTGGATGTTAAATGTATATAGATAACTATCTAATTTTTCTCCTTAATCCTCAGCCAGCACTTGAGTTCAGTTCCAATTGTCTTATATAGCCCACTAGACATATCCATTCCATATTCTAACCATCATCCCACAATTTTCTAAATGCATTACTTTTTATTCCTCAAAAAAGTACTGCTTTGCATTGTCCTTACTTCAATCAATATTATCACAATCCTTCCAAATATTTAAAACATAAATTTCAGCATCTTCATTCTCTCATTCATCTCCTTCATCCCCAGACAAGTTCAAAAGATACTGCCTTCAAAAAATCTCCTAATTTGGGGACACCTGGGTGGCTCAGTTGGTTAAGCAGCTGCCTTCAGCTCAGGTCATGATCCCAGCGTCCTGGGATCCAGTCCCATATGGGGCTCCTTGCTCAGCAGGGAGCCTGCTTCTCACTCTCCCTCTGCCTCTGCCTGCCACTCTGCCTGTGCTTGCTCGCTCTCTCACCCTCTCTCTCTGACAAATAAATAAATAAAATCTAAAAAAAAAAAAAAAGAAAGGCCTTTAAAAATAAAATCTCCTAATTTATTAAACTAATCTAGATTCTCATCATTCTCATCTCAATTGTTAAATAAACTGCTTGTTCATTTTAATGCTTTAAAGACTGTCTTTTCAATTACCCTGATATAGTCAACACATTATTTTTTTTTTTAATTCAACACTTTCATCAGACATTCCATCAGCCTGGAATCAAATCCTTCAATAATTCTGCATCATCTACCAAAACAAGGTTAAACTTCCCAGTCTGTTATTGCAGATAGCACTACCTAAATTTCTCTCCTCTCAAACCCTACCATTACAATCAGAATATGCTCCTCAAGTCCTATAAATAACCCTAGGTCTCTGACTTGCTGATTTTCATTCCCACACGCCACTCTCCGCACAAGGGTTGTTCTACTCATAGCCTACTGAGTCCTCATACTCAGAAGTTAATCTGGTCTCACCTCTTCTCTGATTTTTTTTTAACCCTTATGTCATCAAGAGTAGTACAGTAGAGTAGGAAAGACACATGCTGAGGTTTCAGGCAACTCTGAGATCAAATCCCAGCCCTATCATCTATCTACTGTGAAGGGCAGTTAAATCCTTGAGCCTTGGTTTCATTATCTGTAATACAGGCCAAAATAATATGGCCAATGAAAGATTAAATGAAACAGTGTATGTAAAGTACTAGCATAGACTAGTGATTTTACTTGGCAGTCTATTAAGTATCAATCCATACTTCTAAATATAATCATAAAGTAGTTGTTAAAATTATAATCTTGACTCAGTAAACGATCCCTAAGTATTAAACAAAAAGGAAATCTCTGTAGCATATTTTTAGTGCTGCCTATACATTCTATGTTCTATGAACACTGTGAAAATGGATAATATATACCCGGCATATATGTTACATTTAACTATAGTTCTTTATTAACAACAACAACAACAACAAAATCCCCTCAAATGACATATACACAAACAGCAAGATAGGGTTTAACATAGTTAACAGTTGAGAAATCAGTAGGAAGATTTCTGAATCAGAAAGACTAGAATGGAAAATTTCTAACCATCCTTTCAGCATTATGATTCTTCTAAGTAAAATGACTGACAAAGAATAAAGTGAGATTTTTTTATATATCCAAGGGGGACCCTAAGGATTGTCTGCAGCTCTTCCAAGACAGAACTATCATCTAGTATAAAGTGGTACAGGGAGAGCAGTTCACATCCCCTAATGGGCAGGAAGACAAGCTTCTGACTAGAGTAGTCTAGCTATAAAATGCACAGTTGTAGCCAGGTCAACACCCATTAGGAGAAATTATGAGGAATTGATGGGGAAAGAGGGGCATTCAGACACCAAGAAATAATGGTGATGTGGTAGCTTGGGAGCTGTCCTTAGTTTCCACAAAAATAATCATTTTAAGGGACATACAGGAACATTTCACCAACTGGATAGAAGTCACTGAGCTAGCAATTTCAACCACGTAGAAAAATATGCTCTAGATTCTATAGGATATCTTGATGAGAACTGAGTAGTATATGCAACTGTTGCATCACTATGTTGTACGACTGAAACTAACATAACACTGTATGTTAACTACACTGGAATTGAATTTTTTTAAAAAGCAGTTATAAAATATTAACAATTGTATTAAAAAATATTATCACATGTGGTATGCTATGAGAGCCTAATGTGAATTTTCAAAAACTTTGCAAGCCAGTTAAACAAAACCACTATTAGACATTAAATTATATAAACTTACAATTAAATAAATCATTTTAAAACCAAACCAAAAAAAAAAAAAAAAAAGTCTGCAGGGGAAAAAAAAGCTTTCAGCAAAAATACTATTTTAGAAACAACTGAATAATCTTCATTATCAGTTTTCTAATTGGTAGTGTATTTTAAAAAAGCAAGTGGTTAGAATAAATGATAGAATAAAGTGCCTGAGAAACAGAGAAAAAAACAAAACTGTCAACTGAATGCCTGACATAAAAGACAATAGGAAAAAACTCACACAAACCCAAAGCATAGGATTCTGGGGCTTTTACTTCAAGCTCCTTCAGCCTTATTTGTGTATTTCAATTGCTCCTGGGGCATCGTTTTATTAATAGCACAATAAAATGACTAGTATTCTTAATGAGAAACCTTAATTTTAATCATTCTCCAAAAATCTCTTTCTAAAATGTGCTGCACAATTCCCTTTTACTACACGTATTACACCAATTCTAATATAGTTTTTTCTCTTTACATTTCCTGAGACATTGCAATAAAACAGGTAAAATACTTAAACGCTTTGAGAATAAAAAGTAAGATCTCTTTACTATGTAAATTAAATAGAAATTGTGTTCAAGCTCTAAGCACGGCCCTCTTGTTTGTTGGAGCTCAGCAGGATTAATGTCTAGTGACAAATATTGACTAAATAGAATACTAACCATAATAATGGTAAACACACATTGACTGAACTCTTCCCATGGTTGAACAAGAGGTCATGCTCTTTGCCTGATTTATCTTATTTAATAGTTTCAATAATCTTTATGATATAACTACAATTATTATTCTCATTTTACCGTGGAGAAAACTGAAGCATACAAAGGTTAAGTCATCTGCCCATGTTCATGATGAAAAGGGACATAGCTTGTGTGTTATAATCCACAAATGTGGCATTTTCTAAGATGGCTATAGAAGGTAATAAGCGTTCCATGATAGTTTCTGACATCAAACATGTTTAGGGAACTTAGGGTCAGCTCAACAGACTTTATACAGGACTTCCAAGTCACTTTAACATCCTAAGGGTCACTAGGTCTTGAAGAAGGGTGAATAAAATGTAGAATAATATTCAGTATATCCCACAATTATTTGAAAATGCATTCCATTTTTCCTAGAGCATGCTAAAAAGATTATTTCTTGGAAGAAATTTGGAGAAACACTTACTTGTAAAAAGTACAATAATTATTTTCCTATAATCATTAGTTGTGACATCCTTGGATATGAAGCTGAGAACCTAATGTCAAAACACACAAATTATGAAAATCTACACTTTTCCAAATGTGGTACACATGGCGTTATGGGTTGAATTGTGTCCCCCAAATGAGACATATTGCGATTCTAACCCCCAGGACTCCAGAATATTAATTTATTTGGCAAGAGGGTTGTTACCAATGTAATTAGATAAGACGAAGTCATAATGGAGTAGGATACGCTTTTATTCCGATATGACTGGTATCCTTAAAAGAAAAGGAAAGAGAAGAAGAGGACAGGAAGAATGTCATGTGAAGACACACAGACACACCCAAGAAATGTCATGTGATGACCGAGGAAGAGATTAAAGAGCTGCCATTGCTAGCCAAGGAAAGCCAATGGCTGACAACCAGAATCAGATAGGAAAGAGTCTACTCAGGAGCCTCAGGGAGGGAGAATGGCCCTATACAGGAACCTTGATTTTGGACTTCTCCAGAAATCTAAGAAAATAAACATCTGTTGTTTTAAGCCACCCAATCTGTGGTACTTTGTTACAACAGCCTAAGAAGCTAACATTCATGAGTTACCATAGACAAAATTTTGATACTTTGAACATGGGATAAAATCTAGAATATTTAGAGCAAAGCATCATGTCATGATAATTAAAGTAAATAATTTAGAAAGAGACTTGAGAACAGATATTCATGTAGAAGGCTGAATAGATCTACTTGTTTATATTATTCTTTTTAAAAAGCTAATCTACAGTAACAAAGTTAACATCTGTCTGAAACTCAATTTTCTTACCTGGAAAGTGGAGCTACCAGCTTATACCTTACAAGAATATGACAGTGACGAACTGGGATATGGAAAGCAAGCAAGACATATTCCTCCATTAGTTACTTCATACCATCAATATTATCTCTCCAGCCACCAGCCCTGAGTTACCTCATTAAACTCCAAAGTTATTTTAGTGAAGAAAGAATAGATATTATAAATAGGTTCCCAAGTTATAATATAATTTCTCAGACACGGTATCCATAAAATATTATGCATTGGCTTAATGGCTCAGAAGAGTTGGTACAACTTCTAAAAGCAATACATCTACTAGAAGACAGCATGGAGCCATATATCTTTGAAAATTAGCCTTCTATGAAAGGGATTCCTAGAAAATCTGCTTCTTTGATTAACTTGGTAGGTAGACCTTGGCCTAAGATTACAAATTTTCAGAGTATTTAATTAGATAGAATAGTCTTCAAGTATATAATGGAATGAAAAAGAAATCACTATCGTGACTCTCAAAATACAATTTAAAATTAATGTTATCATTTTTTAGCCATATTTTCAATTAGCTAAATTATCTAACATGATGTAAATCTATTTGCCTAAGACTTCATGTAGATAATTTTTACTTATTCAAAGGGCTTGTCTGAAGCGCATGTGCATGTGCACACACACACACACACACACACATACTTTTTTCTTTCTTCTGGACCCTTTCTCCCAATTTTCTTACCTTGGCATGATCTTACTTCCCTGCTATTGCAATTTATTCAAGAGTTCAGGACCTATAAAATGAATAGATAATGCAATAAAATATTGCCTACATGCCATCTAGAAGTCACTCCTGGGTAAAAGATGCTTATTCTGCCCTTAAATTTTGCTGTTTAATACAGTATTCTATAATAACAGTACCTATTATAGCTCATTAAGTCAATGCAAACACACTGCAAACACATTAGAAGGAAGATTTATTGTATAATTTACCTAAGCGGACAGTGAAAAGCATGAGTACATCTAAATGAGGAGTCAGATTAAAGTACTTGCCAAAATTTAAGAAACTCATATATATGCTATAGTAATAAGTAACTGAATTAGCATCCTTAGAAAATGAGCAATTCCATGCAAGTGAATTCCCCAGGTAACTGAAACTCGCAGCTTTAAAAGATAAACTTTAGAAAAGAAATTCCCATTCCTACAGATGGAAATCTTTGAAATATATGACCTCATCTTGTGATTTCTAGTTGGTAAGTAAAAGAAGTACTTGAACTTCAATGTAACTTTAACCTATAAGGTTATAACCACATAAGGAATAAGATGAGCTATTACAGAAATCTGCCTAAAGGACTAGATTTCTCCCAATCAAATGCTTAAAGAACAGTCTGGAAATCTAATTATAGCATTGTTAAATGTGAAAAATGTCATTATGCAATCAACAGTATTACCATACCCACAGAAAGACTAACTAGGTAGTTGTGGTAGACAGAATAATGCTTCTGGCAAAATTCACCCTCTGATCCCCAGAACCTGTGAATATGTTATCTTACACACAAAAGAGACTGTGCAAATGTGATTAAGAATCTTGATGGAGGAGTGGGAGGGGATAGATAATCAAGCCTTATCAAGGCAGGCCCAGTGAAATCACAAGCATCATATAAGTAAAAGAAAGTGGCCGGAGAACTGGACAAAGAGACATAGAGGCAAAGACAGGGAAAGAGACATAGACTGATTTGCGATATTACTTGGCTGGTTTTGAAAATGAGAGGGAACCAGGAACCAAGGAATACAGGCAGCTTCCAGAAGCTAGAAAAGGCAGGAAACAGACTGTCCCCTAGAGCCTCCAAGAGAAAACACAACCCTGTCAACACCACCCAATGAGATCTATTCAGACTTCTGACCTCCAGAACTGTGAGATGTACATCGTTTAAAGCCACTAAATTTGAGGCAGTTAGTTACAGCTGTAACAGCAAAATAATATGGTGGTCTTCACAGAATACTGAAAAAAGAACAGTGAAAAAGAGCAAAAGATTGGGAAGATTTTTTTTTTTTTTTTTTTTTTTACTCAGGATTTCCAAAGGAAAGAGACCCTGAAGTACACCAGTTATTGGAAAGGTGTACTCTTCTTGATCAGGAGGTCTCATGGGGCTTTTAGGAAACTTAAATAAAAAATTCCACAAGTCAATGTAATTATCTTTGATTTGCTTCTATGCTCACTGTGCAAACAGCTAATGACCAAATTGTCTAGGATATAAAAAAGGGGCAAAAGTGCTCTGGCTGGTGAATTGTTATTGTCTCCAATATAAATGAGCCCAAAGTAGGAAGCATCCCCTTGTCCTGATAAGTCTATTTTAAAAGATGCATCCTGACAACTGATACTCCATCTGGCCTGTCATATCTGGCCTCTTTCTGAGGTCTCAATGCCCTGCCATGATCCCTTTGTAACACCTTTATTTCACTCCCTTTTATTTTGACACTTCCTTGAATAGGTACATTGCAAATTGTTTAAAATATTTTAGAACTGATTCAGGACATTATCACAGTAACATAAAGATAACAAATATATTTTCAGGGCTTGTTAGGTACCAGGCTCTATACTATGAAATTTTACAATCATAAATTTCCTTTAATCTTCAAAATAATTTCTGAGGCATTGCACAGGTGGAGCAAATGATATTTAGAGCAATTAAGTAATTTATCTAAGATCACACAATTAATATTAAGTCAGAAATTGAATCCCCATGTGTACGAACTGCAAAGCCCCAACTTTTATCTCCCATAGAATTAGGAACAAAGCTTAATAAAATGCATGTCCAAATTATAGGTCATAGACTATTACTCTCGAGGAGAGCACTTTATCTACATCAGCCTTGAAAATCATTTAAAAATAAAATAAGACCATCTATCCTAGTAAATTAGTGACTCAAAAGACTTTGTCACGCTTATTTGTTAATCACTGATTGTATGTTTTTCCGGTTAGATTATAAACTACTTGACAGAAAGAACCATATATTACTTGGGTTTGTATCCCTTGTCCATGGCAAATCCTTAAGAAAAACCTCTTCCATGAGGCCTGAAAAAAATACTAACAACACCCCCTGGAAAAAAGTCTCCTATCTTCTGGGAAACTGGTGCCATTAGCAGACTGTATATACTATATCTAGTGTCCTAAACAAGCTACCTTAAGTTGTATATGCCTTTTTCCAAAACTAGAGACTGCAAATTGCAATAAGAAACAAGAACACTGGGGCACTTGGGTGGCTCAGTCGGTTAAGTGTCTGCCTTCAGCTCAGGTCATGACCCCAGAGTCCTGGGATCGAGTCCCCCCTCTACCCCCGACCCCCGTTAGGCTCCCTGCTCAGCAGGTGTCTGCTTCTCCCCCTCTAGCATTCCCTCTCACTCTGCCCCTGCTCGTGTGTTCTCTCTCTCTCTCACTCTCTAAAATAAATAAAATCTTAAAAAAAAAAAAAAAAAAAGAAGGATGCCTGGGTGGCTCAGTCAGTTAAGTATTTCTCTTCAGCTCAGGTCATGATCCCTGGGTCCTGAAATAGAGTCCAGAATCGCTCTCCCTGCTCAGCAGGAAGCCTGCTTCTACCTGCTGCCTGTGCTCTCTCTCTCTTTCTGACAACAAATAAATAAAATCCTAAAAAAATAAAAAACAGAAAAAAATAAACACCAAATAGTCTCTATTTTCCTAGAAATTGTTTGCTCTTGTATTTATGTTTGAAAAGAGATAAATAAATTTTCTCTGAAGTGTCACAGGTGAGTTAAAAAAATTATGTTTGAATGTCATCCAAAGATCCATAATTTCTACCCTCAGAAAAAGGAATCAAAAGCCTACCCCTTAAAAAAGAGCCCCTAAGCCTATAATGTATTTAACTTGTCTGCAAGGTAAGATATCTTCACTTTTTAATCTCAATCATTAAAAGAATAATGAAAACCTGGAGCCTGGGCCAACTGGAACAACTGAATTATTTCACCTTTAGGTGAAATTCACCTTTAGGTGAAAAAGAGGACCAGAAGTTTTAATTAATTAACTTATGAATATTGCTTAAACTATTTAATGAGAAAATAAAGGAATAGTAAAATCATTTTTTAAGGTTTTATTTATTTATTTGACAGAGGGAGAAAGAGATCACAAATAGGCAGAGTGGCAGGCAGAGAGAGAGGGGGAAGCAGGCTCCCCACTGAGCAGAGAGCCCGATTTAGGGCTCCATCCCAGGACCCTGAGATCATGACCTGAGCCAAAGGCAGAGGCTTATCCCACTGAGCCACAGAGGCCCCCCCATGAATAGTAAAACCATTTTGTCTAGTCCATGTCTTTTGATGTCCTGAGATTTCTGCCTCATTGTGATTTTAAAATTTAAAGCACACTGTTTTCCAGAAAGACCCATCACTCTGACTTGAACGAATCCTAGACCTGTCTAGAAATGACAGTTATTATCTTTCAATACACATGTGACGTATTAAATGAGTGAACAAATGAATGACAGAATGTAAGCTGATAAAGTACCCGATATCAGAAAAAAGAAAATCAATCTGAAGTTGGCTTTGTAAAGCTGTGTTTAACTTTTTTAAAATTCAATTTGCTTAAACGAATATAAACCACTAGACCCAAGAATAGGAAAAGCTGATTACAAAAGTTAATTAAAATATTTAATTTTGCTTGGCATGATGAGCTACATGAAAAAAATTATTCACACTCAGATAATTCTCAGAGAACTGCCAGACAAGAAAAAGTTTAATTTTGTGGCAAATTTAGTTAAACATGCTCTTTCCCTATCCGGCCATGCCTATTTAGGTAAAGTTTTGAATACATGTTTTAAGTTATAATAGAAAGACTAAATAAGTATGCAACTGTTAAGTATTTGTTTTCTAATCAAGAAGGTAAAGTTAGTCATAAGACTAACAGGCTTCGAGTTATGGAAAGAATAAATCACAGGGATACAAATACAGCATAGGAAATGTAGTCAATGGAATTGTAACATTACATGGTGACAAATGTCAGTCACACCTGTGGTGTGCACAGCATAACATATAGACTTGTTGAATCACTATGTTTTACACCTGAAATTAATGTAACATTGTGCGTCAACTATGCTTCAGTAAAAAAATAATAATAAACTTTTTTTTAAAAAAAGAACATACACCACACAAAGCTAATCTTATTACTAGAAAATGATGTCAGTGACACTAATTGGATTCATCTAACAAAACTAATTTAAGTCACTAGGGTCTTCCAGGTGTCACAGATTCTGCTTCTTCATTGGAGGAAAACAGGGAGGTCTCCACAGAACAGGTCACCTAAGCATCTGGCTTTAAAGGATGGCAATGCAAAGAGGGAACATTACATAAACAGAAGGCAGCGTGAGCAAACACAGCAGTGAAAATAAACAGCAGCACTACAGAGAGAGACCAGCCTGATATGGCTAAAACACAGGATTCGCCATGGGCAGTAACTGGAAAAGGGTAAGAAATAAGAACCAATGGTGGGCTAGTTGAAATAAATCTCTTCTGTGACAGTAAAATGTGAACTGGAATAGCATTCATTCATATATCTTTCTGACCAACTAGAACTTATTACAGATAAGGTTTTAATGGAGGTTTTAACATTTCTTGTTCTGTACTCTTATGGGTGAACAAGGGGCAGATCAATGTCAACAGTCATGACGGAAGCTGGGAAAGGATCAGAGGGTTATTTTTGAAAGCTACGGTAGAGGATTAAAGCAGTGGGTGAAGTTAATGGGAAAGAAAGGAAAGAATCAAAACAGGCCTTGCTGAACAACTGCAAGCGCATTACAGTGGTCAAGGCATGGTCCTTGGAATTAGACATGCCTTGGTTAGAGTCCCAGCTCCCTACCTATGAGTGTGTAACTTTGCACAAATCATATTTAGCCTCTTAGAGCCTCAGTCTCCTCATCTGTAAAATGGTAAAAACAAATACTGTGCCTCTCCTAAGGTTCATTAAGATAATACATAGCACATGAACAAAGAGAAAATGATTCTAAAAGAGTAGCTACCCCGAGCCAACTGCAGTTTTTGGATGCATATCCAGTTTTTTCACATGACAACCACCTTGCATATATCCAAATGTGGCTGTACTTAATAAAACTCAAATTAATTTATTATTCTTATTCTCAAATACTCTAACATAATACATTCAAATACCCTTAACCAATCAAAAAATTGAATCAAGAATTCAAGGAAAATGATGGCAACTGTAGAAACACAATTTTAAATCCTCTGAGTATCCATATAAAAATATACAGAGTTAGGACACAGCAAAAATAAGAATCCATGGACAACATTTACCAAAACTAGGTAAACAGATATTTTGCAAAGCCCCAAAGTAAAAGTGGGTGGGTTCAAACCACTAACAGCCATATGACCTGGTATCATCACTTTATGGGAAAAAAAAGGGGGGGGGGAATTAATGAAGCCACTGAGGAAAAAAGAACTCCAAAGTAGCCACTAGGTACTCACTGAAAAGTGTCATGGGCCAGTTCTAAAAACCGTCACTGAATGGATGGCTTTTCCCCACTCCAATAGGGTCTCATGATAAGGGCTGATAAACCTAGAACAGTTTAATACATGTGGCTTTTTTTTTAATATTTTATTTATTCATTTGAGAGAGAGAGAGACAGTGCACAGGAGCAGAGGGGAGGTTCAGAGGGAGAGGAAGAACCAGATTCCTCCCCACTGAGCAGGGAGCCCCATGAGAGGCTCAATCCCAGGACCTGGAAATCATGACCTGAACCAAAGGTAGATGTTTAACTGACTGAGTCACCCAGGTGCCCCTAATGTATGTAGCTTGTAAAAAAGGACCTTATTGTCTTTTTGGTACTGAGGAAAAACTGTTCATAATGGAATCAAAATACAGCATGACATAGGACAAAAGGAGAAAGGAATAAGAAGGCCCAAGAAAAAAAGTAGCCTTTAGGAACCAAGCCAAGAAATCTCAGAAAACAAGGCACCACATTATTTTAATGCTAGGCAAAACTACCGACCATTGGGAAATCTACCAAAGTACCCAGGTTCTTTAACAGACAAATCGTAGAGGGAGGAAAAGGGAGGGGAAGAGGAATGAAGACTTTTGAGTATCACTTGGAGATACAGAGTTGAAAGAGCTTCACTTCCAACTTTAAACAAAACATGATGGATGTCTTAGTCTATTGGGATGCTAAAACAGAATACCATAGATTGGGCAGTTTATAAACAACAGAAATTTATTTCTCACAGTTCTGGAAGCTGGGAAATGCAAGAACAAGGCAGCGGCAGATTCGGTGTCTGCTGAGGAAGATCCACTTACTGGATCATAAGCAGCCATCTTTTCACTGTCTTCACAGGAGTGAAAGGTGTGAGGGAGCTCTCTGACACTAATCCCATCCATGAGGGTTCCACTGCTATGACCTAATCACCCAATCACCAAATACCCCACCTCAAAATTACATTACATTATTATTACATTAGACATTAGGATTTAATATATACATTTTAAGGGGACACAAATATTCAGTCTACAGCAATGAACAAACAGCAACTTGATACCTTGAACTTACTGAAGTGTTCACATCATAGAGTAAGCAACTGACCCCAAATCTAAGGAGAGTCAGGTGCCTACAGGAAGAGATGAGCAGTGATTTAATTAACCGGGATATATTTGAACACTAGGAAGACGAGATAAAGGGTCAACAAACGTTTTCTTCATAGGGCCATATATTAAATGTTTTCACCTTTGGAGGTCATACAGACTGGGTCATGACCACTCAGCTATGTCAAAAACAGACATAGCTAATAGGTAAATGAATGAGCATGGATGTGTCCCAATAGTTTATTCACAAAAAATACAGAGCAGGCCATCGTTTGCTCCCCCTGAGCTAGATGACTTATCAGTTGCTGGAGACTGAGTGTTCACTGGCAAGAGACAGTAAAGTCCCTGAGAGTTGTAAGTATAGCCAGAGTTCACATCCTCTTCCAGGCTTCTCCCCCAGGCACCCAGAGAAAAGATCAGGAAAATCCTAAGAACGTCTCCCTCGTGGAATAAAATAATAATTCCTAACAGAGCAATTCAGATAGTACTATTCGAGTTACAGGGAAGGATTAGAAGACTGTCAGGAAGCTAATTAAAACAAGTCAGAAGGGGCACCTGGGTGGCTCAGTGGGTTAAGCCTCTGTCTTCGGCTCAGGTCATGATCCCAGGGTCCTGGGATTGAGCCCCACATCGGGCTCTCTGCTCAGCGGGGAGCCTGCTTCCCTTCTCTCTGCCTGCCTCTCTGCCTACTTGTGATCTCTGTCTGTCAAATAAATAAAATTAAAAAAAAAAAAAAAGGCAAGGGACTTGTAGAATCTCTTCATGAAGATTTTTTAAAATTATTGATTTCTTTTTTTTTTTTTTTGGTCATCTGATTATGTTTTGTTTGATTTAGATAACTGAGATAGCATAAGTAGGTTTCTCTGAAAGCAAGATGTTCCTTCATACCCTCTGGTTTTATGATATTTATTGACATACAGTATATGTTTCCTTCCAAGAAGAACAAATTTCTAAAGGAAAGGCTTTGCAAAGAACCTACCCAAACAGTTCACAAAAGTCTCATCACAATGTAGATAAAAACCTTGAAATTTTTGGAAAAAACATTCAACATCTGTTCCAGATGTTTCAATGTTTGATATAGCCACTATTGGGAGAAAGCCCAGAAACCTTATAGTATAGAAAAAAAAATAACAATGGCCTGTTCATAATAATGTTTATAGTTTCCAATTTTAACTATGGATCTCCTTTTTCTCCTTATTTAAACTCTTCTATGCTTAAGAGCAATTATATAATCTGAGCTCCCACACTAATTAACGACTCCTAAAATATATGCCGCTCATTTCTGTTACTGAGAAATATGTTTCTAAATGTCTATGCTAAATGTAATCTACTGCATTATTTAGCATTAAAATAGAAATCTCAAACTTGACATTCATATCCTTAACTTAGAATGTCACTCACCCCTCCTTAGTTTTTCTACTTATTTAGCCATTTGGGTGCTGATCAGATCCGTCTCACAAAGGGAACGATAAAAAGTATTAAATTAAATCTACTGAACTTTATTATGAAAGTCTCTCAGTTTAGAAATTAAAATATTTAATATATAAGAATATTTTTCTCCATTATTAATTGCTGAAGTGAATACCTTTGAGAAATATTTATTAGTGTGATTTTCAATTTGGGTATGCGGGAGTAGGGCAAGGAGCTAGAAGTAACCTCCTAGCCAAGAAAGAACATATATTAGAATTCCTTGGACAGTACATAGAGTTTAAAGGAGTTCTCCCAAGGGGAACCCTCCTACACTGTTGGTGGAAATGCAAGCTGGTGCAACCACTCTGGAAAACAGCATGGAGGTTCCTCAAAAAGTTGAAAACAGAGCTACCTTACGACCCAGCAATTGCACTACTGGGTATTTACCCTAAAGATACAAATGTAGTGACCCGAAGGGGCACGTACACCCAAATGTTTATAGCAGCAATGTCCACAATAGCCAAACTATGGAAAAAAACTAGATGTCCATCAACAGATGAATGGATAAAGAAGATGTGAGATGATACACACACACACACACACGCGCACACACACACGCACACACACACTGGAATACTATGCAGCCATCAAAAGAAATGAAATCTTGCCATTTGCAACGACATGGATGGAACTAGAGGGTATTATGCTTAGCGAAGTAAGTCAATCGGAGAAAGACAACTATCATATGATCTCCCTGATATGAGGAAGTGGAGATGCAAAGGGGGTGGGGGTTAAGGGGGTAGGAAAAGAATAAATGAAACAAGATGGGATCGGGAGGGAGACAAAGCATAAGACTCTTATTAATGTCACAAAACAAACTGAGAGTGGGGGGTAGGGAGAGGGTGGTGGGGCTATGGACATGGGGAAGGTATGTGCTATGGTGAGTGCTGTGAAGTGTGTAAACCTAGCGATTCACAGACCTATACCTCTGGGGCTAATAATACATTATATGTTTATAAAAATAAAAAATTAAAAAAAATAAATAAAGGAGTTCTCCCCAAACTTGTATTGTGTGTTTTTTAAAAAAGAAAACTATCACATTTGAAGTAGAGCTAATAATTTCATTAATATATAAAAATTAATTATATAAAATTATATAATTATATAAAATTAATATATAAAAATTTAAAAATTAAAACAATACGACTCTGGATGCTTAGAACCCTGTTACACTGACAGAAATAGTGGAACTTGTAGAAAAAGGTGTTTTTAGGGTACAGTAGAATGAGACAGAAATAAGACGGTTTAGAGATGGATCTGGCTAAGTTTCATGCCAACTGCCCTGCCAGGTAGATGTTTTGACCCTGGATAGGGAATTTAATCTGCTGAGCCTCAATTCTCACAGCAATAGAATGACAGGGATAATGTCCTCTTCATAGGGCAGTTAGGAGATGTAAATGAAATAATATAAAGGGCCAAAGATAGTACCTAGTACTTGGTTCATATTCAGCAAATATCCTTTTCCATGTCCTCAGCCCTTGGTGGTAGTGATGGCTGCTATTACTGCTGGAGCTGTTGGTTTTGGCTAAGAGAGACTGGCCTACAACTCTATTTCACCAACCATAAATTTGATTGCTTCAGTTTCCAGGTAAATGTTAACATTGATCTAAGTACATGAATCTCAGCTAGGCCGATTTTGCCCCCCAAAAGACATTTGGCAGTATCTGGGGACATTTTTGGTTGTTACACTTAGACCAGGGAAACAAAGAGGCTATGCTACTGGAATCTATTGGGTAGAGGCTAGGAATGCTACTGAACACCCTACAGAGGTCAGCCCCCACAACAGAAAATTATTGGACCCAAAACATCAATAGCACTGAAGTCAAGAAGCCCGGACCTAATTAATAAAGTTGACACATTTATATTGTTTCTTTGGTGAGTATCTTTTATACAAAACAGGTTACATATTCTTCTACTCCTTAGCAATTTTTGAAGTAAGCAATCACAACACTCTGAACACAAAATATTCCATTAGTAAAACAGCTATGCCTTTAATTATTTTGTTAATTGTCAAGACATCAGTGAAAAAGAGCTTCTCTGCAGCTCATTAACTGACACAGCTGTGATCCCAGAGAATGTCTACAAGTCTGTCTGCTTAATAAAAAGTGACCCAATTCCTCTGTTAATTTAAACTGGAGAAAGTTCTTGAGAATGGTCCACATGAGACAATGAACTTCTTCTCCCTTTAAAGGCAAACCCAAAATTCTAAAGACAAATGGAGATTAAAAGGTAACAGAGAAAAAAGCACTTACTATATGTACCATGAGATATTGTTTACTTAAATCAACACTGAGGAAGAAATAGAAGTATTTTTAATCCCACTGAGCTATGAACACAAGGTGAGCTGCTTAAAACATAAAGGAGGAATGCTGGAATCAGCAGATCCATACATCTACTATACAGTCTGAAATTTTATCCTGGAGAGAAGTATAATTTTTCTGAAAGTATTTAATGAGGCTTCTGAATAAGCCTTGTGGCTTGATTTAATAGTAACAGAACGTATATATTTTTAGGTGCTGATGGTGAATACAATAAATAATACAATTTCATACTTAACAATACCTAATAAAGTAGTACTGAGTAGATAATTTATATAGACACATTTACATAGGTTTTTATCAGACACTATCCATCATTAACCTAAACAAATAGGTTCTAGATCTTATGCAAATGAACACTGTCTACTCTTTGGGTCCGCAGAGATGCTATTAACCAATATGGGTTGGCCCATCTTTTATAAAGATATATCTATGGTCTTAAGGAGACTATCTTGAATCTTCCACCAACTCCTTCAACTGTTCTCTGGTCACCATCCAGTCTGGCCATGTACCTATGTCTGCCTCTCTATATAGTAGCAGCTCCGTGTCTCATCTATTTCTTCTCACTCCCAGCCCAGCTTTCTCAGGGCTCTCTCTACTAAATGACCTTGTGTTTCTACATTATTCACTAGACTCCTACATATACACACAATGTAAACAGCCATTCTCTCTCCCTTGCCAATTTTACCTCTGAGCTTTTAAGCAAAAATTGGTAAAGAAGCATGAGAAGTGCAGAACAGAGTAACACTTACAAAATGTTAAAGACCTCTAAATTCTGTTTAGAAAAGATTGATGGAAAGCAATCCTGCTTGATATTATTGTATAAGTTTTTTTCCTCTATAATCAAGTTCTCCCATCAAAAGTAAGTATAGCAATTGCTTCCAACATGAATCCTGAATAGTTAAACACATGGTTACATCATTTAAAATACCCCAAAAACTCAACTCCAAAAGTTAACATGGAAATTATGTATAGTTGTACTAATGTAATCATAAAGAATATCTACCAGTGATGTCTGTCTTATTAAGAAACACTTCATTGTTACATGATTCTCATTTCTAAGGACTGAATTGTGTCCCTCAAACTTAGTATGATGAGTCTTATACTCCTATACCTCAGAATGTGGCTATATTTGAAGACAGGATTTTTACAGTGGTAAAGTTTAATGAGATAGGATAGACCTGAAGCTGATATGACTGTTCCTGACAAGAAGACAATATTAGGATACAGACATACCAGGCAGAACACCATGTGAAGACACCAGAAGAACACAACCATCTATGAGCCAAGAAGAGAGGCCCTAGAAGAAGCCAACCCTACCAACACCTTGATCTTCTAGCCAGACTTCTAGCCTCCAGAATTGAAAATAAAATTCTATTGTTTTAGACACTCAGTCTATGTGGTACTTTGTATGGCAGTCCTAGCAAACCAATATTAAAATTTTGGAAAAAAAAATTTTTTAAGGGAGAAAAGCTCCCATGAATCACATAGCCTATTTCCACTATTAAATGTAATTTACTTATGTTAGTCTGTCTTCATCTGAAAAGACAAAAGGTAATGGAGCAGATACTATAGTCAGCCAGTCTTCCACTTCTCTTGACACTAAATATCACATAACTATGTTGACATTAAATTAAGTCTGACAAAGCAGTTACTTTGGCATTTATAAACAGAAGGGGACATATTTCATTTTGACCTGGAAACACAATGTTTTTTATTAATAAAAATCTAAGTACTAAGAGGCAGGAACTTAGGGTGTGTTTTTTACCACTTCCTCCTCAGGACCTAGAGCTATATTCTGGACATTGTCATTGCTTAATCAACAGTGGTTGAATGTTGAAAGAATCAGTGAAGAGAAAATACTAGTAGCTTCCACGGATTCTGAACAAGATGGCAAACAAGATGCTTCTTACCTAAAAGTCACCTTTAGGACAAAAGACAGAGGGAATCATAGATCTCAGGAACCAATGTAAAAGCTACAAAAAAGCTGTTGTGGAATTATAATACTATGTGGCAGAGTGTGGGTAGGTACAGTACCTGAGACTTATTTTTAGAGAGACTGTGCTCTTGCCTCTCCTAAACACAGCTTTGGAAGAATCATCGTCTGTCCCACAATATTTTCCAGACAGGAATTAGCAACAGCTGCTTTTCTATATCAAAGATATGATTCAAAACCAATAAAAACCAGCAGTCAATAAAAAGAAGAATTGAAAAAGGAAAACCAAGTAAAACATCACTAAATAACACACTAAAAAAGAAAAGAAAAGAATTAAAATTTAAAGCTAAATAATGAATAAAACAAGTACAGAACACTTACAAGGTTCCATTTAAGTGGAAACTTATTTTAAGTACATTCATCAAGAAAGAAGGGCTGGAGAAAATGAGCCAATCACTGACTTAGTGGGAAAAAGAATAGAGCAAATCCAAAGAAACAAGGAGGAAGAAAATAATAAAGACACTAACAAAAATCAATAAATAGAGAACAAACCTACAAAAAAATGAGGAAAAGCAAAATGATTAAAACCATTAAGGAGATTAATAAGTAAAATCTAGCATTTAGTTTTGGGAGAGAGAGAGAAAGAAGGGAAAGGGGGAAAGAAAGGGAGGGAAAGGGGGAAGAGGAGGAGAAGAGGGAGAAGGAGGGGGAGAAGGATAGAGGGAAGGGTGAAAGGAGAGAGGGAGGGAGGGAGGAGGACAGGGAGGAAAAGAGAGGGAGAACTAAAGAGGGAGAGAGAGGGAAGGAGAGGAGAAGGGAGGGAACGAGAACATACAAATAAAAACAGAAGTAAGAAAAAATATGTAGACACAAAAAAATAAGTTGATAATAAAAAAATATTATGACCACCCATATGCTACTAAATTTGAAAATCTAGCCAAAACATATATTACTGTAAAGACACAAAATGTCAAATTAGTATGAAAGGAAATAGAAAACTGGAATAGATCAATAATGATTAAAGAAATTTGAAAAGCAAAATCTCTTTCTCCCCAAAATTCTCTGGCCTTGCTGGTTGTAGGTGCATTCTACGTACTATCAAGGAGCAGATCATTCTTAACTTTCAAGGAAAAGCAGAAAGAAAGCTGCCCCTTTTATAAGGCTAGTGTAACCTTAATTTGAAAATTAGATAAACACAGTACAAAAAGAATATGATAAGCCCATTCAAGTACAAATGTATGTGCAAATTCCAAAATAAAATATTAGCCAAATGAAAAGGTATATTAAAATAAAATTCAACATGCTCAAGTAGGATTTACCTCAAAATTATAAGAATATTTTAATACAAAAAAGGAACTCCAATATAATTTACCATGTACAAAGAGAAAACATGTAATTATTTCAAGAGATAAAGAAAAACAAATTGGAAAGAATTTAAACCTTATTTATGATTTTAAAAATATCACTCCCTAGGAATGGAAGGAACAGGCTAAAGTTAATGATGGTTATGAACTAACTACCTAAAGTAAACATGCTTAAACACTACATTTAAGGGAAAAACTCTGGATACATTCCTTTTACAATTAAGACAGGCATTCATATACAACTGTATATTGAATTTCAGGGGACTTACAGAATTGCAAGCTGACAAAGAAACTGCAAGATTATATATGTTCTAGATAGTACTATAAATCTTAGCAACTGCTATAAAAAAAGACAAAGTTATAAAAGTAAAAAGATGAGAAGGAAAGAATAAAACTGTCCTTTAGATAATATGATGGTCTACAACAGAAAGAAATGATAAGATTAGACAGACTGCAAACAAAATAATTTGATCAAATACAAGATTAATTTACAAAAACCACGAACATGTTTCCACATTAGAAACTACCAAATAACCAACTACACAACATAATGAAAAATAAAATACCTTTCCTAATAAAAAAAGAAAACCTACAAAGTAGGAATCAACTTAAGGAAGAATAGATAAAAGGACATTGCTATGAATAAAACTAAGCAAATGGAACAAAACAGAGACACAGAGACTCTCCAAAGCATAAAAAATAATAATATACAAGTAAGGTCATATCACAAATCAAGGCGATGAGGAAAGTGGTAGCATAAATTAAGGTGATTTATAACTGATAAGGGAAATATTTGTGTATAGTAGATAGAAAAATAAATGAAACTGCAATCCTGGGGCACCTGGGTGGCTCAGTCAATTGAGCATCCAGTCTGACTTTTGGTTTGGGTCAGGTCATGATCTCAGTCATGAGGTGGAGCCTCACACAAGGCTCTGTGCTCAGCACAGAGTCTGCTTGGGATTCCTTCTCCCTCCCCTTCCTCTGCTCACCCTGCTCTCACTCTTTCTCTCTCATAAATAAATGAATAAAATTTTTTTAAAAACCTAATAGCTAAAATAATGTTGAAAAAGAAAACCAAAGCTGGACATATCACAATTCTAGACTTCAAGCAATATTACAAAGCTGTAATCATCAAGAGAGTATGGCACTGGCACAAAAACAGACACACAGATCAATGGAACAGAATAGAGAATCCAGAAATGGACCCTCAACTCTATAGTCAACTAATCTTTGACAAAGAAGGAAAGAATATCCAGTGGAAAAAAGATCAGTTTCTTCAACAAATGGTGTTGGGAAAACTGGACAGCCAATGCAAGGAATGACACTGGACCATTTCCTTACACCATACACAAAAATAGACTCAAAATGTATGAAAGACCTAAATGTGAAACAAGAATCCTTCAAAATCCTAGAGGAGAACACAGGCAACAACCTCTTTGACCTTGGCCACAGGGACTTCTTGCTAGACATGTCTCCATAGGAAAGGGAAATAAAGGCAAAAAATGAACCATTGGGACTTCGTCAGCATAAAAAGCTTCTCCACAGTGAAGGAAACAGTCAACAAAACTAAAAGGCAAACCTATGGATGGGAGAAGATATTTGCAAATGACTTATCAGATAAAGGACTAGTATCCAAAACCTATTAAGAACTTACCAAATTCAACACCCAAAAGACAAATAATCTAGTCAAGAAATGGGCGGAAGTCAGGAACAGACATTTCTCCAAAGAAGACATACAAATGGCTAACAAACATGAAAAAATGTTCAACATCACCTTGCATCAGGGAAATATAAATCAAAACCACAGTGACACACCACCTCACAAGGGCCAGGGTCGCTAAAATTAACAACTCAAGAAATAATAGATGTTGGTGAGGATGAGGAGAAAAGGGAATCCTCTTACAGTATGGGTGGGAATGCAAGCTAGTACAGCCACTCTGGAAAACAGTATGGAGGTGCCTCAAAAAGTTAAAAATAGAGCTGCCCTGTGACCCAGCAATTACACTACTAGGTATTTACCCAAAGGAAACAGGAAAGTGATTAGAAGGGGCACATGCACCCCAGTGTTTATAGCAGCAATGTACATAACAGCCAAACTATGGAAAGAGCCCAGAGGTCCAACAACAGAGGAACTGGTAAAAGAAGATGGGGTATACACACACACACACACACACACACACACACACACACACAGAGTGGGATATTACTTGGCTGTCAGTGAAATATTGACATTTGCAACAACATGGATGGAAATAAAGAGTATTATGCTAAGTGAAATCAGTCAGTCAGAGAAAGACAAATACCATATGATTTCACTCATATGTGGAATTTAAGAAACAAAACAGATGAATATAGGGGAAGGGAAGGAAAAATAAGACAAAAACAGAAAGGGTGAAAAACTGTAAGAGACTCTTAATCATAGGAAACAAACTGAGGGTTGTTGGAGGGGAAGGAGGTGGGGGGATGGGGTATCTCGGTGATGGGCATTAAGGAGGGCATGTTATATAATGAGCACTGGGTGTTATATGCAACCGATGAATCACTAAATTTTACCCCTGAAATTAATAATACAGTATCTGTTAACTAACTTGAACTTAAATTAAAAACAAAAACCAAAATAACTGCAATTCTACCTTTGAATACCACATATAAGGGTACTCCAGATACTTAAAAGACCTTAATATAAAAAGTGAAACTATTAAGTTAATAAAAGAAACATCTTGTATAAGGTTTCCTTTGTCACTTTTTACATCCTGTAATAGTAGCATAGCCTAATCCTTTCATTCAACAGCAAAATGGGTCTTGGGGCCTTGGGAATTGGGGTAGGTGATTATGGAATCAAAAATCAGAGACAGATGCGGCACATGAAACAACGGAAACTAATTTGCACAAACAAGTTAAAGAGAAGTTCATTCTAAAAATGTTTAAATATAAATATGAAATTTGATGAAAACGTATTTTTTATGTAAACATGACCTATTTGAATAAGTTATAAATAGGGAATTTTCCAATGCTTATACACAGCAAAGAACAAGTATCTTTAGGCTTACATTACTATCAGTGCAGTTTTATTTGTGGTAAGAGGCAATGGCCAACCAATTTGATTTTGACCACTAAATGCCTTAAAGGGAAAAGAGTAGTGGTCCAGAAGTCGGGAGCCTGGATTCAAATCCTACTTTGGCTTACTCAGAATTACTACCCTGGCAAGGTCACTTAACCTCTCCGAGTTTCAGTTTCCTCATTCAAGAGTTACTCGAAATCTTAATTAACATTATCAAAATGTTTTTGGATTATAGACCACTTTAAGACTCATGTTTAGTAGGGACCTTCTTCTCTCCTAAAAATGCTCAGATGACTGTGCACAAATAATTGTGAATCAAATATGAGAAAATTCACAGGCCTGCAAGAGGTCCCTGTGCCTCAGATTAAATACCTCTAAGTTAGCAAATAGCTACAACTCCTTTCAACTCTAAAAGAAAACCAGAAGAGAAATATGTGAAGGAAGATTACTAGGTTTCTGGCCTAAGTATCAGAATGCATGAAATGGTCCTATAGTGAAATTGAAATAGGTACGGTAGGAGAGAAAGAGGGAGACTATGAATTTTTTTCAGAAGTTGTTAGCTTGAATACAATAAATCAGACATGTCACTCACATATCCACATAGAAATTCTGAACAGGAGCTGAGTTACCACTAGGTATGGCACTCAAAGAAGTCTGCTATGGATATAAATGTGGGAGCTGTCAGCGAATAAGTGATCATTGCATCATGGTGCACTAGGTCTCTGAGTGACATGGGAATGGTAAGAAGGGAGACAAAAAAAAAAAAAAAAACTTAAGTAACTCTAATATTTAATTGCTAAGTAGAGAATGATGGTCCTACATAGGAAGCAAAAGGAAGAAACAATGAGACAAGCATACCACTGTGTCCTAAAATTAAAAACCCTAAAAGTGAGGGGCACCTGGGTGGCTCAGTTGGTTAAGTGTCTGCCTTCGGCTCACGTCATGATCCCAGAGTCCTGGGATCAAGTCCAGCATCGGGCTCCTTGCTTAGCGGGGAGCCTGCTTCTCCCTCTCCCTCTCCCCCTCCACCCAGCTCCTGCTCACTCCATCATGCTCTCTCTCTCTATTACATAAAATCCTAAAAAAAAAAAAAGTGTTCCTGATGAATGGATGAACAGAAAAATCTTCTTCCTCTGGTCTGGCACTGGCCCATACTTTCCATGCTTTTTTAATGAAGCTTGGAGAGAGGATTACTTCTTTGATTTTATCCCCTCAGTTAGGCACAAGCCAAATAGCATATGTACAGAAGCCAAGCAGAGGAGGGTTACAAGACAGAATCGTCAACAGTGGCAAATGTTGAAAAGAGGTGGAAATAAGCAAGGAAGGAAAGACAGCTAGCTACTGGCTTTAATGGCATGGATGAAAAACACAGGGCTGTTTTAAAGAGTTGCTGAGGACAAAAAGCCAGATAGATTGAAGTATGCTGAGATGTATGTGTAAAGTGAAAAAATGGAAATGTTAACATCAAAATACAGATGATTCTTTCAAAAAAGTTCAGTTGATTAAAGTGGTAACTGGATAAAGATAAGGGATAACTTTCAAAAATTCAGCTATGTAAGAAGGTAGCTGGGTTAAGATAAGGAACTTTGGAGACATTCCATTATTGCTTTAATGCAAAGAACTACAGCAAGTTTGAAAGCCAATGGGCAGGATACAGTTGAGAGAAAGAGAAGTTGAATGCCAAGAAATAAAATTAATAATCATTAATGTAAGATTCCTAATATGATGAAAGTGAGAGGACCCAGAGCACAGAGCTGAAGAACCATGCTCAGACAGAAAGGACAGTTCCTCCCTTACTGTCACAGAAGGAAAGGCACATAAGTTGGATTCAGTTGTGGATAGGTTTGTGCCATTGGCAACAGGAATATGAATTAATGTAATGGCTTCCATTTTTCTGTAAAGACAGGCAAAGACATTTGCTGAGAGTAATGGTCAGGAATAAGTGAGGTAACTGGAGGTTTAAAAAAAAAAAAAAGCTATGATATGAATATACTGTGAAGGTAAGAAGAGTTTACCAGAGAAGCACAGGAGAATTGTCAGGCAGCATTGGAAGTCTAATTAAGGCTAGTGGTCATGGATTTTTAGTAGAAGTGATCTGTTCTGTTATATGGCTTTCTCCAGCATGTCCAAGTTTCTTGGTTGTAACTGGGGAAAATTGCTAGCTGGGTCTAATCAGAGCCACAAGAGAGATTGGGGAAAAAAGAAAAAGACAGAAGAACAAGAGTGTTCAGGTTATTTCCAGGTGAGTAACAGCAATTATAAACCTATAACCTAAATTAGATAATGAGGGCAGTGAACAAAAGAAGGCTGGTGAATTGAGAGAAAGGGGCTGTAACAGAGAGCGATCACACAAGCTAGCAGAAGATATCATGAGCCATGAGATTTTAAATCAACAGTCTTGAAAGTGAAACAACTATGCATCTATGGCATATGGTCTATCTCTGTTGTCTTGAGTTAGTGACCAGAAAGATATTTGAGCCAAAACTGGCCTCATCCCAACCTTGGTGTCTCCCCTGGTTATCTCTTTATTCAGTGGCAATCCTGTCCATTAAGGCACATTCTGAAGAGAACAGAAGTACAAATTCTCATGGGTATAGCTATGACAATGATAACCAACTTGATATAATAATGGACTCACCACTCCTCTCTGCCACTCACCCCTAAATCAGTCCTTCCTCTCATCTTCGATATGCCTGTGAGTTCTTCTAGGTAGTAAGTATGGATTCATTAATCACCTTTGAATCTACCTCCTCACCTCCCTTGTACTCAATAAGCAATCCAGAAGTCCTAATGATTAGTTCTTCACCAATGTTCTCAGACTCTTCCCCTCTTTTCCATTTACACTGTCATCAGCTCAGTTTAAGCTAGGGCCATCTCATGCCTACACTCCTGCAATCACCTCTCAAAGGCTTTTCTGGCTATAATCTACTCCCTTCATGTCTTCCTTTGCTTCTGTATCTTTAATATCTACCTTTTACTTCAGGATAAAGATCTCATTTATTTTGTCTCCCCCACTTGTATTGCAAGTTCACTGAAGTTAAGGATCATATTTATGATAAAGACATGCTAACATCCCTCATCAAAGAATCTAGCCTATAATGATTACTTGATAAACATCTATGAATTTGACATACTTTGCTCTGATAACACTGTGATAACACCAGCTTTACCAAACACTTAATACAAAAAAAAAAAAAAAAAACCACCAAAACTGTAGTTTAAGCTTCCAAAGAAGATTGTCTCCTGTGCCCACTTTTTGTGAGAATAGTTTTTGACAGATATACCTAGGTGACCAGAAATCTATGGCAGATTTCAGCCATTTCTCTAAGATGGTCTTGGGGATTTTCCTAACACAGCTGGATTCATGGCCTCAGCTTTTTATCAGACTGATATTTCCCTCTAAATCACTGGCCTGATTCTACAAAGTGGTCTGTATTTTATTTTAATTTATTCCCTAACACTTGGACAGTTTTGGTGTTGATCGAAAACAAAAAACAAACAAACAAAAAACAAAAATGGGTAGAAGCTGAAAGTCGGAATACTTGTAGTCTTTAGAGTCTTAGAAGATGGGCCACTCTAGGCAAAATTATGAAGTACATGGATTTATTTTTCACAAAGTTCTGCTTTTACTCTGGTTTCCTCTCACATCTTTCCCTCTATACCTAATTCAGGTATAAAATGCCTTTATGTTCTTTCTTCCTTCCATCCTTATTAAAACAGTCTTTTCAAGACCGTATCCTATCTCTCTGTATCTGTATCTATAATCCAATACGTAGAAATGCATCATTTATTAGCTACCAATTTTTTAAAATTGTAATTTATCTTTAACTATGAAAGACGCATAAGCTATAATTAAAAGACTTGCAAAAAATAAATTTAAAAAAAGTTACTTAAAGTCCTACAAGCTAGAAATAACTAAGAGCATTTCCTTCCAGCCTTTTTAATGCATGAACATTGACTTGCATCTTTTTAAATATAATTAACAGCATTCTATGCATACAGATCTCTGTCCTGTCTTTTCACTTAATATTTCAGCAAGATCATAATTTTTCTCAGAACCCACTTGTTTATAATTAAACAGGCTCTTAAAATTTAATCTGAAAAGTTCTTAGAGAAGAATATTCCATAGCACCATCCTCCAAAAATTCTAATTCAGTAGGGAACAAATACTGAATTTTAATCAACATCCCAGGTGATACTATGACAAGTTACTTAGAATATCATAGCTTTATTGACTTTTTTCCACATCCTGGAAGAAGCAATTGGTTCCATCAATTCCTCTTCATCAGTATCCTTAACTAACTCTGCTCTATTTTTCATAATACCCACACTAAGCATCCACAAACCTGGATGAATCCCATTATCTACCCTCTCTACTTCTGTATCCACACCAGAGACTACCTCCCAGTCATGCAGTGTGTTATCACCACAAATTTATAATTTTCTTTAATTATTTCTAAAATCACTAATGAGCTACTAATTGGTAAATCTAATTGATGTTTTCAGTCTTAATCTATGGCCAACCCTTAGCAGCATTTACACTGTTGTGCTTAGATTCCACAACACTTCTCTCTTCTGATATTTCCAACGTCCACTGGCTTTTCTCAGTATCATTCCCAGGTTCTTCTTTATTGTACCATTACCACATTCTCTGCCTCTCCAAACTTACCAACCAACTAATCTCCAGTACCTATGCATGAGACATCTCCACCTGGAAATTACACAGATAACTCCAATTCAAAAGGTCTAAAACCAACCTCATCACATTCTCCTTAAGGAGAAGGGCAGGGCCTCACTGCTCCGGGATGCCTAATTTCATGTAATGAAATTACATCCATCCCCAACTCTGGAGTGATCCTCTGTATCTCGTTCTCTCTCTTTTCAGCACCCACTGGTCACAAAGTCTGAGCTGATCCTGACACAGGATCAAATAATCATATCAGAGTCCCATGAAAGAGAGATTAGAGTATCAGACTTAACTAGTAATTTCAAGAATAGAGGAACAGAGGAAACAAAGAGTGGTCTGGGACATACCTTGTGCCTCCCCAGTCCCTTATTTCTGACATAAGATATTTACTCTCTGCCCCCAAATAATCAATGAAGTACTGAAAAAAGGTACCCAGAGAAACAAATAGCTTATACAGGGGCCATGCCTTATAGATTTTGTACTTATTTATCATAAGTCATCCTTTAGCCATGGTCATCTGGCAAAGGCCTTCACTAGAGATCTCTTCTTCCTAGAAATATCATTCATCTATTCACTTGCAAGAGCCAGTTAACAAGAAGATTAGACCAAGTCACCTGACTTTTCTTTCTCCCAAGGCATCTTACTGTAAAGCGAATAAATGAGTCACAGGACAACTGTCAGATACTTTAACTCTTTCTCCCAAATTTCACTTGATTATATCACCTACAAAGCAATAGAATTTATTCCTTATTCCCTATATTTTCTAGAGCACATGAGTTAATCTCTAGCCTGAACCTTTCCAACAACCACCAACCAACCAAGTAACTTAGGTTTCCCCAATTCCATGTTACTCCACTGCCATAGCTCCTTCCTCAAAATGCACATTTGATCACATACCTTCAGGGCTTAAAACCCTTTGCCTGATATATAACATACTGTATTATCTTTCCTCTCTCTACATTTCCAGATTTCCCCCCAACACATTCCCTGATACCAGCCAAATCAAACTATTGTCTAACATGCCATGCCTAGCAGAGTTCCCAAGCTCACATGGATGCTCACCATTATGTTTATAATTTGTAATGTCTAATGCCTTCTGTGAACCCTCCATTCAGTTCAATTAATAAGTACTTCCTCTGTATTACCATTGTTCTTTACAAATAATAAGTAAAATAGTTTACTTTAGAAAACCTTGACTTTAGGGGCACCTGGGTGGCTCAGAGGGTTAAGCCTCTGCCTTTGGCTCAGGTCATGATCTCAGGGTCCTGGGATCCAGTCCACATCAGGCTCTCTGGTCTGCAGGGAGCCTGCTTTCCCCTCTCTTCTGTCTGCCTCTCTGCCTACTTGTGACCTTTCTCTATGTCAAATAAATAAATAAAATATTTCAAAAAAATAAAGAAAAAAAAGAAAACCTTGACCTTGAATAAAATGCCATGCCAAGTGATTTACATGCATATCATTTATCCCTCAGTGCACCCCCTGAAATATGTACTATTAGTCCATTAATTTTACAAAAGAGGAGAACAAGAGGTTTGGAGACAAAAGATTGCCTACCCAAAGTCACACAATTATTAACAGAAAAAGTTGGGATACAAACATAGTACTGGTTTACTCCTTAAATCCACTCATATTATGTGTCTACACGCCTATCATACAGCTTCTCTAGTTAAATCACTAAACATTTGCTAAGCGACAATTTGGTGCCAGACACAGTATGAGGCTCCACTGAGTAAAGCACGGAGAGTAAATTTAATTTAAAAATTCAGCTTCACTAACTGATGAAACATGAGTTTTCATTTCATTTTAAAAACTTATTTAGGGGTGCCTGGGTGGCTCATTCAGTTAAGCATCTGCCTTCAGCTCAGGTCATGATCTTGGGGTTCTGGGATCCAGTCCTGAGTTGAGCTCCTTCTCATCAGGTAGTCTTTCTTCACCTCTCCCTCTCCCCCTCCCCCATCCCCTGCTTCAGCACTCTGCATTCCACCCTTCACTACCTCAATGAAGAAACAGTACTGTCAGTCTCTTCAACAAATGGTTTTGGGAAAACTAGAGAATCTATACAAAAGAATGAAACTGGACCACTTTCTTATTCTTACACTATATACAAAAGTGAACTTGAAGTGGATTAAGATCTAAATGTGAGACCTGCAACCATAAAAATCCTAGAAGAGAGCAAAGGAAGTAACTTCTCTGACATTGGCCACAGCAACATTTTTCTAGATAGGTCTCCTGAGGCAAAGGAAACAAAAGTAAAAATAAACTACTGGGACTTCATCAAAATGAAAAAGCTTCTGCACAGCAAAGGAAACAATCAACAAAGCTAAAAGACAATCTACTGAATGGGGAAAGATATTTGCAAATGACATGTCTGATAAAAGGTTAGTATCTAAAATATATGAAGAACTTATACAACTCAAAACCAAAATAACAAATAATCTAACTAAAAATGGGCAGAAGACATGACAGACATTTCTCCAAGAAAGACATACAGAGAGCTAATAGATACATGAAAAGATGTTCTACATCACTCATCACCAGGGAATTGCAAATCAAAACCACAGTGAGAGATACACCTCACACCTGTCAGAACGGCGAAAATCAACAACACAAGAAACAAGTGTTGGTGAAGATGTGCAGAAAAAGAAGACCCCATGTTAGTGGAAATGCAAACTGTTGCAGCCACTGTGGAAAACAACATGGAGGTTGCTAAAAAATCAAAAATAGAACTACCATATGATCCAGTAATTCCACTACTGGATCTTTACCCAAAGAAAATGAAAACACGAATTCAAAAAGGTTATGCGTACATAACCCTATGTTTATTGAAGCATTATTTACAATAGCCAAATTATGGAAGCAGCCAAGTGTCCATCAATAGATGATCACTGGGCATCAGGGAAATAGATGAATGGAAAAGGAAGATGTAGCATGTGTGTGGGTGGGTGGGTGGGTGTGAGTGTGTGTATGTATTACTCAGCCATAAAAAGGAATAAAATCTTATCATTTGCAACAACATGAATAGAGCTACAGCATAGTATGCTAAGTGAAACAAGTCAGAGAAAGACAAATACCATATGATTTCATTCATATGTGTAATTCAAGAGACAAAACAAAGGAACAAAGACAAAAAGAGACAACCCCCTCCCCAAAAAAGATGTGTAACTATAGAGAACAAACTGATGGTTACCAGAGGGGAGGAGGGTGAGTTAGGTAGGGAGAATGGATGAAATAGGTGAAGCGGATTAAGAATATACTTATCACGATGAGCACTAACATAAAGAATTGTTGAATCACTACATTGTACACTTGGAAATAATGTAAGACTGTACTTAACCATATTGGAATTAAAATTTTTAAAAAGAGGGGCACCTGGGTGGCTCAGTCGATTAAGCACCTGGCTCTTGATTTTGGCTCAAGTCAGGGTCTCATGGTTGTGAGATCCAGCTCAGTGCTGAGCATGAAACCTGCCTGTCCATCTCCCTCCCCTTCCGCCCCTTCCCCTACTCATGCCCTGTGTACACAATGGGTGTGCTCTCCCTCAAATAAATAAAACCTTTTTAAAAATCTTTAAAAAAGAATGAGATTTCTTTTTTTTTTTCTATGAGATTTCACTCCCCAGAGGGGAGAGCATGTTTAATGTGAAACTGTCCCTTAACTCGACTAGCCAAAACATCCACACCGCAGTGAATTTCTCTGGATAGTTAAAGGAACGTAGAAATGGCTATCATTCATGGGCTTTGGGGAGATTATTTATTACAATGTAGAGGCATTATTGTTGCCTGTAATTGTCCTACAACAGCCCTAGATCTTGCACTTCATGAACTTAAACTCACATTCCAATGTCAGGCAAAAGTTAGTCATTTGGCAAGTAGCTAGAGTAGAAGCCTCAGCTTGTGTCTTGCCTGTTCTAGAGAAAGAGTCAGTGCTTTAGCCAGCTTCTTCCTCATATTTTAACTCAAAGAAACTTACATTTCCTTAATTCTGGTTCAATTTACATGGTGCAATTCAACTGAGGCGCTAAAAACACCTGACAAGTATCATCTCAATTATTGCTCAGATCATTTTTCAGGTGAGAGAGGGAGAAATAATCTCAAAGTATTTAAGTCATTTTCATTAAATCAATAAACTAGAAAGTGACAGAAGTTAGCCTCTGATTTCTTCTAATCTTCACCAAAATCCATATACACTTTGGCATAACTATAGAGACAGTCATCTAATGATTTAGCAGATTTCCATTTATTGAAGATTCTAACGTGCATATTTTGAAACTATATACTCCCACTATTTAAATATTCCTCAAGGTTTTTTGTGTTCTACAAGCTGCAATCCTACTTCGTATATTTTCCCTCATTGATAACTTGCACTGAAATAATGAGATTAAACTTATCAGTCTCATTTCTATTACACGTATATTTGTATGTAAAGAAATGCCCATAAGGGGAATTATGCAATGGTATCTTTACAGAAATGAGATGTGTATAAATATGGATACATTTTCAGGTAATTTAATAAAAATTATCATTTTTCCAATGTTCTTCTCAAATTCAAATAAGGCAGGGGTATGCAGGATATAGTGGATAGAACTACTCTATACTAACACAAAGAGGTTAGCTAACTAAAAACTCAATTTCTTGATTGCATCATGATGGGCTTCTTGATGTGATCTGTGTTGTGCCAATTAGCTGACCCCTCACAGACACTCATTCAGAATTCAAGGGAAGCAGTGTGTAGGGCACTGTGGTGTTACAGGGCATGTGGACTGCAGCTGTGCTGCAAGATTCTTTCTTCGGAGTTCCCTGATGGTGACAAAGCAGCAATTCCTTCAGTAGACAGTATGCATATCCTTAATAAATCACATTCAGCTTTAACTAACTAGACTGCATTTGGTTTTATGTAGCTAAGAAATAGGGCTTATATTCGAGAATATGGTTCTTTGCTGCAATAATAAAACATAAACTATGGTACTGGTTTAATATAGCAGGGAGGCTGACAGGTGGCCAGAGCAGGATAAAGATGTCACCGATGGGAAAGCTGACAACAACCATTATGGGATGGTGACCATTTGGTCACATTATGATCTGCTGTACCTCAAAAGATAGACACATGCCAACTAAAGCTATAGCATGAAATCAAATGCTAGGACACTTCAGAATATTGAGTGTATAGTGTTTGCTTCCTGCTTCTTTCAGCAAAGCCTTGTAAGAGAGACCCACCAAGGAAACCTTTCAGAAGAGACAGAAAAGAACCCAGCTCTTATAAAATAGGTGCTCTTTCCTCCCTTTTCCTGAAGCCTGAAAGAGAATTTGAAGGAGAGTCCTAGAATTTGGAAACTTACAGAGTTGACAAATCCAGCTCTTTCCATACTGGAAAATGAAGCAGTCAAAAGACGTGGCCACATAATGGCAGGTAATCTTACGAGGACCTAAGGGGCTGTGTCCAAAGAGCACTGAGCCTCTCACTGGTCAAATATTGAACAGTCTGAGCATCCAAAATAACAAATGTCATTGATGGAAATGCTTAAATACATAAAATGTCCATGATTTCACAACTACACCTGAGAGAGAGACAGAGGCACACAGAGAGAGAGGGAGGACAGAGGAAAGGAGGGAGGGAGGAAGGATAGGAGGGAGGAAGGGAGGGAGGGAGATTGAGAAAAAAAGCGCAAAGAGAAGAACCACAAGGATGAGGAAAACCACAATAGGAAAAAAGGAAAAAGAGAAGCCCCCCAAAGACCAAAACAATAGCAATGATTCACTGAATATCACTGGAAGTTACTCGGGAACCAACTCCTTACTGTGGAAAATGGCAAGAAATAAGAAAGAATTATGCATTTTCCCTGCCTTTCCTCTATGAACTGTATTTTAAGTAATTCTTGAGAGGAAGTTCTTTATTGTAAAATTCCACCTAACAAATGTGGAAGAAATGAAAAAATAAGAAAATCACAATTTTGGCATCCCTTAATATAATATCTGCATCAGGGAATGGTCATCAATGATAAAACTTTGATCAATATTTCCTAGGCACTTAAAATGAAGGGATCAGACTGACACTATTCACATCTGCAGATTAATTACCATTAAAAATGGGACAACCTGACACTTGTGGAATGAACACCTGTGAACTAATATATTAATAGAGTTACAAAGAATCACCTATGAATAGTCTTGCAAAAAAAAAAAAAGCTGAATCTAATCAAGGTTGAGTTAGTGTTCATTTACAGAAAAGGTAGAGACGAAGGAACAATTTAAATAAGGTCACAAGAAAGCAAGCAGCCATATCCAGAACACAGGGCATTAATTAGGTCACCAGACTCTACTTCCGTAAACAAATCAATGGCATTATACGTAAAGAAATAGAGACAAAGACAGAAAAAGAAAAGACGAGCTATCCTATATTGAGACAGGTACATAAAAATAACATTTACAGTCCCAAGTTTAAAAAAAAGGAAAGAAAGAACTGTTAGAGTTAGAACATCTTGGAGACAATCTCGGAAATATGATTGTGGATTATGCACCAGATTCTGACACAAATTATTATTTGTCTTGTTAGAGTTGAAACAGGAAGAGTGGTTATATAAGGAAATATCCTTTTTTTGTTTTAGAGACTAAAGTATGTAGGAGTGAAATAACAGTGTTTTGGGTTTTCTTTAAAATGCTTTAGCAAAAATAAAAATCACAGAGATGAAGTGATATTTTGATTCCTGCTGAATCTAGAAGATGAATACACGGGAATTTTTCTTAACAATTCTTTTTTTTTTTCATTACACTGAAAATCTTCATAATACAAAAATTTATGTTAAGAAAACAATAGCAATGGGGCACCTGGGTGACTCAGTCAGTTAAGCATCTGCCTTTGGTTCAGGTCATGATGGAGCCCATCTTCAGCTCCTTGCTCAGCGGGGAGCCTGCTTCTCTCTCTGCCTCTGCTCCCCACCCCTCACCCCCTGCTTATGAACACACTCTCTCTCTCAAATAAATAAATAAAATCCTTAAAAACAAAACAAAGCAATAGCAACAACAAAATCTAACTACAAAACTGCAGCTTTAGCAGGAGGTATAACTCCTTCACCCAAGGCTGACAATCCTGTGGACAAAGCCAGCACCACACTCCTAAGACATTACCTGAAACGAGGGACTCACAGAGCCCACAAAATAAACCCTTCAAAATAAATATATAGAGAGACTAAAAATGATTAAGTGCACTACAATTCTGAAGGCATTCTTTTGCCAAAGAAACTGCAAGACTGGCCATCAATAGCCATGGCTCTTGAACCCTTAGAGCAGCACACATTTCTCAGACCCTGCAAAGGGAAGAAGTACGCCGTGAAGCCTGTGCTGCTGCCAAGAGGGGGGCCGACCCAGTGCCTCCTTCAGATGGGGCCCCAGAAGACACTGAACAGAACAGAGTCATGCAGAAAGTTAAGAATGGGACAATGAAGGACAACAGGCAAGGGGGGGCGGTGGTGGTTATTCAATAGCAGAACCAGGTACTACCAGATAGTCTTTAAGAAATATATTTTGTGGCCAGTAACGAGCGTCTTTGCTGTCTGCATAGTGGGGCTTGCTATAGACCTGGGATGCTGCATCTTCCACATTCTCGCATTCTTGGAACAAAAGTTCTTACTGAAGTTATCCATATAGCCTATTTGATATTGTTTATGGAAGCACTGAGGACAAATAACATGTTCTAATTCACAGATGGCCATTCCACAAGAAATCACATTTAGACCTCATATAATGTACAGCACATCACCCAAAACAGAGGCAGGGTTAGTGAGACTTGAGGTCTCCCACTTGTGAGAAAGGCTAGTAAAATATTCATATGCATAAAGGGCTCACACTTTGCATGAGCATGTGTTCATGATGCTATTGTTATAGTTGCAATTTTAACAGAGAAAGAAGATGGCCACGGAGATAGACTAGTGGATTCTATTGACTGACACACTCAAAATCTTTTTAGTACCTTTCTAATTTACAGAGACTGGAGAACTAAAAACTACTTCCATCATTAGTAATTAAAGAGATGAAATTTAAAACGACAATGAAATATTTTTCATCTGTTTTGCAACAATTAGAAAATGAAATTTTGCCAAGTGTTGGCAGGAAACTGGAGAAAATGGGATCTTTGTCACTGCTCTTAGAAGTGAAGACTGGTGCATCACTCGGAGAGCAATCTGACAATACTAAATCAAATGCAGTCTATGTACCCTCAGTAACCTAGTAATTCCCCTCCTAGATGTATATTTCAAAGGATTTTCACAGCAGACCATAGTGGACTTGGCCATGTCAGACTGAAGGCAATGTTGGTGTAGATCAGTGGGGGAGAGGTTGGTCAGGTAAAATACACACCAGAAAGTAACTTGCAGCAGTTAGAAATAGACAATTAGTTTAGATGGGCCCATGAAATTGAAGAAATCTTTAAAATAAAGTTCTCATAGAAACAATGTAAATTAATTTAAGAAAATAAAACAGAATACACATCTTGCAAGAACACCAAAAATTTAAGAATATACATTAAATACATCGGAATGGTGTATTTGGTCATCTATGGAGATAAAATGGTAGAGATCGAATGACTTAATTTTTTTTAAGTTTCTAATTTTAATTCCAGTATAGTTACAGTTAACTGAACGGTTTAAATTTTAAAAACAATTATAAAATAAGAAATAGGCACACACAGACCAATGTTGGTAATTTGCCACAAATATCCGTTATTACTGTTTTTTGTTTTGTTTTATTTTGTTTTTTGACAGAGAGAGCACTTGGCACAGGGGAGGGCAGAGAGGGAGGGAGGCAGAGGCAGAGAGGTAAGAAGGAGAGAATCTTAAGCAGGCTCCATGCCCAGGCTGGGAGAGATCTCAGGGCCCTAATTCTGAGCTCCCACATCACTGCAAGGCAGCACCATCCTTGACAGAGCTGTTCTATGTGTGGTTGGGAATCACTCCTGGAAGCTCAACCCTCCCAAGGAATGGATTGCTGTCTATATTATATTTAATAATAAGTTTTTTCTAGCTTCAGTTATCTAGAGCGGAGTCTGTTCACTGTAACTAAAACCTCTGCAACACAGAGAGCGTTTAAAAATCATTGTATTTTCAAACTTTTCCCAGATTTATTACAATATGAAGAGTTTGAAATGAATACATTATTTTGTTAGGGCTGCAGTAACCAAGCATCACAAACAGGATGGGTAAACAACAAAAATGTATTATCTCACAATTCTGGAAGCTAGAAGTCCAAGATCAAGGTGTTGGAAGGCTTGGGTATCCCTGAAAGCCATGAGGAAGAATCTGTCTCATGGTTCTCTCCTACATTCCCAGTTTGCTGCCAATTTACAGCATTCCTTGCCTTGTAGATGCATCTGCCTGACCACCCTCATGTTCATATGGTGTTCTCCCAGGGTGCATGCACACCTATATCCCTTTGTTCAAATTTTTTTAATAAGAACACAAGCCATACTAGATTATAGTCCATCCTAATGACCTCATTTTAACTTGGTTACCTCTGTAAAGACTCTGTTTCTAAATAAGTTCCTATATTCTGAAGTACTGGGGATTAGCATACCAACTTATACTTCTTGGGGAGCCACAATACAACCCATAAAATACTGTATACAATTTAGCAAAAATTATAGCCATTATTGCCTGGTGTCTGTACTGAAACTGTGGAGTAAATGTTATTGTTTTTTTATTCGTTGGGTGTTGTTTATTTTTTAGTTTTACCAAATACTAAGTATTACTAAGCTTCCCAGTATGAATGCTAAGTACCAAATTATAATTATGATAAATATGGCTTGATAGTAGCAGCTATAAAACAGACAGCTTGAAATAAGTAAGTTTACTTACAATCCAAACATGTTAACACAAGAACTAAAAACTGAAATATTGTAATGGTTCTTACATGACATAGAAATGCATCATTCCAGTAGAAGAAATGTAAATAATTACACTAAACTACAGAATCTTCCATGCTGGACTTCCTAGCATATTTATCCATGGTTGCATTTACCAGCAACATCAACAACTTAACAAGTTCCATATCTTCTTGTTACAAAACAAATATGTATCTTTTTATCACTGTCTGTGAATCATGCTAAATCAACCCACCACGGGTCCATTTGACTGAAATAAAAAGAATACCAACTACCCATTTCAAATTCAAATTCAGTCTTAATTATGGAATACCTGTCTAAGATGACTAGAAGTCTTCATTTTAATTTGACTAGAGGATTTCTTCATGGAGGGTAGGCAACATCCATAAGAAATATAGCAACATCTGGACTATTGAATAGACTTTTCATTTCTTCAAGTGGTAAAATTTCTCAGAAGGATTCAGGTGTAATAGGGAAGCCAAAAAATATACAACTTTCAAAATACTGAGTTTATCTCTAAATAGGCAAGTTCAACAAAAGATCAAAATCAATAATAGTATTGCATTTTTCTAAAACAAATGTCATTATTCAATTATAGCTCAGAGGGCAAACATTTTTAATTGTCCACAGTGGCCATGGAGTTATACTGATGCTCCCCTAAAGAATTCTCATACACACACACACACACACTCATGCCTAGACACTTGTGATCAAAAATTAGTATGAGATATAAAAAACATGATCATCTCAGTAGATAATACAGGAAAAAAGTCTGACAAAATTCAACATCTGTTCATGATAAAAAATCTCAACAAAGTGGGTTTATAGGGAACAAATCTCAACATAATAAAGGCCATATATGAGGAACCTACAGCTAACACCATACTCAATGGTAGAAAACTGAGAGCTTTTCTGCTAAAATCAGGAAGAAAACAAGGATGTCCATTCTCATCACTTTTATTCAACATAGTATTAGAAGTCCTAGCTGTAGCAATCAGATAAGAAAAAGAAGTAAAAGGCATCCAAATTGGTAAGGAAGAAGTAAAACTTTCACTATTTGCAGATGACATGATACTATGTACAGAAAACTCTAAAGACTCCACCAAAAAACTGTGAACTAATAAATGAATTCAGTAAAGTTGCAGGATACAAAAGTAATATACAGAAATCTGCTGGATTACTATACACTAATAATGAACTACCAGAAAGAGAAATTAAGGAAGCAATCCCATTTACCATTACACTAAAAAAGAATAAAATATCTAGGAATAAATTTAACCAAATAGGGGAAAGACCTATACTCTGAAAACTGTAAGACTATTGATGAAAGAACTTGAAGACAATACAAACAAATAAAAGGATATACCAGGCTCATGGATTCAAAGAATTGTATCATTAAAATATCCATTCTATCCCCAAAAATCTACAGATTCAATGCAACCCCTATTAAAATACCAATAGTATTTTTCATATAACTAGAACAAATAATCCTAAAATTTGTGTGAAATCACAGAAGATCTTAAATAGCCCAACAATCCTGAGAAATAAGAACAAAGCTCCCAGATTTCAAGATATATAACAAAGGTGTAGTAATCAAAACAGTATAGTTCTAACACAAAATAACCACATAGATCAATGGAAAAGGATAGAGAGCAAATGAACCTGCACCTGTATGGTCAATTAATCTATGATAAAAGAGGCAAGAACATACAACAGGGAAAAGATAGTCTCCCCAACAAATGGTGTTGGGAAAATTGAACAGCCACATGCAAAAAATGAAACTGAATCACTTTTGTACACCATACACAAAAATAAATTCAAAATGAACTAAAAATCTAAATGTGAGACCTGAAACCATAAAACTCCTAAAATGAAACACAGGCAGAAATCTCTTAGACATCAGCCTGGCAACATATTTATGGCTATGTTTCCTCAGGCAAGAGAAACAAAAGCAAAAAGAAAAAGCACAGCATAAGGAATAGTCAATGATTGTAATAGCGATATAACAGGACAGATGGTAGCTATGCTTGTGGTGAACTTGGCATAATGTATAAACTTGTTAAATCACTAAGTTGTACACTTGAAATTAGTGTAACGTTGTATGTCAACTATACTCAAAATAAAATATAAAATAAAAATAAACTATTGGGACTACACTAAAAAAAATGGATAGCAAAGGGAAGCATCAATAAAACAAAAAGGTAATCTAGTGAATGTGAGAAGATATCTTCAGATGATATATCCAATAAGGGGTTAATATCCAAAATATATTTTAAAAATTATACAACTGAATGTCAAGAAAACATTTGATTAAAAATTGGGCAAATGATCTAAGTAGACATTTTTCCAAAGGGGACACACAGATGGCCAACAGAAACTTAAGAAGATGCTCAACATCACTAATCATCAGGGAAATGCAAATCAAAACCACAAAGAGATATCATCTCACACCCATTAGAATGGCTAGTACCTAAAAGACAAGAAATAGCAAGAGTTGGCTGGAATGTGGAGAAAAGGAAACACTTGTGCACTACTGGTGGGAATGTAAATTGATGCAAACACTGAAAATCAGTATGGAAGTTCCTCAAAAAATTAAAAATAGAAATACCATATGAACCAGTAACCCTACTACTAGATATTTACCCAAAGAAAACAAAAACATTAATTCAATAAGAAACACACACCCTTATGTTTATTAGAGCATTATTAACAAAAGCCAAGATTTGAAAGCAACCCAAGATCCATCAAAAGATGAATAGAGGGGTGCCTGGGTGGCTCAGTGCCTTAGGCCTCTGCCTTTGGCTCAGCTCATGGACTCAGGGTCCAGGAATCCAGCCCTGCATCCTGCTCTCTGCTCAGCGGGGAGCCTGCTTCCCCTCCCTGCTCCTGTCTCTCTGCCTACTTGTGATCTCTCTCTCTCTCTGTCAAATAAATAAATAAAATCTTAAAAAAAAAAAAAAAGATGAGTGGATAAACAAGATGTGGTACATACACAATAGAATATTTCTCAGACATGAGAAAGAATGAGATCTTGCCATTTGCAACAACATGGATGGACCTAGAGAGTATTTAACTAAGTGAAATAAGTTAAACAGAGAAAAGCAAATATTATACAACTTCACTTTACATGTGGAATATAAAAATGAACAAACAGAGTCGGAAATACAGAGAACAACCTGGTAGTTACCAGAGGGGATGTAGGTGGGGGATGAGCAAAGTAGATCAAGGAGACTAAGAGTTACAAACTTCCAATTATAAAATAAAGAAGTCACCAAGATGAAAAGTATAGCACAGGGAATACAGTCAATAATACGGTGACAAATAGTGACTATGCTTATTGTGATAAGCACTGAGTAATGTATAGAATTATCAAACCAATATGTTGTACACCTGAAACCAATATAATAGTTTATGTCAATTATACTTTAATATTTTTTTACATGTTAAGAAAAAGAAGAGAAAGCACAGGGAAAAAGCTCATTGGTTGTGGCAATAATATTTTGGATGTGATATCCAAAGCACAAACAACAAAAGCAAACACCAAGAAGTGGGACTCCATCAAACTCAAAAGCTTCACAGAAAAAAAAAAATAATAATAATAATGAAATGAAAAACCAACCTACAGAATGGGAGAAAATTTTTGCAAATCATATCTTAGAAAAGGGGTTAATAACAAAAATATGTAAAGAATTCAGTTAACAAAAAACAAACAGAATAACTTAAAAATGGACAGAACATTTTTCCAAAGAGGGCATCAAAATGGCCAACAGGCACAGGAAAAATGCTCAACATCACTAATCAGCAGAAATATGCAAATCAAAACCACAATGAGATACCACCTCACATCTGCTAAATGTCTATCACCCAGAATACAAGAGACAACAGGTGTTGGCCAGAATGTGGTGAGAAAGGAACACATACCGTGGTAGGGGAATGTAAACTGGTCCAGCCACTAAGGATGACAATATGGAAGTTTCTCAAAGAATTAAAAATCTGCCATACAATCCAAAATTACCATTACTGTGTATATACCCAAATGAAATGAAAACAAGATTTTGATGAGACCTATCCATGCCCATGTTTATCACAGCATTACCCACAATAGCCAAGAGATGGAAATGTCTGGAAATATCCACCAATAAATAAATAAAAAGATGTGGTACATACACATAGTGTAGTATTAGTTAGCCACGAGAAAGGAGAATGTACTGCTGTTTGTGGCAACATGGACAGAACTTAAGCATGTTATACTAAGCAACATAAGTCAAACAAAGTCAGACAAGTACTGTATGACATCGCTTATATGTGGAATCTTAAGAAGTTAAACTTGTAAAAAAAATGGAATAAAATGGTGATTACCAGGGGATTGGGGGAGGGGGGAGCACTAAGAGGATTGTGTTTAAGGGTACAAACTATAACCAGAAGTAAATAAGCTATCAAGATCTAAGGCATAGTATAATGAATACAGACAATAACACTGCACTATTATTACCTAATGTAAAAAATATTGCTACGTGGGCTATCATATTACAAAGTATAAACGTATCAAAGTAGCACACTATACACTTCAAACTTAAAATACAGAAATCACTGGAATTATATGTATGAATTTTTACCCTCCACCTGCAAAGAGACATCCTAGATTCAGCTTTCACCAACCAGATGAAAAGAGGTCAAAATATGGGAGAGTTACCTCTGAATGGCTGTGAGAATCTGCCTTAGATCCCCCTGCTTTCTTCAAATACCTGGACTCTAAGCAACTAAAAAGCTTATATTTCAAAATCTGTAGCAGAGTTTCAATAGGAGCTAATGAGTTGAAAGCTAACACAGTTTTCTCAAAATTATGGAAATATGTATTTAAATCCAATTTCTAGCCTAAAATTTTTGGCCAAGTGCCCAAATTCTGAGCGATGTTTGAGCCCACCTGGCTCTGTGACAATTTGTTCTCTTGCACAAAATTGCTGAAAATCAAAGCTAAATGCATTCACCAGAAATATAAATACGAAGTATGATTAAAAGAGGCTTTGCCTAAATACATGCCATAGTTTAGACAATAACCAGTGAATATCAGTATTCTTGTGAATTGTGTCAAAACTGACCAGTGATCCACACTAAACCTAGAAAAGTACATTTTTCCCTAAGCGATGAAGAACTAACTAGAATAAAGTTATTTTAATAATATTTTCACATCAATTTTATACATACTAGCTCAATAATTTTTGTAAAATTTCACTAATGATGATGGGACCTTTTCAGAGCAATGTGAATAGGTATTTGCTATCAATTTCCTCAAAAAGAAAAAGAGAAGAAATCTGGTGCTGAGAATTTATAATGTAGAGAAATGGGATTAACTACATGATATGAGGCCCTAACATACATTGAGAACTTAATCTGTGCCTATAGTTCTTCTAAATCTGACTTGATTTAATCCTCATAACGAGCCTATGAGTACTATTGTTTCCCTTGCTTTTCCTTCAGGAGAGAGATTAGGTTATCTTCCCAAGGTATCAAAGCTATATCTAGAATTTGCCAAAGAATCTGACCAAGAAGTACTGAACTATTCATAGCATTCTAGGCTTTCACTTCTTCGGAGTAGAGCCAGTAGATTCTAGACTCCCCCTAAATACACTACTACTCTCCCTATTCTCCTCATACAAAAATTACAGCTGTCTAATTATACAAAATGATGAGAAAGAGCAATATTATTAATTCCATCTATACTCAAGCTTTGGTTATTTTCACTCATGAAAGAAATGGAAGTAACACAACTGAATGGTTAAATCACTCACTATTTTGGTGACAAGAAGTCGACACTATATATTATTTATATTCTTTTGTTGTATTTAGCTTACTTTTCCCCCAATGTAAATAGATTTCAATATGAGAATGGTTATTACCATATGGTGGAATAACATTCTAAGTTTAAGCATTGGACTACATTTGGTGAATAAACATCGAAATAATGAGCAGCCTACCAGTATCATGAAGTGTGTATTGTTATTGCAAGCAGAGCTGATTTTTTTTATTAACTATCTTGACACAAGGTTAATGACTATAAGTAAAATTGATATTTTATCAATTGCAATTTTACCAAATTGCAATATCAATATTGCAATATCAATATTGATCACAAAATAGTATCATCTGTTAAGTGTACCTCAATGTATCTTTCAAAAACTAAGAGTTGAGTTTGCAATATAGAGTCAACCAGATCCTCACCTTTGTAAATACCTACTAATATAGTCAAATAATTCCTGACCTTCTATTACACCACAGTAGGCCTGACTAGGTCTGGAAGTAGCAGGCACTCTTCATCTAAGATGCTTTGAAAGGCAAGTACTCAGCAATGTGGTTGCAGACAGGTTGCAGCACAGAGCATTTGCCCAACATCCTTCGTATCATATAAGTATAAATAAATGTGTGTCGGCATGTGTGTGCATGTTGACAATGCTAACAAGTGCATTTATAACATTATTTTAATTTGCCTCTATTTTTGTTAACATTTTACTTAATTTTATTCTTCATAGGTGCCTGTGTAACAACTCCTCACATCTTTACTTCTGCCTCTTGCTAATACACTCATATTTCATGACATAATTCACAATTACACAGTTTCCTGTGGTCACCATTTAAATGCAAGGTCTCTTTCACTAATATCTGTATGTCTTGTCCCACGGTGGTATAGCCTGGTAATTGCTCAATAAGTTCAATTTAAATTGAAGAGATAGGGGCACCTGGGTGGCTCAGTTGGTTAAGTGGCTGCATTCAGCTCAGGTCATGATCCCAGGGTCTTGAGAAGGAACCCAGCAGGGTCCTAGGTTTCAGCCCCGAGTCTGGCTCCCTGATCTGAGGGGAGCCTGCTTCTCTTTCTCCCTCTGCCCCTCCTCTCTACTTGCTCTCTCTCTCCCTCTCTCTCTTTCAAATAAATAAATAAAATCTTTTAAATAAGTAAATAAATGTGATACTAAATTTTAATTCAGTAACTGCCTTAACGGAACAGCCAATATCTTCAGTTCATTCATTAATTTACACTCCTTTTAAAAAAACAAATATTTGGTTGAGTGCTTGATATGTATTAGCCACTACACTGGAAGCTGAGAACACAGAAGTAAGACTTGGTGTCAGTTTTCAAGGAGGGGACTAATGCAGAAGATCAATATGAAATGAGATTGTCACATGACCCAGGAAAACCACTTCTGGGTACACAGCCAAAGAAAATGAAAACAGGATCTCAAAGAGATATCTGAACTCCCATGTTTACTGCAGCATTATTCACACCAGCCAAGATATGGAATCAACCTAAGTTCCGCCAATGGATGAACAGATACAAAAGGTGTGGTGTAAATCCAGAGGAATATCATTTAGCCAAGAGAAAGAAAGAAATCCTGCTGTTTGTGACAAATGGACACACTTTGAGGGCATTATGCATAGAGAAAGACCAACACCTTATGACACCAATTATACATGGAATTTAAGAAAAAGGCTGTAGAGCCAGTATAGAATGGTGGTTACCAAGAACTGTCAGATGGAGGAAATAGGGAGAAAGTTGGTCAAAAGGTACCAACTTCCAGTAACCAGATGAGTAAGTTCTGGGAATCTAATGTACAGCACTGTGATTATAGTTAACAATACCACTCTATACTTGGAAGTTGTTAATTAAAGTAGATCTTAAATGTTCCAGCCACAAAAAAGAATGGCAATTATGTGATATTGAGGTATTGGCCAACACTGTAGTGGTAACCATATTGCAAGACATAAATGTATCAAATTAACATGTTGTATACTTTCAACTTTCTAAATGTTGCATATCAATTATAGTTCAATAAAGTTAGGGGAAAAAATGGGATCTATCAAGAAAGGAATAAAGAGAGAGTAAGGAAACTACATATTGTAGGAAATGTAGTAAGGACCCTGTACCTAGGCAAGTGCAAAGACTAAATGCAAAAGGATTCTACAGCAAGGGGACACTCAGTGTTGCAGGACTATGATACCAAGGAATACACTTAAAAAACCCAATGGCTTAGGACAACCTTGTAAATAATATAAGCTTAGCATAAAATACTTCATCTACTTTTGTTTTGGATGATGCAAAATACAACTAGCCTTACAGGATAATCAGATTTTGTGAAATGCTCCCCCACAAAGGTGAATGTTGGGGAGTTTACAGCTGATAGATGCAAAGCATGTATATTCAAGTCAGCTCTAGAAAGGTTCACCCTTACCCTTAGAACTTAAAAGTAGTTAACTTCCCCTGTGGGAGTAACTTTGAAATCCTAGGAATAAAGTTATTTTCATCTTTAGGCAACTCTTTTTAAAACCTCCAATGGCACAGCCTCTCACCGCTGAAAGAATAAACTTGATTAGAAAAGACACCAGCATGTCTTGCAGGAGACCAGCTGCTACCAAATGCTGTCAGTTTACTCAAATGCCCTTAAGTCAATTCAAAAGAAGGTTTAAAAAAATGTGTCAATAATTATAAATTGAAGGTTACGTAACCTAAGATGCTACTTTCCAAGTACTTCAAATACACATGTATATACAATACATATAACATACAGATTATATAGAGAGAGAGACAGGGAAAGAGAGAAAGAGTCAATCTCAATATATATAATGAGTCAATCTCAATACTCAATACCCAGCTGGTATTTAATACTGTTTTGAATTGAATAATACTAAGTATATAATTTAATGCCATTGACCACTATCCAGAACCAATAGACTACATGTAATTAACAAAATTGATTTAAACTAAAATGGCCTCTTCGTTATGCCATCTTCTAAGAAAAGAACATATAAACGTATAAAATGCGTTCTAATACACAAAGTGAAAGTTAATTTTCTATGGAAGAGGAGTATATGACTACCTTAGCACTGTCACATTTAAGTCAGTTCATCGAACTTATAAATATTTGCCCCCCCCCAAAAAGGGCTGAATTGAGTCAAATGGTTTGTTTTCTTTAGTTTAAAAAACATTCATAAATATGGTAGACTTATGCAATAAAAATTAACTCTTTTATCAAGTAAAGACATACAAATATGTATTTACTGTATTCTTAGAGAAATCTAATGTAGAAATAGTTGATTCATTCATCTATAATTCACACTACCTTTTTTTTTTTTTGCTTGCAGAGCTAAGTTCTAAGTACTCAGTGGACACTGAAATATACTTCTCAAATTGACTGCATGAAACAAGCATAATTTTTAAATGTGTAGGAGAAAGGGCTTTGAAGTAAGACAGATCTACAGATCTACTCAAATTCCATCTCAGCCCCATAAGGTCTATGACCCAGGGATATTACTTAGCCTTTTCAAATCACAGTTTCCTAACTAGAGTAACAGGGAACCAAGCTCGAGGAATGTTATAAGAAGTAAATAAGTAATGTGTATAAAACACATCACAAAATTAGGTATACAGTAAATGTTGTTTTTATTATATATTCTGTATTTTGGGAAAAAAATCAACTTTTTTCTAAGCTTACAGGGAGAATATTTAAAACCAACACCATTCATGATACTGTCTGTGGCAAAAGACATGTATTATAATTTTATTATCTAAGATATCAATAAAAATGTTAATGTCATGGGGAAGTGTCATTAAGTATAGTAAATATACAAAACAAAACAAAGACAGCATACAAATGATTTGTATAGGACAACAACAATGCATAGAAAAAATACTGGAGGAAAATAAATCAAGATTTTATTAGTTACTGTTGGTGATTTTAATTTTACTTTTTTTCTATATAATTCTTAAAACTGAATGTGTAACTTTCATAATCAAACAAGAGCTACTTTTAAATGACAAACTAACAATCATTTTCACATTTTTAACTAATGCCAGTTAATAACTCATGATGATAGAGTAGATAATAATTGAGTCTTATTTTCATACAGATTATTTCTCTTTTTCCCAGGGATTATTTTTTTAACTAAGGCATAGTCCCACACACATATGTGTGCATGCACACACACACACACACAAACACACACACACATTGAGTTCTGGCAATCCAAGTTACAACAGAAAAAGAACTCCACCAATAAAACTTATAATGTCCTTTAGCCTTTCAGCTTCATAATCCAAATAACAGCTGACAAATGAGAAGCTGTAGAGGTAGCAGGGAAAGCTAAAGTCATAATCCTATTAAAAAAGATCAAGTCTATGGGCATCTAGGTGGCTCAGTTGGTTAAACATCAGGCTCTTGATTTAAGCTCAGGTCATGATCTGAGGGTCTTGAGATCAAGCCCAGGTGTGGGGCTCAGTGCTCAGAGCAGAGTCCCCTGGAGATTTCCTCTTTCCCTCCCTGTCTTTCTGCCCCTCCCCCTCAAATAAATAAATCTTAAAAAAAAAAAAAGATCAAGTTTAGAGACTGTACTATGCCAGACATAAAAGTTTAAGCCCTTAAACAGAACCCAGTGACAAAGCACAGCCTCCAAACTTTTTCACCCGAAGTTTTTTGTCATTTTCTGTCCACTTTATTCCTTCACCTATTTGCATGAAATCAGGATGTTGGTGTTTAAAAAGTTATCTGTTCCTTTTACTTGTTCTCCACTGACTCAAAAGTCATTCTGTCATGTGGTTGCATAAGAAATTTTCACATTGGAATTACAAAAATAACTAGTAAGTCTTTAGAAGGAAAAGAACCATCTTTAAAAAAAATGATTAACAAAATTCTTTTCCATATAACATTTGATGATAAAAGTAGAAGCACTTTTAGACTAGAAAATAATATAAAATTTTAAAGGTATACATCTAAATAGAATAACTTTCTACAGATGTTTTTTAGAAAGCTTTGAATACAAAAGGCCTGCTAACATAAGACTGAAAAGTTATTTGAATATTTTCGACTCAACTAGCTATCTTCCTCCCAATACAGTCAAATAAATCAGAATAGATTTGAAAACCAGATATAATGGATTTTTATCCATTAAGACAAATCAGAATTGAAAGTTCAGTTCAGTAATGGCATTAATTCCTAGATCTGGCACTCTCATAGATCACAACAAAAAATGTATACCAAACTTAAAGAATATCAAGTGCATCCTAGAGAAATGTGTACTTTTACACCAAATATTACTCAACCAACACATGGAGTACAAAACTGGAAGCACTTTAAGATAAGAGCAGTACTACCATTCTGTAAACACATTGATTGTGAGAAATAAAGGATATAAATACTGTTTATCCTAACTATGGGTAGTCTACATATCGCATGCCAAGCCTGTAACTATTTATTGTTGATGTTGTACAATGCCAACATAAAATGGCTTGTCTTCTAGATATAGCTAAAAACAGCAATAAGCACACCTAACAGACAACCCCTACCCAAAAAACAAAAAGCATAAAAATCACTCTACTTTCCTTCAAGAAAGGAGAGTTTTCAGTATTAAAAGAATAATATAAAATGGTAATATCATTAGTATAGGTTGCAGACTCTAAAAGACTTGGTAAAATAATGAGTTAACACTGAGAATAGATAAAAGTGTCCATCCAGCCAAGTGAAGTTAGTATTAAATGTTTAATAGCCTGTATATAACCTTGAGCATTGGAACCCAATGACTTGGATACAAGCATTTAAGGAGATAATGAATCTAGCTCAGTGTTTGTCAGAAAATATTACCAAACTTTCAAGTCCTAGTAGAGAGCATTAAAACACTTCTTGGCCCAGAGTCGGAAAAGAGTTCTGTTAGAGCTGATCCAAGAAACTAACTGTAGTAAGACTGGCAAGCCTAGGTGACTTGAACTTGGCCTAAAAAATCCAATTTCCAAGAATGAACTTGTTATTAAATTGGTTGTGTCAAACTTTTGAAAGTTATTATGTTATCACTAAATTGCAAAATAATTTTCTAATTAACTTTATAAGTAAATCGATTATACTTAGTATATAACAGAGTTAAAATGTAATATTGACAAGAATATTAAACTTCGTATAATATGGCTAACAATTAATTGTAACTGCTAACATTTGTTAAGCTTTTATTATATGTCAAGCCCTGGTCTAAGGACTTTACATGTACTCTCATATCCTATAAAATTGGTACTATAGGGACACCTGGGTGGCTCAGTTGGTTAGGTGTCTGCCTTGGGCTGGGGTCATGGTCCCAGGATACCTGGGATCTAGTTTCCCATTGGGATCCTTACTCAGCAGGGAGCCTACTTCTCCCTCTGCCTGCTGCTCTCCCAGCTTGTGTGCTCTCTCTCTGACAAATAAATATTTTTTTTTAATTAACCCCATTATAAAATTAACCCCATTAACCCCATTATATAGGTAGGGAAGTGGAGACTCAGAAAAAATAGATAATTTAACCAAGATCACACATTTGGCAAATGGCAGTATTTAGGATTACTGAACCATTTGCTACTCTCTTCCCATCTGTATAAAAACTTAGGGGCAAAAAGGGCAGAGGGAGTAAGGAGTTGATATTGACGTTCCAGTGTGTAAACTACAATTCTGTAGTTTTCAGACAATCTTCATGCTGCTAATTTCACACATAGCCTGAATTTTAAAAGGTGTTAAAATGACTGATACATGTTATACACTAAAATAAATAGTTGTTGAAAAAACTGTGCTAAAGGGGAAATAAAAAATAATAAGGCCTCCTTCTATCTCTAAAACATAGTGGACAAACAAGTTCATCCATTAATTTTGTTTTTATGAATAATACTGGTAGTTTTCTTAGAGAGTGCTAAACAAAATAATTATACTCCATATACTTATATCATTACCTAAATTGAAGAGAATGGAAATGTAAAATTTTACAGTATATTTTCATTCACCAATATTAAAAGAAATCCTGTGCAAAATAATCTGTGAAAATATGGTACAATCTATATAGAATATAAAATAAATGCATATCAATAGGATTCAAGATAAATTTTACATTGCAAATTGGCTTTATATTACATTTGGTTAGTCAATGACTAGAATACCACTTCAGAAGAGCATTATTTAACCTGGAACCATGTACTTTCTCCACAGAATAATCAACGAAGAAGGCTGTGGGTGCTTATATTTCTAGGACTTTTATGAATGAAGTTCAGAGCTCATTAGTTATGTGAGTATTCTGCACATACTTATTTGTAATAGAGATATTTTATTTTATTTAACACTTCTCCTGGCTCCAGAAATTAAATATCCTAAATTCCAAATATCTCTCAAATTACCTTATTAATTACGTTGCATGAGTTTCCCACTACAATAGACTATTTTAAGGGCATGCTTTTCATAATTTAGAGATAACTTATGTTCTCCTCATAATCAAAGTCAAGTCCACAACTCTCTATGGGAAAAAGACCAACACTGTTAAAGATTCCAAAATACAAGAATCTTAACCACTGAGCACTTATGCTCATATCTACTCTAACAAAAACCTCTAGCCATAAAAGAGTCAAAAGAAGTCTCATCTTCTAAAATGGAGTATGCCCACGTTTGAATGACACACATGTTTAAGAGCTAAAATGCTAATTAAAGGTCCCATTGATAAAGGATAAAATGTAAACAGTGATGCTAAAAAATGTTTTAATTACCTAGTATATATTGAAGAGATCCCAATTTTATATAGGCAATAAAATATCACCTTCCTTCAGGCAACTTTTCTCTCAAACTTTTTACTGTACAACAAATAATACTTTGATGTAATTGAGAAAATTAGATTTTATCTACCACTACAACCCGCACTTTCTTTGCTTCTCTGTGAAATGGTTTTCACAGGAAATCCAGCACTATTAAAAAAGACAATCTAACACTAAAGCCCAGTGTGCTGTGTTTTGTCACCATATCGCCAGGGTTACTAGAACATACAATGAGCACCTTCCAATCAAGCTTGCACCTGTGGAAAAAGAAAACATTTTTTTTGAAAAGTCTTTTCTACTTCTCCAGTCAAAATAAAGTGCAATAAATTGTGTAGTTCCCAAACAGTAAGTGAATTACCAAAAGAAATAGATACCATTAAAGCCGGCCTATTTCTAGCACAAGCGGTCAGAGATATTCTCCCCAACTCTACAGGCAAGTTTCAAAGCTTCTTGTGTCTTGCCAAAGAACAAGCGTTTGCCAAATGATGTTCCTGCTGCCATCCCGGCCGGCTTTTCATTTGTCCAAATAGCTGTCTAGTGGTGGCCCCGCTCCCTTTATAAGCGTCACTGATTACTGTGCCGCTCCCATCCCCCCAGCCCCGGTGATATCGGGTGCAGCCCTTGAACTTGAGCCACAGAGCCCCCTCCCGAAGCGCACTACAAAACGCACCCTGCTAAATGCTTCCCAAATCCTCACCCTCATTCTCTCATTTCAGAGAATCATTGCATTTCATTCCCCCTGGGAAAGTGGACTCAACACCCCTTTTGCACTTGAGGTGTCCAGAAAGGAAACACAATCTCTCTCTCTCTCTCTCTCTCTCTCTCTCTCTCTCTCTCTCTCTCTC